>CM033983.1:43470789-43478289 GCA_019706035.1 Raphanus raphanistrum subsp. raphanistrum
AACCAGGGTTTACCAATCCCTTTACACTATATAATATATATCTAACTCGGGCCCCGGTGACGTTAGGTTCCTCCTTCACTATCAGCAATATCCTATCTTCCTACCACAAAGGCCAGAAGAAGGAACTTTCAACCGACCGCGGCCCACAGTCCTTCGGGTCACCGCGCGACAGCCCACAGTCCTTCGGGTCACTGCCACGTTACACCGTCGTGTAACACTCAGCCATAGGCCATGACCCCGTCTCTCTGAGTCTTCCCGATCCAGCGAATAAGAGGTTTCCTTAAACCCGCCAAATACGAGGTCTGAAGGAACACTAACTCACCCCTAATATGCCTAGCAATGTGGGTTACACAATGCTGTCGGCCAATACATAAACAATACAAAACCCGGTAATATAACCGAGGATCCAAGCAATAATCACAACAACCACAATCAAACACATTCCAGAATCTAGCATAAAGACTAATTCCAGAATATCTAACTATCCACAACCTAGCGATATCATCTAAGCAATCAGCAATCGCTAACTAACCAATCAACCTAACCATTAGCATGCTACTACGATTCTCAAGAAATAACTAAGCACGCTACCAACTAATCAATCTCAACTATAAACTAATTAAACCGTTACTCAGTTTAGACCTGGCCTCCTGCCATGATCCAACCTCCAAGTAACAGGAACCTGCATGAAAACAGCTTAGCAAACAATAGACTATAACTCACAGTTTTCGGTTGACCGGGGCCTCGACCCCAAACCCGACTTCAGCGATCCGAACCCTTTCTTCTTGACCTTCACAAGTAGACCCACGTCTGGACTGATCTTCACTCAAGCAGAGCTTCTGTAGTAGCTGACTCAAATCGCGCAGAGTAACTTTTCTCGATAACTCTCAAAAACTGCCAAAAAAGACTCGAAAATGATCGAACTCGAACTTTATCTCTCTAGCTTTCTCTCTCACGTTTTTCTCTGAGTTTAAACTTGTCTGGATGTTTTGAAATGGCTGAGGGTCGTGGGGTATATATAGGTTGCAGCAACCAATCACAAACAGGCCGTGTGGCAGCCCGTGTGTCGCTTCGCATGCCTCCGGACGCATGCGTCACGGCACCTCATGCTCCACATGTCTGATGGCACGACCATAGCTTCCTGCAGGGTGACACCACACCTTCCATGTGTCTGATCCACGTTCTGACCTCATCCAGATTGACACTCAGCGCACACATGTCGCTCAGCATGCTCCGATCGCAGGTATCGCGGCACCTCGTGCTTCTGGGTGTCACTCAGCATGCTGTGCTCTCCTGGGCTTCAACACCTCCTGCTTCCCTTGCCACATACCATGCCAGGCAGGTTACATCACGTCCTTATCTCTCAGATAAGGCCACCTCGAGCTTCTCGGTCAATTCGACCGGTTTCGACCTTTTCGGTGAATTTTCGTCCCGCGATGAATCCCGAATATTTTTCTATGCCCGTTCTGATGCGCTGAATATTTTTAAAATATTCCATAAGAATTCTGACCTTGATGGAAAATATTTTCCGAGCCTCCGGCTTCCTCGAAAAATTTCGATAATACCAAAATCAGGGTTTTTAGTCGATTTCGGGTTTTCCCGTCATGCTTCGATCCCGTCCTGCTTACTTCCCGTCCTGATTAATTCCCGTCCTGCTTCAATATGTCTCCAGAGTGATAATTTATCGATACGAAGATTTCCCGGGAAAACTTAGTGGTTAAGAAACGTCGGCTTCAAAAACGTCGTGCTTCTAAAACGTCGTGCTTCCAAAAATGTTATGCTCCCAAAACATCCGTCTGATCAATCTAAGAAACTTCTATCAATGGTAGAGCAGCTTATCTGTCTCATGGCTTCTCCCATGATCAATTCTTCAACCACTTGTACTTCAAAACTTGCCGATCGATCCTTATCGCCCGCGGCTCGACCTCAAAACAGATGCTCGACCAATCTTCTACTTTCTCTGAACCATGTTAAGTTTGAAATGATCAAACTCAACATTCTTCATCATTCTTTCAATCCCAAAAGCTTGACCTCAAACTCCAATCTTTATTATAATTTTTTTTTTACACGGGTTTCTACATTCTCCCCCCTTAATAGAATTCGTCCTCGAATTCTAAGGATGTGAGGGGCCTCCTTCCTCCATCACAACATCCTCTCGGAAAAACTCCGGGTGATCAGCCTTGAATCTTGCTTCATCCTCCCAAGTGACATGAATCCTGTTTTGTCTTCCCCAGAATACTTGTACTTGGGCAATCTCACGATTCTTCAGCTTCCGAATACGCCTTTCTCCAAGTCGAATTGGTCCTTCCGGGTATGTAAGGTTCGTCCTCAGTTCCTCAATTCTCTCGGGCTCAACAGCACTTGGATCCCGTATATGTTTCCGAAGCATGGAAACATGGAACACCGGATGTAGATGCATATCCTTTGGTAGATCCAATCGGTAAGCTACCTCACCAACTTTCCCGATGATCTTGTATGGACCAATGAATCTGACTGCGAGCTTCCCGACCTTACCAAATCTGTCCTTCCCTTTTCTGTGCTGTAACCTTCAAGTAGACCCAATCTCCTATCTCAAAAGTTACCTCTCTTCTTGATTGGTCAGCGTACTTCTTCTGACGGTCTTGAGCCTTCTTCATGTTGGTTTGAATTGTCTCCAGCTTAATCATAGTCTCTTGTACGATAGGCGATCCAAACATTCTTCTTTCTCCCACTTCCGTCCAACACAATGGCGTCTTGCATGGCCTTCCATACAGCGCTTCATAAGGTGACATCCCTATGCTCGCATGGTGACTGTTGTTGTATGAGAACTCAACCAACGGTAAATGCTTCTCCCAATTTCCTGCCCAATCGAGAATACACATCCGGAGCATGTCCTCGATGGTCCGAATGGTTCTCTCCGTTTGGCCGTCTGTTTCTGGGTGGAACGCCGTGCTTCTGAACAGTTTAGTTCCCAAGGCTTCTTGTAATGCTTCCCAAAATGCTGCTGTGAACCTAGGGTCACGATCTGAGACGATGTCTGAAGGTACACCATGTAGCTTCACAATTTGGTCGATGTACTGCTCGGCCAATACTTCCACTTTATCCGTATCCCGCATAGGTAAGAGGTGTGTAACCTTGGTTAACCTATCCACAATCACCCAGATTGAGTTGTTCGATCTACCTGGAGCAGTAGGTAATCCAGTGATAAAATCCATGGAAATAGAGTCCCATTTCCATTCAGGTATCGGAAGACTCTGCAGCAATCCTCCTGGAACTTGATGCTCCACTTTCACTTGTTGACAAGTTGCACACTGAGCAACCCATTGTGCTACTGATCTCTTCATGCCCGGCCAATGATAGTATCTTCTCACGTCTCGGTACATCTTCGAACTTCCAGGATGGATACTAAGTAAGGAATGGTGTGCCATCCTTAGTATCTCATCTCTCAGTCCTTGCCCTTTTGGAACCGTGATCCTTCCATTAATAAGCAAGGTTCCATCCTCCGTCAAATAGTATCCAGCACTATTTGGTCCGGCTTGCCCTCTGAGTTCTTCAGCAATCTTCTGTAATTTCTCATCTCTAAGTTGCTCCTCTCGAATTCTCTGAATCAAGCTGGCTTGGTTCAATGCATGTAATCCCAAGGGTTCACTTGTCTGACCTTCCAAGGCAACCAACTTTACTTGCTTCAGCTCTTGGTTCAACAACTCCACTTCCTTTTCCAAATCAGCATCCAACTTTCTTCGACTTAAGGCATCTGCAACAACATTCTCTTTACCAGGATGGTAGCGAATCTTTAAGTCGTAGTCGGCCACAAACTCCATCCATCTACGCTGGCGAAGGTTCAAATCTGGCTGAGTGAAAAGGTATTTAAGACTTTGGTGGTCTGTGTATACCTCCACTTCTTCTCCATACAAGTACGATCTCCATATTCGCAAAGCGAATACCACGGCCGCCAACTCCAAGTCATGTGTAGTGTAGTTATCTTCATGCTTCCGTAGTTGTCGTGAGGCATATGCAATGACTCTCCCATCTTGCATTAGCACACAGCCTAACCCAACTCGTGAAGCATCCGTGTACACTGTGTAAGGTTTACCTTGCTCAGGTAAAGCTAACACAGGTGCGGTCGTGAGAGCTTCCTTCAACTTCTTGAATGCCTTCTCCATTTCTTCCACCCATAGGAATGGAACTGCTTTACCGGTCAGTTTAGTTAAAGGCTTTGCAATGGAGGAAAAGTCCTTAACAAACTTCCGATAATAGCCCGCGAGTCCTAGAAAACTCCTCACTTCCGTCACAGTGGTAGGTCGAGGCCATTCTCGTATGGCTTGGACCTTTTCTGGATCAGGAGCCACGCCCTCTCCTGACACAATGTGACCAAGAAATCCAATCTTTCTCTTCCAAAACGAGCACTTGCTAAACTTGGCAAACAGCTTCTGACTTCGTAACCTCTCCATAACCAGTTTCAGATGCTCTTCGTGCTCCTCCTTACTTCTCGAGTACACCAGGATGTCATCAATGAAAATGATCACGAACTTGTCGAGGTAGTCGTGAAATACTTCATTCATCAAACGCATGAAAGCTGCGGGTGCGTTTTTGAGACCAAAGGGCATAACCACGAACTCATACTGCCCATACCTCGTCCGAAATGCCGTCTTCATGATGTCTGACTTGGCAATGGGAATTTGATGATACCCTGATGCCAAATCAATCTTCGAAAACCAACTTGCTCCCTTAAGCTGGTCTAACAACTCATCTATCCTCGGAAGAGGATACTTGTCTTTTATGGTGTGTTGTTGATTCCGCGGTAATCGATACACAACCTAATGCTTCCATCTTTCTTCTTCACAAATAGCACAGGAGCTCCCCAAGGTGAAGAACTCGATCGGATGAATCCCTTTCCCAATAGATCTTCCAATTGTTTTTTGAGTTCAGCCAACTCCGCAGGTGCCATCCGATACGGTGCCTTAGCTATGGGTTTTGCTTCAGGCTCCAAAGTAATAGTAAAAGGATTACTCCGAGGTGGAGGTAATTCCTTTAGTGGCTCAAAAATATTTTCAAACTCCTTGACCACTTCTATGTCTTCAATCTTAACTTCATCGTCAGTGGCTCCTCCACTAACCGATAAAGTCACCAAATACACTTCTCCGTCTTGAAACAAATCTTGCACTCTCAATGCTGCGACCAATGACACTGTCATACTAGGACTGATTCCATAGTATACCATCTCTGGACGTTTGCCTCTGCCAAACAAAAGTCTTCCCTTTCCACAATCGATCTGAACTCCGTAGAACGATAACCAATCCATTCCAAGGATGACTTCGTACCCTTCCAAAGGCACGACTAACAAATCTGCCACAAACTCTCTCTGCTGAATAACCAATGGAACATTCTTGATAAACTGACTCGCTTGAAGGGTTCGGTCTGCGGGGGTCAAGACTGCCACGTTTACCCTGTCAACCAAAAAGCAATCCCAGAACTGGGCAGCAACCTCAGGGGTCACAAAACTATGTGTTGCCCCCGAATCGAACAATACATGTGTGGGATTACCAGCAACATGTATGGTTCCTGCCACAGTAACTCAATCAACAATATCTCAATCACAATACTACTAATCAAGACTCGCACAATCATCAAACACAATCGAAATATTTCTAACGCGCAACCTAGCGATCAAGCAATCTATACCTAACCAGAATCCTAACTAAATTCCAGAAACTAAATCTACACAACACAGCCCATGCAATAAAAAGAGGAGGTTAAACACCCACAATACCTGTGATGGGACCGCTTGACGGTCCTGCATTGTCCGGGTTTTCTACACCTAAGGCATAAACTCTACCTCCTAGGTTTTGCTTCTTTGGTGCTGGCTCAATTGCTGGACCGCTAGGAGGAGCTCGGATGGCGAGAGGGGTCGCAGGGATTGGCTTGTTTGGACAAGACGAAGCATAATGGCCCTTCCTACCGCAAGAGAAACAAGTAACATCTTCTATCCGTATTGTTGGATAACTCTGCTGGTTACTCCGCTGGTTATTCTGCTGGTTCTTGGGACAAAACCTTGAAATATGTCCCGGCTGACCACATATGTAACAAACTCCATTGTTACTGCGATAATTTCCTCGGCCTCCATATCCTCGCCCTTTACCTCTGTTGAATCTTGGACCCTTGTTGTAATTCGATCTTTCTCCTTGGTTAAACTTGTTGTGTCCTCCAGAATGTTGTGTAACCTTCTTTTCTGCATCTAGCACAGCCTCAACATTAACAGCCTTCTCCACCAGATCGGACAAGCTGCTAAAGTTGCTTCCAGCTAAACGACTTCCAAGCTCCGGCTTTAATCCGTACATGAAGTTACGGATCATAGTTCCTTCGTCTTCACGTCCATCGAAAACATGTCGCCTCAACCTTGTGAATTCAGAATCATAACTCCTCACTGGCCTATCTCCTTGAACAAGGTTCATAAACTGACGCTCCAATCGATGCTTCGCTTCAGGAGGAAAGTATTTCCTCTCGAACTCTTCCTTGAACGATTCCCATGATGTGATGGTATGTCCACGCTGCCTGTCTATACTGTCCCACCATCCTGTTGCGTCGCCTTCCAGATAGTACACCGCGATCTTCTTCTTATATTCTTCCGGGAACTCCATGGCTTCAAAATTCTTCTCCATCATAGTAATCCACTTAAGAGCTTCAATAGGATCTGATCCTCCCTTGAACTTGTAGGATCCAATGTTCTTCATGGTAGATAACAGCTTGGAAACTTCAGGGGTATGAGTTTGCGTACTTCGGTTACTAAGCGCCTGGGTCATCACGTCGTGCAAAAGCTTCAGAGTGTTTTCTGCTCCTTGATCTTGTGGTCTTTCTGTGGCACGGTTCTGATCTGCCCTTGGGTTTGATTGAGCGGATTGATCTTGTTGATGTCTCTGAGCCCAAATACGACTCGGACTAGTGCTCAACAAACTGTCTTCTCTAGCCTGGTTACCGTACACCGGAAAGGATCTTGTTCTCTGAAGAGGGCTCCTATCATGTCCAAACACCTCACTGGCTCCATTGCCATTACCCTGATCTGATCTGTAGCCCAATCCTCTTCCTGTCGAAACCCTACCCTCTCTCCATATCCAATCTCGTCCATCATCACCTATCCCGCGATTAGCCATCTGCACACAATTAAAAGGGTAAGTCCTAGTGGAATCTAACCTAACACGGGAAGTGGCTGGTTTCCTAAAGCATCCTTTTGCGACTCCTTTTGACTCAATAAAACATTGAAAAGCACTTGTGTCACGCATGGACGAAACCATGCTCTGATACCACCACTGTAACACCCCCGAACCGTTCTAGGTATAGGTCGAACCATCGGCCAACAATCAAACAAGAACATGACCGACGGCTGACTTTCTACCAAGGTCCGAGAGCGCTATATGACGGGTTAGGGGAGTTCCAGCCTGGTCACAAAGAGTGCAATTCGTGACTTGGCCAGATCTCCCGCTAACACGTCCCGTCAGACTAAAGCCTAAGGCTTTTCTACCCGTA
>CM033983.1:43503289-43518289 GCA_019706035.1 Raphanus raphanistrum subsp. raphanistrum
GTTGTTTTCAGGTGACCAGTAGTGTTGATAGAGGAAGCGGGAAGTTAGGCCGGCTGGTGTAGATTTTGCATCCCTTTTTGCTTGCGACGTTTTCAGACTATAAGTATGTATCTTTTACTCGATGGCATGCCACTACGCTTATAATATTTTGTGTGTTGTGAACCGAATATGATATAAAATAAATAAATCGATGTTTTGTGTAAATGGCTTGTTGTATCTGATATTAGCTTGTCCAAGCTAACACAACGTCAGATTGGAGTACGGGTTGAGAAGCCTTAGGCTTTAATCTGACGGGACGTGTTAGCGGGCGGACTGGCCTAATCACGAATTGCACTCTTTGTGATCATGGCTGGATCGTTCCTAACTTGTCATGTAGCGCTCCCGGACCTTGGTAGAAAGTCAGCCGTCGGTCATGTTCTTGTTTGATTGTTGGCCGGTGGTTCGACCTATACCTAGAACGGTTCGGGGGTGTTACAGCGGTGGTATCAGAGCATGGTTTCGTCCATGCGTGACACAAGTGCTTTTCAATGTTTTATCGAGTCAAAAGGAGTCGCAAAAGGATGCTTTAGGAAACCAGCCACTTCCTGTGTTAGGATATATTCCAATAGGACTTACCCTTTTGATTGTGTGCAGATGGCTAATCGCGGGATAGGTGATGATGGACGAGATCGGATATGGAGAGAGGGTAGGGTTTCGACAGGAAGAGGATTGGGCTACATATCAGATCAGGGTAATGGCAATGGAGCCAGTTAGGTGTTTGGACATGATAGGAGCGCTCTTCAGAGAACAAGATCCTTTCCGGTGTACGGTAACCAGGCTAGAGAAGACAGTTTGTTGAGCACTAGTCCGAGCCGTATTTGGGCTCAGAGACATCAACAAGATCAATCCGCTCAATCAAAACCAAGGGCAGATCAGAACCGTGCCACAGAAAGACCACAAGATCAAGGAGCAGAAAACACTCTGAAGCTTTTGCACGACGTGATGACCCAGGCGCTTAGTAACCGAAGTACGCAAACTCATACCCTTGAAGTTTCCAAGCTGTTATCTACCATGAAGAACATTGGATCCTACAAGTTCAAGGGAGGATCAGATCCTATTGAAGCTCTTAAATGGATTACTATGATGGAGAAGAATTTTGAAGCCATGGAGTGCCCGGAAGAATATAAGAAGAAGATCGCGGTGTACTATCTGGAAGGCGACGCAACAGGATGGTGGGACAGTATAGACAGGCAGCGTGGACATACCATCAAATCATGGGAATCGTTCAAAGAAGAGTTCGAGAGGAAATACTTTCCTCCTGAAGCGAAGCATCGATTGGAGCGTCAGTTTATGAACCTTGTTCAAGGAGATAGGCCAGTGAGGAGTTATGATTCTGAATTCACAAGGTTGAGGCGACATGTTTTTGATGGACGTGAAGACGAAGGAACTATGATTCGTAACTTTATGTACGGATTAAAGCCGGAGCTTGGAAGTCGTTTAGCTGGAAGCAACTTTAGCTGCTTGTCCGATCTGGTGGAGAAGGCTGTTAATGTTGAGGCTGTGCTAGATGCAGAAAAGAAGGTTACACAACATTCTGGAGGACACAACAAGTTTAACCAAGGAGAAAGATCGAATTACAACAAGGGTCCAAGATTCAACAGAGGTAAAGGGCGAGGATATGGAGGCCGAGGAAATTATCGCAGTAACAATGGGGTTTGTTACATATGTGGTCAGCCGGGACACATTTCAAGGTTTTGTCCCAAGAACCAGCAGAATAATCAGCGGAGTAACCAGCAGAGTTATCCAACAATAAGGATAGAAGATGTTACTTGTTTCTCTTGCGGTAGGAAGGGCCATTATGCTTCGTCTTGTCCAAACAAGCCAATCCCTGCGACCCCTCTCGCCATCCGAGCTCCTCCTAGCCGTCCAGCAATTGAGCCAGCACCAAAGAAGCAAAACCTAGGAGGTAGAGTTTATGCCTTAGGTGTAGAAAACCCGGACAATGCAGGACCGTCAAGCGGTCCCATCACAGGTATTGTGGGTGTTTAACCTCCTCTTTTTATTGCATGGGCTGTGTTGTGTAGATTTAGTTTATGGAATTTAGTTAGGATTCTGGTTAGGTATAGATTGCTTGATCGCTAGGTTGCGCGTTAGAAATATTTCGATTGTGTTTGATGATTGTGCGAGTCTTGATTAGTAGTATTGTGATTGAGATATTGTTGATTGAGTTACTGTGGCAGGAACCATACATATTGCTGGTAATCCCACACATGTATTGTTCGATTCGGGGGCAACACATAGTTTTGTGACCCCTGAGGTTGCTGCCCAGTTCTGGGATTGCTTTTTGGTTGACAGGGTAAACGTGGCAGTCTTGACCCCCGCAGACCGAACCCTTCAAGCGAGTCAGTTTATCAAGAATGTTCCATTGGTTATTCAGCAGAGAGAGTTTGTTGCAGATTTGTTAGTCGTGCCTTTGGAAGGGTACGAAGTCATCCTTGGAATGGATTGGTTATCGTTCTATGGAGTTCAGATCGATTGTGGAAAGGGAAGACTTTTGTTTGGCATAGGCAAACGTCCAGAGATGGTATACTATGGAATCAGTCCTAGTATGACAGTGTCATTGGTCGCAGCATTGAGAGTGCAAGATTTTTTTCAAGACGGAGAAGTGTATTTGGTGACTTTATCGGTTAGTGGAGGAGCCACTGACGATGAAGTTAAGATTGAAGACATAGAAGTGGTCAAGGAGTTTGAAGATATTTTTGAGCCACTAAAGGAATTACCTCCACCTCGGAGTAATCCTTTTACTATTACTTTGGAGCCTGAAGCAAAACCTATAGCTAAGGCACCGTATCGGATGGCACCTGCGGAGTTGGCTGAACTGAAGAAACAATTGGAAGATCTATTGGGAAAGGGATTCATCCGATCGAGTTCTTCACCTTGGGGAGCTCCTGTGCTATTTGTGAAGAAGAAAGATGGAAGCATGAGGTTGTGTATCGATTACCGCGGAATCAACAACATCACCATAAAAGTCAAGTGTGGGAACCGAAATTCGCACTGTCGATTTTAGTTAAGTTAAAACGTAGGAAAACTAAGTTGACCTAGTTTTCCCCGAGGATCCCGGTTATCTGCTGGGCCACGCACGACAAAGTTAAGACAAGTCTAATTCGAGAATAAATGCGTAAAATAAATAGAGCAAAAAGAAAGAATCTTATTTCCGAATCTTCAGAGAGCGTTTGGACAACAGGTCGAGATCTCGGCCGCAAGAGCTGTCGATCGTCGCTAGTCTCAAAACCTAGATCTAACCTAGTTGAGTCGCAGCTCGCTAAAAAAAGAAATAAGCGCCTAAGTTCTAAATTGCTCTGGAGTGGTTTCTTTCTTCTGATTTCGGATCCCCCTTCCTCTGCTCCTAGCTTTGCTTATATACTCCCATATGACGGTCTATCCTTGATGGGCTGAGTCTGCCGCGGGCTGGACTTTTTCCATTTTCGTTGGCTTTCGCGTTTATCGGGAAAGTTGACATTTATCTTTTCGGAAAGTTGACATTTATCTTTTCGGAAGTTTAACATTTATCTTGTCTGGCGAAGATAATTGTAAACTGTCGCATCTATCCTTTTAGAAAATCGTAAATGGGTCGTCCGATCAGGTTTGGTCCCTTTCAGGCCGTCTCCCGGACTTCCGCTGTTTTTTCTACGATTTCTTTGAAAGGATGCTCCTACTTGGATGTCGAGTCTTTCGGAAGATCTTCGATCCATTGCCGTGGTGAATGGTGTTTTAAGATAACCATCACCGTTTTATACGAAGTCTTCCTATCCGTTGACGTCTTAGGGGTTCTGGAGCAGAAAAAGGAGTTTTGTTTGCGGGGACTCGGAAAGTCGCAAAACACGGATTTCTGGCGACCCTGAGGCCTGGAGCTTACGCACGAAGACTAGCCGTCCAACGACCCAAGCCAGCACGGGGCTAGCCGCCCGGCGACCACGGCCAGCACGGGCGCTAGCCACCGGCGGCCACGGCCAGCACGGGGCTAGCCGCCCGGCGGCCACAGCCAGCATGGGCGCTAGCCGCCGGCGGCCACGGCCAGCACGGGGCTAGCCGCCCGGCGGCCACGGCCAGCACGGGCGCTAGCCGCCGGCGGCCACGGCCAGAACGGGGCTAGCCGCCGGCGGCCACGGCCTGCACGGGGCTAGCCGCCCGGCGGCCACGGCCAGCACGGGCGCTAGCCGCCGGCGGCCACGGCCAGCACGGGGCTAGCCGCCTGGCGGTCACGGCCAGCACGGGCGCTAGCCGCCGGCGGCCACGGCCAGCACGGGGCTAGCCGCCCGGCGGCCACGGCCACGACCGGGGTCGGCTGTTCGTTTCCTTCGGTTTGTGCGTTTTTCTGCGTTTTTAGTTTTCAGTAGGTTTTTCCTTGTGTAGAGAATGTATCTAGCTGTTGATTTTGAGATGATTAATCTCGAACTTTTAATGTTTTCCCGAGGTTTCTCGATTGACAATTGGTCTCTCGAGGTTGCTCTTACATCTTTCATATTTTTTCCGAGATTTTCGTACATTGATTTCGTCTTGACCGATTTTGACCCCAACAGTTAGCCCCCCAGCTAGCTAGGAATCGTAGGGTTTGGAGGTCCTAGCTTGCGGTATGGTTCATGAGGAAAGTATGGAGACGAAATCGTGTCGAAGGTCGGGGTGAATAGTAAAAAATTTTGCCTATAAGTACTTGTGAATTCTTTACCATTCTTACTTCACCCAAGAATCTCGAGTTAATCTCTCTCTTGCAAATTCTCTCTCTACTTTTTAAGAAAAGAATGACTTCAAGATCAAAATCCTCGAGGAGGCAGTCTCACTCGTCCTCGGATAGTTTTCACGCTGAGGAAGAAAATCCGAAGCCCGAGGTTTCAGAGATCAACAGGGACGCGTACTGCGACGCTGTCTTTGGCACTGATGCTCCCCTTCCCGTGATCCCGATTCCCCGGCGACCTCTGAGGGCGCGTGGAGAAATCGACTCACCGAGCGAAGTATCCCCCGAATATCTCGAAACTCTTCGAGAGTTTTATGGGGTTCCGGAGGGAGTCGTGTTTCGCATTCCCCGCGGGAATGAGAGTTCGGAGCATCCTCCGGAAGGTTACTTTACTTGTTACGAGGCGTTCTTGACGAAATGTCGACTGTGGTTCCCAATCCCTGGGGTCATTGTTCAGGCCCTCGACCGTTTCGGAATCGCAATCAGCCAGCTGAACGTATCAGCTTTGGAGAGCTGGCTCGGCATTGTGATTTTGAGCTACGAGTTAGGGACAGACCTTAGCCCTGCCGATTTCGAAGGGTTATGGAACTCCAAGGCGACGAGCATCAATGGAGTATACTCCATGAAGGCGAGGACCAATTTTTCGGTAATCAATGGAGTCACCTCGCACGCCAAGGATTATGTTGATCGTTTCTTTTTTGTGAGGATAGATGGAGAGTCTGTCGAGGAAGGCTTTCTCCACCTATTCCCGACGGACTGGTTGTACCAGCGAGGTAAGATTGTCGCATCCCCTCTCTTATAATCCGAAAGGCGAATACCGAACGTGCGTTTGTTTTTTTTTTTTTTTTTAGAGAACAGGTGTCTCGCGCATGTTCCTTCCGATCTTTCGGTCAAGAGGGATATTTTTAGGTCGAGGCCTTGCTCTTGGAACTCCTTCACTCTCGACCGGATTCGAGGGGCGGTCGCGCTTCACCGATCGCGAGGTGGTACGCGGCCCTGTGTCAACGATAGGTCCTACGTTTTTACCCCTTTGAGGCAGAGGCGGAGACCTCAGTAAGGGTAAAGGGATCGCTTTCGAGACCTCGTCGGGAGATGTCGCGCCGCCGAGATACGATCCTGGCTTTTCCTCAGAGAATCGGGATGTTCCTCCCCCGGGTGACTTCTTTGACGAACTCCCTTCGGCATTTTCCCGTGACGAGTCTCTGGACAACGAGGAGAGGGACAAGGTGACTACGGAGGGTGCTCGCTTGGTCAACGAGGTTTGTTTTTGAAACTTGAGTAACTCCTCTTTTCTTTTTATTTGACCTTGGCTTCTTTGCAGGCCGTGAGAGTTTGGAATGCATCGATTGATGGGAGTTTCCGCACTGCCCGGCTGGCCCGTTTCAAAGCGGAGGAAACGGAAAGGGAATTTGCTAAGTATCGGTTGGAGGTGGAGGAGCAAAATCGCCGGCAAGCCAAGGTCCAGGCTCGAGCCCTCGCTCGTGCGGAAAGGAGCGGACGGAGAAGAGCTGCCACCGAGATGAACCGAAGGGCCGAAATTTTTTCTACTGAGTTCGAAGCGTACAAAGAGGCTCAGGACTTTGTAGGTGATTTTCGCGAGTGCCGTGGTTCGGTCGGTACCCTCAGCAAGATGCAGCGTGAGGACTTCTCTCTTTCCGGCGAACTTGCCACGATGGATGGCTCGATGAGGATATGTGCCAACGCCGAATCCTTTGTTCCTCCGATTGAAGGGAGAATTCGAGAACTGTGGAATCCTATCCAAGTCTCGGAGGATACGGCGGATGTAGGCGAGGGTTCAAACGCAGGCGACGGGGGTGAGGAGGTCGACCAGCCCGACTCTTCGTTCGGAATATCTCTAACCGACTGCTATGCATTTGATTATAATTTATGATAGGCCAAGTGTGGCCGTTTGTATGTATGTGTTGCGACCCTTAGGAGGTCGCGTGACTTTATGTTTTCAGGGATCGGCCGTTGGTGGCTTTCGAATCCCTGTTATAAATGCCTTTTATGAACTATGCGTTTTGATTTATACTTTCGTCAAGTGTAGAGGGTTTGAATACGTGTAGTCACTTCGCATTCAATCTCTTTTTTTGTCGCTAGGTCCGTAAGTCACTTTGTAGCGAACGTTAGGTTTGTAAGCGATAAGAGGCAAATTTTGGGATCTCGTATTCTGGATACTTATGCCTATGAGATGTCTTAGATACCAGCAAGGCTGGGTTTAAGGCAAGACCTAGGTCTACTTTCGGACTGAAGCTGTGCGATGACAAATCGGCTTTCGTTTTGCTTGTTTGCGATTTTGACCTGACTCGTACCGTTCTAGAATCTGCGAAGTGCTTATCGGCTTATATGATTCATTTGGATACGAGTCGAGCTACTTCCTTTACGAAGAGCTAACCAAAATTTGGATTTTTTGTATAGCGCGCTATGATATCCTTGTTGGATGCAAAAGGACTTCGTTAGAAGCCGGACTACGAATTTGATTGAGTGAAACGTTTCTATATTTTTCCGTCGGGGCCAATCGACGGAAGTGAGTTTTAGAGTCGCGGATGGACTGTTTGGTGGTGTTTTTAGAGTCGCGGATGGACTGTTTGGAGGAGAAAGGAAAATCAAGACTTTTCGGGAACTAACGACGTCTCGCGTTCCCCAAAGATATGATTTTCGTTTTCCGTAATGTTTATGCGTTTGAGTAAGCATTTGAAATAAAAAGAAATTTTTTTTTAATTCATAATGTAGATTACATGAAAAGCGTTTTTGCGGGAGTACAAGGATGTCTGTCCCTATCTTCCCCCCCCCCCCCTTTTTGGTGAGGGGGATAGCTGAACTCGTCGGTTTGCGACGAGCTGCCTACGTACCTCTTGCGAGGATCAAGCCATCTCGTAGTTCTGTTTCTATCACGGTTGTTATTACTCCACGATTTCTGGCGCCTTGACTGTTTCAGCTAAGTCGGCGGTCGCGTCGGGAGTTGGATCATCCGTTTTTTTGGCGACGGACTCGAGGACTTTTCCAGTATCCTGAGTTGTGGCCTGTTCGGACAAATCCGAGTTGCTTTTTGCTGAGTTCTCGGAGGTACTCAGGTTCTTCTTGGTTCGCTTCGGGTTAGCTACTGGGGCGTTCCGATTGCTGCGAAGTTTATGTTCGGCTAGGAAGCAGAGTCGCGACTGTTTTTGGCTTCCCCAGATTACCGCTGTTCCAGTTGGTGTTGGAAACTTGACGCCGAGATGGTAAGTGGACGGGACTGCCTTCATGGCATTTATCCAAGGAGTTCCCATTATGGCGTTATAGATAGCCGGGTTATCCACTACCGCGAATTCGACGATCTTCGTGACTTCTTTAGCCATGACCGGGAGTCTGATTTTTCCGAGGGTCATGGATGTGACGCCCGAGAATCCAGTTAGTGGTCTTGGCTCTGGGATGACTTCTCCGAGGGGTATGTTCATCCTCTGCAGAGTGTCGCGGAACATGATATTGACTGTGCTTCCTGTGTCGATGAGGATGCGGCCGACTTCGAGATCTTGAATCACCAAGTCGATGACCAGAGGATCGTAGTGGGGTTTATCGAGTCCGGTCGTATCCTGTTCCTCGAAGGTGATTGCGTGACTGGGAATGTCGTCCTCCGGACACCATCCGGGGCTTGTCTCGGCCTTCCGTCCGTAGGCTTTGATCGATGAAACGGAGTCCTGGTAAAAATGCGATCCTCCGATGACCATGTTGATCCTTTGGCGGTTGTTGTTGTTTCCTTCGCCGTCTTGTCTCCGTTCGCGTTTTTCGCCCGATTGAGTTCCAGGAGCGTTATTCTCGGGATTGGCTCCGTCGGTCCTCGGCGGACGGTCAGAATCTAGGATCAGGTCTTTCATGCTCTTGACCGTTGCTAGTTTGCCATCGAGCAGCTTCATAATGAGTCTAGCGCCGAGGACTTTGCAGTTGGCGGTGGAGTGACCTCTCGTCTGATGGAACTCGCAGCTGGAATTGTCCTTGCACGAGTTCCACGTCCAGGTGTTTCCGGAGGTCCTTCCTTGTTCGGAATTAACGGCGTAATTATGTTCGCCTTGGACGTCTTCCCCCTCGTGATGGACGTACTTGTCGTTACGAGAGGTTTTCTTCTTGCCGGACGCTTTCGGCGGTCCATGCTTTTGCGCTAGGATTTTCATCTCTTCTTCCATGATGATGAAATCCGTTGCCTTGTGGAGAGTATCTTGGATGGTGCGTGGCCTTTCCAGAGAAATCCACTTTCGGAATTTCTATTTGTACCAGAGGTTCTTCCTCAGGGCGTCGATGGCGACTCTATCGCTGAGGCCTGTTACCCTGGACATCACGAGTTTGAACCTCTTTATGTAGTCGCGGAGCGGTTCGTCTTCCTTTTGAATTAGACTCCAAAGGTCTACGTCGGAAGTTTCCCTGTCCATGAACATGGAGAATTGCTTCAGAAAAGCCGAAGCAAGCTGGTGGAAACTTCCGATGGAGTTTCTTTTCAAGTGTGAGAACCACTCGAGCGCAGCATCTCTGAGGTTCTCGACGAATAGGAGACAGTAGCCAACATCCTTTTCCCGCTCCGGAAGTTTAGACCTTGCCATTGCAATCTGGAAAGACTGCAGATGTGCCTTTGGATATGTGGTTCCATCGTAGGTGGGAAGCTTTATTTTCCCAGGATCCGAGACTCGTGCCTCCGTGATTCGAGAGGTGAACGGGGTTTTTCTCAACTCCTCGAGGAGCAGGTCAATCTCGGGGGCAGTGCTGGTCGCGTGGTGAATCTGCGATTTTACCGCTTTCACCTCGGCTGCAGTTTTGGCGATGTATTCGCGCAGATCGTGAATCTCGCTGGCGCCGTTTGCGCTCTTCTGTCTACGCTGGCGGCGATAGGCTCGAGTCTGGTCCTCAGCCAACCTTTCTTGCTCTGACCAGTAGAGGTCTTCTTCCTCTTCTGTCATGGGTTTTTCGAAGGCTGCCGCCAGTCGAGTTGACTGACTTCGGGTCCTTCGGTAGTGGATGTCGGCGTCTTCGTCGGACGGATCCGATTGATCGCTGACATCCAGATTGATTCTTTCGACGTCGTCTCCTTCGTTGTCCCTTGCGGGAGGTGGATGGTTGCCCGTCATTTTCTTCTGCCCCGTCGGAGTGGTATCGTCAGGGATGAGTTCCGGGGATTTTCTCGGGGCATCTTTTTCTTGGTCTTCAGAAGTTCCGAAGTCCAGCCTCCTGACACGCCTCACCTTGGTGGATCCGCGCGGGAGTTTGCTTTTCGCTGTTAAGGTATTGACCTGTTTAGCGAGTGAAGCCATTAGTTTCTCCTGTTCTTCCGACCGTTTCTGGGCGGTGGCGAACAGTTCCTTCATCTGGTCCAGCATCGCGGTGTTTGCCTCGGCAGTGACCGTCGATACGTTTCCGTCAGGAGTCTTCTCAGCGTTGACATCGACGGCTGGTCCGTCGTGTGTTTGCTTGTCTTTTTCCGCGTCAACAGACATGCTTAACCGGGCGTGCGTAGTTGCGAGAAAGATAAGCCGTGAATCCCCCTCCTTCTAGCGCCAAACTGTGGGAACCGAAATTCGCACTGTCGATTTTAGTTAAGTTAAAACGTAGGAAAACTAAGTTGACCTAGTTTTCCCCGAGGATCCCGGTTATCTGCTGGGCCACGCACGACAAAGTTAAGACAAGTCTAATTCGAGAATAAATGCGTAAAATAAATAGAGCAAAAAGAAAGAATCTTATTTCCGAATCTGCGGAGAGCGTTTGGACAACAGGTCGAGATCTCGGCCGCAAGAGCTGTCGATCGTCGCTAGTCTCAAAACCTAGATCTAACCTAGTTGAGTCGCAGCTCGCTAAAAAAGGAAATAAGCGCCTAAGTTCTAAATTGCTCTGGAGTGGTTTCTTTCTTCTGATTTCGGATCCCCCTTCCTCTGCTCCTAGCTTTGCTTATATACTCCCATATGACGGTCTATCCTTGATGGGCTGAGTCTGCCGCGGGCTGGACTTTTTCCATTTTCGTCGGCTTTCGCGTTTATCGGGAAAGTTGACATTTATCTTTTCGGAAAGTTGACATTTATCTTTTCGGAAGTTTAACATTTATCTTGTCTGGCGAAGATAATTGTAAACTGTCGCATCTATCCTTTTAGAAAATCGTAAATGGGTCGTCCGATCAGGTTTGGTCCCTTTCGGGCCGTCTCCCGGACTTCCGCTGTTTTTTCTACGATTTCTTTGAAAGGATGCTCCTACTTGGATGTCGAGTCTTTCGGAAGATCTTCGATCCATTGCCGTGGTGAATGGTGTTTTAAGATAACCATCACCGTTTTATACGAAGTCTTCCTATCCGTTGACGTCTTAGGGGTTCTGGAGCAGAAAAATGAGTTTTGTTTGCGGAGACTCGGAAAGTCGCAAAACACGGATTTCTGGCGACCCGGAGGCCTGGAGCTTACGCACGAAGCGACCACGGCCAGCACGGGCGCTAGCCGCCAGCGGCCACGGCCAGCACGGGGCTAGCCGCCCGGCGGCCACGGCCAGCACGGGCGCTAGCCGCCGGCGGCCACGGCCAGCACGGGGCTAGCCGCTCGGCGGCCATGGCCAGCACGGGCGCTAGCCGCCGGCGGCCACGGCAAGCACGGGCGCTAGCCGCCCGGCGGCCACGGCCAGCACGGGGCTAGCCGCCCGGCGGCCACGGCCAGCACGGGCGCTAGCCGCCGGCGGCCACG
The DNA here is from genome assembly GCA_019706035.1 of Raphanus raphanistrum subsp. raphanistrum. Classification (NCBI taxonomy): domain Eukaryota; kingdom Viridiplantae; phylum Streptophyta; class Magnoliopsida; order Brassicales; family Brassicaceae; genus Raphanus; species Raphanus raphanistrum. The sequence continues at coordinate 43,514,681 of CM033983.1, forward strand.
GCCAGCACGGGGCTAGCCGCTCGGCGGCCACGGCCAGCACGGGCGCTAGCCGCCGGCAGCCACGGCCAGCACGGGGCTAGCCGCCCGGCGGCCACGGCCAGCACGGGGCTAGCCGCCCGGCGGCCACGGCCAGCACGGGCGCTAGCCGCCGGCGGCCACGGCCAGCACGGGGCTAGCCGCCCGGCGGCCATGGCCAGCACGGGGCTAGCCGCTCGGCGGCCATGGCCAGCACGGGCGCTAGCCGCCGGCGGCCACGGCCAGCACGGGGCTAGCCGCTCGGCGGCCATGGCCAGCACGAGCGCTAGCCGCCGGCGGCCACGGCCAGCACGGGGCTAGCCGCCCGGCGGCCACGGCCAGCACGGGGCTAGCCGCCCGGCGGCCACGGCCAGCACGGGCGCTAGCCGCCGGCGGCCACGGCCAGCACGGGGCTAGCCGCCCGGCGGCCATGGCCAGCACGGGCGCTAGCCACCGGCGGCCACGGCCAGCACGGGGCTAGCCGCCCGGCGGCCACGGCCAGCACGGGCCCTAGCCGCCGGCGGCCACGGCCAGCACGGGGCTAGCCGCCCGGCGGCCAGGGCCACGACCGGGGTCGGCTGTTCGTTTCCTTCGGTTTGTGCGTTTTTCTGCGTTTTTAGTTTTCCGTAGGTTTTTCCTTGTGTAGAGAATGTATCTAGCTGTTGATTTCGAGATGATTAATCTCGAACTTTTAATGTTTTCCCGAGGTTTCTCGATTGACAATTGGTCTCTCGAGGTTGCTCTTACATCTTTCATATTTTTTCCGAGATTTTCGGACATCGATTTCGTCTTGACCGATTTTGACCCCAACATCAAGTATCCTCTTCTGAGGATAGATGAGTTGTTGGACCAACTCAAAGGAGCTAGTTGGTTTTCGAAGATTGATTTGGCATCAGGGTATCATCAAATTCCGATTGCCAAGTCAGACATCATGAAGACGGCATTTCGGACGAGGTATGGGCAGTATGAGTTCGTGGTTATGCCCTTTGGTCTCACAAACGCACCTACAGCTTTCATGCGTCTGATGAATGAAGTATTTCACGACTACCTCGACAAGTTCGTGATCATTTTCATTGATGACATCCTGGTGTACTCGAGAAGTAAGGAGGAGCACGAAGAGCATCTGAAACTGGTTATGGAGAGGTTACGAAGTCAGAAGCTGTTTGCCAAGTTTAGCAAGTGCTCGTTTTGGAAGAGAAAGATTGGATTTCTTGGTCACATTGTGTCAGGAGAGGGCGTGGCTCCTGGTCCAGAAAAGGTCCAAGCCATACGAGAATGGCCTCGACCTACCACTGTGACGGAAGTGAGGAGTTTTCTAGGACTCGCGGGCTATTATCGGAAGTTTGTTAAGGACTTTTCCTCCATTGCAAAGCCCTTAACTAAACTGACCGGTAAAGCAGTTCCTTTCCTATGGGTGGAAGAAATGGAGAAGGCATTCAAGAAGTTGAAGGAAGCTCTCACGACCGCACCTGTGTTAGCTTTACCTGAGCAAGGTAAACCTTACACAGTGTACACGGATGCTTCACGAGTTGGGTTAGGCTGTGTGCTAATGCAAGATGGGAGAGTCATTGCATATGCCTCACGACAACTACGGAAGCATGAAGATAACTACACTACACATGACTTGGAGTTGGCGGCCGTGGTATTCGCTTTGCAAATATGGAGATCGTACTTGTATGGAGAAGAAGTGGAGGTATACACAGACCATCAAAGTCTTAAATACCTTTTCACTCAACCAGATCTCAACCTTCGCCAGCGTAGATGGATGGAGTTTGTGGCCGACTACGACTTAAAGATTCGCTACCATCCTGGTAAAGCGAATGTTGTTGCAGATGCCTTAAGTCGAAGAAAGTTGGATGCTGATTTAGAAAAGGAAGTGGAGTTGTTGAACCAAGAGCTGAAGCAAGTAAAGTTGGTTGCCTTGGAAGGTCAGACAAGTGAACCCTTGGGATTACATGCATTGAACCAAGCCAGCTTGATTCAGAGAATTTGAGAGGAGCAACTTAGAGATGAGAAATTACAAAAGATTGCTGAAGAACTCAGAGGGCAAGCCGGACCAAATAGTGCTGGATATTACTTGGCGGAAGATGGAACCTTGCTTATTAATGGAAGGATCACGGTTCCTAAGGGGCAAGGGCTGAGAGATGAGATACTAAGGATGGCACACCATTCCTTACTTAGTATCCATCCTGGAAGTTCGAAGATGTACCGAGACATGAGAAGATACCATCATTGGCCGGGCATGAAGAGATCAGTAGCACAACGGGTTGCTCAGTGTGCGACTTGTCAACAAGTGAAAGTCGAGCATCAAGTTCCCGGAGGATTGCTGCAGAGTCTTCCAATACCTCAATGGAAATGGGATTCTATTTCCATGGATTTCATCACTGGTTTACCCACTGCTCCAGGTAGATCGAATAACTCAATCTGGGTGTTTGTGGATAGGTTAACAAAGGTTACACACCTGTTACCTATGCGGGATACGGATAAAGTGGAAGTATTGGCCGAGCTATACATCGACCAAATTGTGAAGCTACATGGTGTACCTTCAGACATCGTCTCAGATCGTGACCCTAGGTTCACAGCAGCATTTTGGGAAGCATTACAAGAAGCCTTGGGAACTAAACTGTTCAGATGCACGGCGTTCCACCCAGAAACAGACGGCCAAACGGAGAGAACCATTCGGACCATCGAGGACATGCTCCGGATGTGTATTCTCGATTGGGCAGGAAATTGGGAGAAGCATTTACCGTTGGTTGAGTTCTCATACAACAACAGTCACCATGCGAGCATAGGGATGTCACCTTATGAAGCGCTGTATGGAAGGCCATGCAAGACGCCATTGTGTTGGACGGAAGTGGGAGAAAGAAGAATGTTTGGATCGCCTATCGTACAAGAGACTATGATTAAGCTGGAGACGATTCAAACCAACATGAAGAAGGCTCAAGACCGTCAGAAGAAGTACGCTGACCAATCAAGAAGAGAGGTAACTTTTGAGATAGGAGATTGGGTCTACTTGAAGGTTACAGCACAGAAAGGGAAGGACAGATTTGGCAAGGTCGGGAAGCTCGCAGTCAGATTCATTGGTCCATACAAGATCATCGGGAAAGTTGGTGAGGTAGCTTACCGATTGGATCTACCAGAGGATATGCATCTACATCCGGTGTTCCATGTTTCCATGCTTCGGAAACATATACGGGATCCAAGTGCTGTTGAGCCCGAGAGAATTGAGGAACTGAGGACGAACCTTACATACCCGGAAGGACCAATCCGACTTGGAGAAAGGCGTATTCGGAAGCTGAAGAATCGTGAGATTGCCCAAGTACAAGTATTCTGGGGAAGACAAAACAGGATTCATGTCACTTGGGAGGATGAAGCAAGATTCAAGGCTGATCACCCGGAGTTTTTCCGAGAGGATGTTGTGATGGAGGAAGGAGGCCCCTCACATCCTTAGAATTCGAGGACGAATTCTATTAAGGGGGGGAGAATGTAGAAACCCGTGTAAAAAAAAATTATAATAAAGATTGGAGTTTGAGGTCAAGCTTTTGGGAATCAAAGAATGATGAAGAATGTTGAGTTTTGATCATTTCAAACTTA
>CM033983.1:43530789-43550789 GCA_019706035.1 Raphanus raphanistrum subsp. raphanistrum
GTTTTCTAGTTTTCTTAAAACTATTGTTTGAAGTCTTTAGAGTTTGTGAGAAGCAGCTCCAGAGCACCTTGACTTATCAAGACTCCTTTCCATAGTGTCTTGTGGCGTCCTCAATCCCCCCATCCTTCCATCCCATTCATTTGCCAAGCTTGAGAGAGTTACACAACCAGCAAGCAAAGCACCATCTCAATCCACTTCAATCATCAACTGATTAGGCTGAGAGTGATACACATCCAGCAGCCTAATTCCATCCTATCCCTTGTTTATTTATCTTGTTTTATTCTTATTATCATCAGCATTTTATCCCTTTGCATTTGCTTCAGTTTTACTTTATAAAAACTCATAAAAACTCACAAAAATCTATCTTCTTTGTTTTCAGGTTGAACCTCAGTTCATCAATTCATATAGTCTGATTTCCAGACTGTATCATTTGGTATCAGAGCTCAAGCTCCTGACTAAGGTGATATCTATCCTTGCATTTCATATTTGCTTGCATTTGTTTTGCATTTATAAATCGAAAATCCATAAAAAAAAAAAAAACAGTTTCTGCATTTTTTGTGTTCTTGTTGCATTCAAAAAAAAATTTATAAAAAGGAGGAAGACAAGTTTATTTTCGTGTAGATCATTTAGGATTCAAATTTTTTTTCATTAGTGTGTTTGCATTCATTGCCCAGCTCCATTTGCCATTTTTAGATTTTGTGCATTCATTTCAAAAAAAAAAAATTCTGCATTTGGCATTATTTTGATTCTTGCATTGAAAAGTTAAAAAAAAAAGGCATATCATTTTAATTTCGTGCATATCATATTTGTTTCATCATTTTGATATTTGCATTTATAAAAAAAAAAGTTGTTTGCATTTATTTGTTTCCATTTGAAAAAGTCAAAAAAAATCTGCATTTTAATTGTTGCATATCAAAGAAAATTCAAAAAAAATCATTGTTAGTTTCTATTTCCATATTTTTTCTTTCATTGTGTTATTAGCATTTCATATTTGTTTTATTTCGAGATTGCATCCATAAAACCAAAAGAAAAATAATTTTTGCATAGTTTATTTCATATCGGTTCATAATTGCATATTTCTTAGTTTAGTTTAAATTTCATTATTGCATTGGTTTTATTTTGGTTCAATCAGATTTCTCTATTCTTCACTTGATCTTTGAGATTGTTGCAGGGAGAAATGGGAGTTAAAGAACCAGGCCAAACTATGGAGGCCACACTGAACCAGCAAGTTGCAGCCTTACAAAAGCTCAAAAGGCAGACTGCTCAGATGGAGAAAAGAAACAAGGCACAAGACCGACGACCAAAACCTGGAGAAAGTAGATTTGGAGAAGTATCTGAGGCTGTTTATGTCGAGCCCAAACCACCAGACCCCTCATGGAGAGCTCCATATACATCAATCGGTCCAAAAAGAGAAGTAATCAAAAGTTGTGCTTATACATCTGACATCTTAGTGTTTTCAGGTTTAAGCAGGAACCCAGAGGTGTATCTAAGATGGGAAAAGAACATGGATAAGTGGTTGCTTTCCAACAAAGTTCCCAAAGAAAAGATGTTGTTACAAGCTGTCCAAGCCTTTACCAAAAATGCCTACAAATGGTGGTTAAAGGAGAGCACTGAACAAGTGTTAGATTGGAAAGACCTCAAAGTCAGAATGCACAAGGAGTTTGTAGAGAAGTCCCAACACCATGGCGTGCCAGTGACCATGAAGGAGACTAAAAGCATCAGTCCATACATGCTGTGCAAACCAACTCCAAAACCAGAACATGAAAGTGTTCAAGTAAAGGCTATGGTAAGTCCTATACTTGATAAATTGGTTTATGAATTATCTCCCACTGGTATGAGTCACTTGTCTTTGTCAAAGAAAGTTAAGACAGGTCCTGAGGTCCAGAAAAATCCGAAATCCATATCCTTGTTTGAATCAAAAGTTCAAAAAGAATTATGTCCAAAGAACAAGGAGATTTTAAAACCCAAAGAGGAGGACACATCAAGCCAAGGTAAGTCTTCAGATTTTAAAATTCTGAAAGATCAGACATGTTTTAAAATAGACCACCTTGTTGAAGCTTGCCCAACTAAGCAAGTATTGAAAGAAACATCACTAGAAACTAAAACTGAAAATTTTAAAATAAGTGATAGTTTTATTCAATCTGATTTGTTGCTTCCAAGTTCTTTTATAATGCACTTGTCTTTGTCAAAGGGTATTGTATCAGGAATTAAGGAGCATGAACTCAAAAGAGAAGACCTATTCTACCAGCATGACATTGCTATAGAGGAGGAAGCCATAAGTGAGGCTGGAAGAAATGATTTGTTGCTTAAGGAAGCAAAACCAGTAGTCAAAGTATCAAACCAAGGTAAGTGTTTAACATCACCTTTAGATACTGGTTTAAATTTTTATATTCTTGGTACAGGGATACCAGATGAGAGCTCTATGCTTACTGAAGTGCCAAGGGCCGAGCCATATCATGAGCTCAATCAAAATCCACACCACAAGTGGAAACCAAAATCTGAACAAAGAATTGTTCAAGTGCCAAAACCTGAGGTAAATTTCACTATGGATCAGAAAGCTATTATTATTTCCATGATAAGATTAATGCACTTGTCTTTTCCAAGGGAAAGTGAAACAAGTACAGGATACCAAGGTGAGAGCAAGCCAAACAAAGAAATAAAATTTCTTGCTGCCACAGCTGAAAGTAAGGTTCTTTGTTCTTTATTTTCATCAGTTTATAAATTCCTTTACTTTGGTATAATACACTTGTCTTTGCCAAGATGTTTTGACTCAGGTATAAGCAAAGAAAAAGGCATTCCAATTCGTGATGAAGTCTTGCAACAAGATGCCTTAACCATGTTGTCAATAGATGCTGTCCATAAAAGTAATGCTGAACTAGTACCATTTAAATTCAGCAAGGGAAGTGTAAGACCCGAACCTGGATCCTAAGACCCAACTGATCCGCGGCCTTAACCTAATCATCTAAGTGCAATTGGCCGGTTTATGTCCAAATATTTCTAAGTCATTTTCAAGTGATCTAAGGTTCATATACAATTCATAAGCAATGCGGAAGCTAAGATAAACATTCATTTTATTAACATAAACCATGTGATCCATACAATGTAGTAATATCAATCAGTTTGCACAATAGGCTATCATAAGTTCCATACTGTCTAAACACACATCACACATCCATCCTTGGCTTGAGTCTTCACAGCTCCTTGGCTTTCCCACGATCCTGACCAGATCCTGAAATCATATAAATTCCATCAAATACACAATCAAACCGATATCCTAGCAACAAGTCTAGCAATGCATGGTTAAGTCCCTTAGAACTAGTTTCTGTCCCAAACCTTGACCCACTCGGATAGGTCTCTAAAAATTATGCAAACACCATGATAAATCATGATAATTCACAACTAAGAGAATGGTCAAGTCAGAATCCACAGAACAGGTCCGGATCATACCGATCTCACCGTAGACCCGCCCCCATGGTCATAACTTACCACCTCTAAATCAATGATATAAAATTATCCTTTCATCATGATAATTCATGATAAATCCCAATTAAGAGATATATGAAGTCGGAATCCCCAAACCTCAACCGGAAGTTAGAGATCCAACCTTACATGCCCAACCAAGGCCATGGAGAGATTACACTGACCAATCCATGCCTTGAGGGTCCGACCATGAGTTTAAACCCACGGACAACATCAATATATATTATAAAAGAGATAGATTGGAAGAGAAGGGAGAACGGATGCAACCAACATCACTTGGTCCATGCGGACCATCCATCCGGACCCATGGATCATGGCGATGGTAAATGGTTAGCATCACTAACCTTAGGAGTGGCCGACGATGGGTTCTGATCCTTCCCACTAGCCTTCTCGGTTCCTCTTGTCTGCATCTTCACACGGTTCCTTCCCACAACACTTCCTTGGTCGCCGGTCAAGAATAATCACCACCACACTCACACGGCCAACAAGTAAAACCGCCGGTCTCTTTCTCTCTTGGATTCTCTGGCAATTTTGGCAGAGTTTCCCCTCTTTGTCTGATGACAAATATCGATGCCAGAGCCCTTTATTTATAGAGGAAGGGTTCGCCAACTGCTTTTGGGCGAACCGGTGCGAAGATTGGCCGAATGGGCGCATGTGGGAATCAACGCATCCCTTCGGCCCAACCGCCTCTCAACCGCCATCCCAACTGCTTCTCTTCATCGATCAGCATCAGCTAGCACTTGACCAAGTGTCTAGTTGCACCACCAGCTCACTTGGCCTCACCGGACCGCACCACCATCCCACCGGACCATAACCTCCCATGGTCCGGTCACACCATCTCAACTCATAACACTCATCCAAGCTGAGATGACCTAACTACTACTGTCACCAGCTGAGTGAGCTAACACTCCAGCTACTGGAACTGACCAGAACTCTTGTGAGCTACCGTGAGCTCCCTCACACTTCATCCTAGCTGCCCGAGCTTGTTTCTCACTCCGGCCAGCTGTCTAAACCCTTGTCCAGCTTCCTTAAGCTTGAACCTTCCTTACCTTGGTTAAGTTTCAGCCTTCTGATACCCTTAACCCACTTCCCGGACCATGATACGCCTTGCCTTAGGTCATTAGACCTGATTTGGTGCATCCCCTCGCACCATGGTCCATCCGGCCGATCCTATCTAGGATCAGGGACATGACAAGTCTCCCCCACTTGATAGGGATTCGTCCTCGAATCCAGACCAAGTGCATCTTCACTAACATACTGATCATACCACTCAGGATACTCAGCCTTCATTCTTGCCTCGGTTTCCCAAGTGATAATGTCCTTGCCATTACTCTCCCACACTACCTTGATCATAGGTATTGTCTTCTTCCTTGTTGCCTTCTCTGCCCTATCTATGATTCGAACCGGCCTTGTCTCTAAGGTTAAGTTCTTACCAAGATCTTTGGGAATCTCAGGCAACACCACATCCTGCTCGGATAGACACTTCCTTAGTTGGGACACATGGAACACATTGTGATATGCATCCATTGCTGATGGCAAATCCAACTTGTATGCCACTGCGCCCACTTTCTCCATGATCCTGAATGGACCCAAGTATCTAGGATCCAGTTTCCTTCTTCCAGAAACCCTGGTCCTGCCTCTGAAGGTAATCATCTTGAGGTACACTAGATCACCAACCTCAAACTCAAGATGCTTCCTCCTCTTGTCCGCATAGCTCTTTTGTCTATCCTGAGCTTCCTTCATCTTCTCTTTGACAAATTTGATCTTCTCTGTGGTCTCCTCCACAATCTCCGGACCAATCATGCTGCGCTCCCCCACTTGGGTCCAGCATAATGGTGTCATGCATGGCCGCCCATACAAAGCCTCATATGGTGACATACCAATGCTTGTATGGAAGCTATTGTTGTAAGCAAACTCTACCAAAGGCAAGTGCTTCTCCCAGGTCTCTCCCCAGTCCAAAACACAGGCCCTTAGCATGTCCTCCAACGTCTGGATTGTCCTCTCTGACTGACCATCAGTCTGAGGATGATAAGCTGTGCTCATGTGCACTCTTGTGCCTAAGGCCTTTTGGAAAGCTTGCCAAAAGTAGGATGTGAACCTCGGATCTCTATCCGACACAATGCTTGCAGGTACACCATGAAACCTCACTATTTCTTTGATGTAAATCTGCACAATCTCATCCACACCGTCCCCCTTCTTGATTGCCAAGAAGTGAGTCGACTTGGTTAGCCTATCGACCACCACCCAAACAGCATCTTTCTTGTTCCTGGTCGTAGGGAAACCAGTCACAAAATCCATGGTGATGTGATCCCACTTCCATTCTGGAATGGGTAAGCTTTGGAGTAGTCCACTGGGCACTTGGTGCTCCGCCTTGACCAATTGGCAAATGGGACACTTTGCCACCCACTCGGCCACATCAATCTTCATGCGCACCCAATGGTAATACCTCTTCAAATCTCTGTACATCTTGTTCAGTCCAGGATGTACTGAGAATTTAGATCTATGAGCTTGCCTCATAATCTCTTCCTTGAGTTCCCTGTTGTTAGGAACACTTATTGTCATGTCCCCGATCCTAGATAGGATCGGCCGGATGGACCATGGTGTGAGGGGATGCACCAAATCAGGTCTAATGACCTAAGCCAAGGCGTATCATGGTCCGGGAAGTGGGTTAAGGGTATCAGAAGGCTGAAACTTAACCAAGGCAAGGAAGGTTCAAGCTTAAGGAAGCTGGACAAGGGTTTAGACAGCTGGCCGGAGTGACAAACAAGCTCGGGCAGCTAGGATGAATTGTGAGGGAGCTCACAGTAGCTCACAAGAGTTCTGGTCAGCTCCAGTAGCTGGAGTGTTAGCTCACTCAGCTGGTGACACTAGTGGTCAGCTCATCTCAGCTTGGAGGAGTGTTATGAGTTGACATGGTGTGACCGGACCATTGGGGGTTATGGTCCGGTGGGATGTGGTGCGTTCCGGATGGGACCAGGGGTGTTTGGTGGTGCAGCCAGGCACTTGGCAAAGTGCCAGAGGATGAAGTTCGATGTATGGGAGCAGTTGAGAGGCAGTTGAGGGGCGGTTGGACCGAAGGGATGCGGTGATTCCCACATGTGCCCATTCGGCCATTCACTCGCGCCCATTCGCCCAAAAACAGTTACCCACGCCTTTGTCTATAAATATAGACCTTGGGCATCGATATTTGTCATCAGACAAAAAGGGGAAACTCTGCCAAAATTGCCAGAGAATCCAAGAGAGAAAGAGACCGGCGGTTTTACTTGTTGGCCGTGTGAGTGTGGTGGTGATTTGTTCTTGACCGGCGACCAAGGAAGTGTTGTGGGAAGGAACCGTGTGAAGATGGAGACAAGAGGAACCGAGAAGGCTAGTGGGAAGGATCAGAACCCATCGTCGGCCACTCCTAAGGTTAGTGATGCTAACCATTTACCATCGCCATGATCCATGGGTCCGGATGGATGGTCCGCATGGACCAAGTGATGTTGGTTGCATCCGTTCTCCCTTCTCTTCCATTCTATCTCTTTTATAATATATATTGATGTTGTCTGTGGGTTTAAACTCATGGTTGGACCCTCAAGGCATGGATTGGTCAGTGTAATCTCTCCATGGCCTTGGTTGGGCATGTAAGGTTGGATCTCCAACTTCCGGTTGAGGTTTGGGGATTCCGACTTCATATATCTCTTAATTGGGATTTATCATGAATTATCATGATGAAAGGATAATTTTATATCATTGATTTAGAGGTGGTAAGTTATGACCATGGGGGCGGGTCTAGGGTGAGATCGGTATGATCCGGACCTGTTCTGTGGATTCTGACTTGACCATTCTCTTAGTTGTGAATTATCATGATTTATCATGGTGTTTGCATAATTTTTAGAGACCTATCCGAGTGGGTCAAGGTTTGGGGCAGAAACTAGTTCTAAGGGACTTAACCATGCATTGCTAGACTTGTTGCTAGGATATCGGTTTGATTGTGTATTTGATGGAATTTATATGATTGCAGGATCTGGTCAGGATCGTGGGAAAGCCAAGGAGCTGTGAAGACTCAAGCCAAGGATGGATGTGTGATGTGTGTTTAGATAGTATGAAACTTATGATAGCCTATTGTGCAAATTGATTAATATTACTACATTGTATGGATCACATGGTTTATATTAATAAAAATGAATGTTTATCTTAGCTTCCGCATTGCATATGAATTGTATATGAACCTCAGATCACTTGAAAATGACTTAGAATTATTTGGACATAAACCGGCCAATTGCACTTAGATGTTTAGGTTAAGACCGCGGATTAGTTGGGTCTTGGGATCCAGGTTCGGGTCTTACAAGTTGGTATCAGAGCATGCTTGATTCTAGGACTTGGGGGTTATGGTTTGATCATCACACATCCGGCTGGAGTCTCACAGTATAGGGCTTGATTTATTTTGTCTTAGGAACTGTTTTGGTTGGATCATTGGTTAAGTGATACTAACATTGATCTTGTGTGTTGTTTTTGATGTTCCTAAGGGTGGTAAGAGTCGGAGCAAGTCCAAGAGGGCTAAGGATGGAGCTGGAGCATCTGGCCAAGGTGGCGCGGATGGAACCAATTCAAGTGTGGTGCTGCCCAATCCAAGTGTGGTGCTGCCAAATCCAAGCCTTGGCGTGGACAGTACAACTGGATTGCCTTTGGCTCGGATCACTCCGACTGAGGTTCAAGGAAGTCTAGCTGAACAGCAGCTGAAGGCAGCTGAGGAGACTAGACAGCAACTGGAACAAGCTGAGCTAGCTATACAGTTGCAAGAGCAAGTTGAGGAAGCTTTAAGGCAGCTGCAGGATGACATGGAGGCTGAGGGAGAGTCCTCACATGCTGGTGATCAGGGCGGCCGAGGCATTGGTGCAGCCAATGGTGGAGCCAACCAAGGAAACCAGCTGGTGGAGCCTACCATGAAGGAGGTGCTTGATGCAATCAGGCTCATGGGTAGTTAGATGTTGGCTATGACCCAAGTGATCACTCCATTGGTGAATTCATCAGTGGGGCAAGCTCCACAAGTTCAGGTGGTGGTACCAGGAGCTGCTGGACAACTTGCACCAGTTGATGAGGTGATTGAACTTGATCCGCCAGCTAGAAGATCTGGTAAGGTGGATTACCTGAAGGTGCTGGAGCACATATCTCGCCTAGGGACAAAGCATTTTGCTGGAAGTGCTGACCCTATGGAGGCGGATGAATGGAGGGACAGGCTGGCCCGGAACTTCAAGTCTACAAGGTGCCCTGAGGAGTACCAAAGAGACATAGCAGTGCACTTCCTGGAGGGAGACGCACACTACTGGTGGCTGTCTGTGGACAAGCGCACCAATGGTTCTATTGAGAAGTTCTCTGACTTTGAGGTTGAGTTCAACCATAAGTACTTCCCAGCTGAAGCATGGGATCGTTTGGAGGCCAAGTTCTTGGATTTGACCCAAGGGCGTAGGTCAGTCAGGGAGTATGAAGAGGAGTTCAACCGGCTCAGGAAGTATGTGGGTAAGGAGTTGGAGGATGAGAAGGTTCAGGTCCGCAGGTTCATAAGAGGCCTTAGGGTCGAACTCCGGACCTACTGCTCAGTCCGTACCTTCCGTACTGTCTCTGAGTTGGTGAAACGCATGGCAATGCTGGAGACTAACCTTGCTGAGGAGGCCAGGCTCAAGACTAGGAGTCAGGCAAGTGGTACTGGTCATGCTGGTGACCGGAAGAGGAAGAGAGACTCAGGTGATGAGGGTAAGACCTCAGGTGGAAGGCCGGAGTGCCAAACGTGTGGAAGGTGCCATGGTGGTGAGTGCTGGAGAGCTATGGGAGCTTGCACAAGGTGTGGCAAGATGGACCACTCAGTCCGGGACTGTCCTGGACCGGATCAGAGTCGTGGTCAAGCGGCTGGTGGTGACTCTAGGACTTGTTTCCAGTGTGGGAAGGCCGGACACTTCCGAAAGGATTGTCCTAAGCTTCAGGCTAGATCAGGCAGGATGAAGTCTGAGGTTAGCAAGCCGGAACCAAGCCGTGGCCAGACATCTGCACCAAGGGTCTATGAGTTGTCTAAGGACACTGATGAGGCCAAGCCTTTCATGGCGATCACTGGTAATGATCTGATCTTATTCTTTTTAAATTATTAGAAATGCATGGTATGGAACCTAGAATGGATTAGATGCTTAGATTGGGTTTCCTGTAGGGACCCTAAGTATTGGTGGTGTGGAAACACATGTACTTTTCGACACTGGAGCTACACATAGTTTTGTGAGTCCATGTTTGGTCGGAAAGGGTTTGTTCCAGATTGGGACAGGGGATGATCCTGGCCTAGTGAGCGCGGCCGGAGGCCAGTTGATGCCCTCATTAGGACGAGTGAAGGATATCCCAGTGGTGATCCAGGACAGGGTAATGCCTGTGGATCTTGTTGTGGTCCAACTGAAGAATCATGAGGTGATCTTGGGTATGGACTGGCTTAGAAAGAATCAGGCCACCTTAGACTGTCACCGGGGGAGGGTGCTGTTTGAGAGTGGGTGTGGACCCCCGATCAGGTTCCAAGGTATTCGTCCAACCTCTGGATGCTTAGTGGTATCAGCAGTCCAAGCGGAAAGGATGCTTGAGCGGGGTTATGAGGCTTATATTGCCACAATCACCACTAAGGAGGTTGTTGGGGGTGGTAACCCTGACGGGATTCCGCTGGTCAGTGAGTTTGAGGATGTGTTTAGGTCTCCACAGGGCATTCCCCCTGATAGGTCAGACCCATTCATAATAGAACTGGAACCAGGGACGGCCCCAATGTCAAAAAGTCCCTACCGCATGGCTCCTGCTGAGATGGCCGAGCTAAAGAAACAACTAGAGGAGTTGTTGGATAAGGGTTTCATACGCCCTAGTGTGTCGCCTTGGGGAGCACCAGTCCTCTTTGTGAAGAAGAAGGATGGTAGCTTTAGGCTGTGTATTGACTATCGAGGGCTGAATAGGGTTACTATCAAGAACAAGTACCCATTGCCTCAGATAGATGAGCTGTTGGATCAGCTTAAGGGAGCAAAGTGGTTCTCCAAGATTGACTTGGCTTCAGGGTATCATCAGATCCCAATTGAACCAAGTGATATAAAGAAGACTGCATTCAGAACCAGGTATGGCCACTATGAGTTTGTGGTTATGCCATTTGGTCTGACCAATGCACCAGCAGCATTCATGAAGATGATGAATGGTACCTTCCGAGACTTCTTGGATGAATTTGTAATCATCTTTATAGATGACATACTTGTATACTCCAAGAGCAAGGAGGATCATGAAAGGCATCTCCGGGCTGTGCTGGGAAGGTTGAGAGAGCAGCAGCTCTTTGCTAAGTTAAGCAAGTGTAGCTTCTGGCAGAAGAGCATTGGCTTCCTTGGACACATTGTGTCAAGTGAAGGTGTGTCTGTTGATCCGGAAAAGGTAGTGGCCATAAAGGCATGGCCTCAGCATAAGAATGCTACAGAAGTCAGAAGCTTCTTAGGGCTGGCCGGCTACTACAGGAAGTTTGTGAAGGGCTTTGCTAGCTTGGCACAGCCTATGACTCAGTTGACAGGAAAGGATGTTAAGTTTGTATGGTCAGAGGAGTGTGAGAGAAGTTTCTCTGCACTTAAGGACATGCTTACAAGTGCACCAGTCCTTGTCCTGCCTGAGGAGGACCAACCATATGTGGTGTACACAGACGCCTCCATTACTGGATTAGGATGTGTACTGACCCAACATGGGAAGGTCATTGCATACGCCTCAAGGAAATTGAGGAAGCATGAGGGTAATTACCCCACACATGATCTAGAGATGGCAGCTGTGGTGTTTGCCCTGAAGATTTGGAGATCATATCTTTATGGTGCCAAGGTTCAGATACTTACAGACCACAAGAGTCTGAAGTATATCTTCACTCAGCCTGAGTTGAACTTAAGGCAAAGGAGGTGGATGGAGTTTGTGGCAGATTATGATCTGGACATAACTTACTATCCAGGAAAGGCCAACTTAGTGGCTGATGCTTTGAGCCGGAGGAGGGCTGAGGTTTCAGCTGAGAAGGAGGCTGATATATTGGAAGGGATGGTCCGGTCACTTAACCTCAACACACTGGTTAGTGCTGATGAGCCATTGGGGTTGGAGGCAGTGGATCAGGCCGATCTCCTTACCCGGATTTGTGCAGCTCAGAAGCTGGATGAGAACCTTCAAAAGGTTGCTCTCAATGACAAGACTGAGTACCAAACCACAAGCAATGGTACCATCTTGGTTAATGGGAGGATAAGTGTTCCTAACAACAGGGAACTCAAGGAAGAGATTATGAGGCAAGCTCATAGATCTAAATTCTCAGTACATCCTGGACTGAACAAGATGTACAGAGATTTGAAGAGGTATTACAATTGGGTGCGCATGAAGACTGATGTGGCCGAGTGGGTGGCAAAGTGTCCCATTTGCCAATTGGTCAAGGCGGAACACCAAGTGCCCAGTGGACTACTCCAAAGTTTACCCATTCCAGAATGGAAGTGGGATCACATCACCATGGATTTTGTGACTGGTTTCCCTACGACCAGGAACAAGAAAGATGCTGTTTGGGTGGTGGTCGATAGGCTAACCAAGTCGGCTCACTTCTTGGCAATCAAGAAGGGGGATGGTGTGGATGAGATTGTGCAGATTTACATCAATGAAATAGTGAGGTTTCATGGTGTACCTGCAAGCATTGTGTCGGATAGAGATCCGAGGTTCACATCCTACGTTTGGCAAGCTTTCCAAAAGGCCTTAGGCACAAGAGTGCACATGAGCACAGCTTATCATCCTCAGACTGATGGTCAGTCAGAGAGGACAATCCAGACGTTGGAGGACATGCTAAGGGCCTGTGTTTTGGACTGGGGAGAGACCTGGGAGAAGCACTTGCCTTTGGTAGAGTTTGCTTACAACAATAGCTTCCATACAAGCATTGGTATGTCACCATATGAGGCTTTGTATGGGCGGCCATGCAGGACACCATTATGCTGGACCCAAGTGGGGGAGCGCAGCATGATTGGTCCGGAGATTGTGGAGGAGACCACAGAGAAGATCAAATTTGTCAAAGAGAAGATGAAGGAAGCTCAGGATAGACAAAAGAGCTATGCGGACAAGAGGAGGAAGCATCTTGAGTTTGAGGTTGGTGATCTAGTGTACCTCAAGATGATTACCTTCAGAGGCAGGACCAGGGTTTCTGGAAGAAGGAAACTGGATCCTAGATACTTGGGTCCATTCAGGATCATGGAGAGAGTGGGCGCAGTGGCATACAAGTTGGATTTGCCATCAGCAATGGATGCATATCACAATGTGTTCCATGTGTCCCAACTAAGGAAGTGTCTATCCGAGCAGGATGTGGTGTTGCCTGAGATTCCCAAAGATCTTGGTAAGAACCTAACCTTAGAGACAAGGCCGGTTCGAATCATAGATAGGGCAGAGAAGGCAACAAGGAAGAAGACAGTACCTATGATCAAGGTAGTGTGGGAGAGTAATGGCAAGGACATTATCACTTGGGAAATCGAGGCAAGAATGAAGGCTGAGTATCCTGAGTGGTACGATCAGTATGTTAGTGAAGATGCACTTGGTCTGGATTTGAGGACGAATCCCTATCAAGTGGGGGAGACTTGTCATGTCCCCGATCCTAGATAGGATCGGTCGGATGGACCAGGGTGCGAGGGGATGCACCAAATCAGGTCTAATGACCTAAGCCAAGGCGTATCATGGTCCGGGAAGTGGGTTAAGGGTATCAGAAGGCTGAAACTTAACCAAGGCAAGGAAGGTTCAAGCTTAAGGAAGCTTGACAAGGGTTTAGACAGCTGGCCGGAGTGAGAAACAAGCTCGGGCAGCTAGGATGAATTGTGAGGGAGCTCACAGTAGCTCACAAGAGTTCTGGTCAGCTCCAGTAGCTGGAGTGTTAGCTCACTCAGCTGGTGACACTAGTGGTCAGCTCATCTCAGCTTGGAGGAGTGTTATGAGTTGACATGGTGTGACCGGACCATTGGGGGTTATGGTCCGGTGGGATGTGGTGCGGTCCGGATGGGACCAGGGGTGTTTGGTGGTGCAGCCAGGCACTTGGAAAAGTGCCAGAGGATGAAGTTCGATGTATGGGAGCAGTTGAGAGGCAGTTGAGGGGCGGTTGGACCGAAGGGATGTGGTGATTCCCACATGTGCCCATTCGGCCATTCACTCGCGCCCAT
This sequence comes from Raphanus raphanistrum subsp. raphanistrum, assembly GCA_019706035.1. Taxonomy (NCBI): domain Eukaryota; kingdom Viridiplantae; phylum Streptophyta; class Magnoliopsida; order Brassicales; family Brassicaceae; genus Raphanus; species Raphanus raphanistrum. The sequence continues at coordinate 43,544,445 of CM033983.1, forward strand.
TCGCCCAAAAACAGTTACCCACGCCTTTGTCTATAAATATAGACCTTGGGCATCGATATTTGTCATCAGACAAAGAGGGGAAACTCTGCCAAAATTGCCAGAGAATCCAAGAGAGAAAGAGACCGGCGGTTTTACTTGTTGGCCGTGTGAGTGTGGTGGTGATTTGTTCTTGACCGGCGACCAAGGAAGTGTTGTGGGAAGGAACCGTGTGAAGATGGAGACAAGAGGAACCGAGAAGGCTAGTGGGAAGGATCAGAACCCATCGTTGGCCTCTCCTAAGGTTAGTGATGCTAACCATTTACCATCGCCATGATCCATGGGTCTTGATGGATGGTCCGCATGGACCAAGTGATGTTGGTTGCATCCGTTCTCCCTTCTCTTCCATTCTATCTCTTTTATAATATATATTGATGTTGTCCGTGGGTTTAAACTCATGGTCGGACCCTCAAGGCATGGATTGGTTAGTGTAATCTCTCCATGGCCTTGGTTGGGCATGTAAGGTTGGATCTCCAAACTTCCGGTTGAGGTTTGGGGATTCCGACTTCATATATCTCTTAATTGGGATTTATCATGAATTATCATGATGAAAGGATAATTTTATATCATTGATTTAGAGGTGGTAAGTTATGACCATGGGGGCGGGTCTAGGGTGAGATCGGTATGATCCGGACCTGTTCTGTGGATTCTGACTTGACCATTCTCTTAGTTGTGAATTATCATGATTTATCATGGTGTTTGCATAATTTTTAGAGACCTATCCGAGTGGGTCAAGGTTTGGGGCAGAAACTAGTTCTAAGGGACTTAACCATGCATTGCTAGACTTGTTGCTAGGATATCGGTTTGTTTGTGTATTTGATGGAATTTATATGATTGCAGGATCTGGTCAGGATCGTGGGAAAGCCAAGGAGCTGTGAAGACTCAAGCCAAGGATGGATGTGTGATGTGTGTTTAGATAGTATGGAACTTATGATAGCCTATTGTGCAAATTGATTGATATTACTACATTGTATGGATCACATGGTTTATATTAATAAAAATGAATGTTTATCTTAGCTTCTGCATTGCATATGAATTGTATATGAACCTTAGATCACTTGAAAATGACTTAGAATTATTTGGACATAAACCGGCCAATTGCACTTAGATGTTTAGGTTAAGGCCGCGGATCAGTTGGGTCTTGGGATCCAGGTTCGGGTCTTACACTTATCCTCCCATTAACCAAGATGGTACCATTGCTTGTGGTTTGGTACTCAGTCTTGTCATTGAGAGCAACCTTTTGAAGGTTCTCATCCAGCTTCCGAGCTGCACAAATCCGGGTAAGGAGATCGGCCTGATCCACTGCCTCCAACCCCAATGGCTCATCAGCACTAACCAGTGTGTTGAGGTTAAGTGACCGGACCATCCCTTCCAATATATCAGCCTCCTTCTCAGCTGAAACCTCAGCCCTCCTCCGGCTCAAAGCATCAGCCACTAAGTTGGCCTTTCCTGGATAGTAAGTTATGTCCAGATCATAATCTGCCACAAACTCCATCCACCTCCTTTGCCTTAAGTTCAACTCAGGCTGAGTGAAGATATACTTCAGACTCTTGTGGTCTGTAAGTATCTGAACCTTGGCACCATAAAGATATGATCTCCAAATCTTCAGGGGAAACACCACAGCTGCCATCTCTAGGTCATGTGTGGGGTAATTACCCTCATGCTTCCTCAATTGCCTTGAGGCGTATGCAATGACCTTCCCATGTTGGGTCAGTACACATCCTAATCCAGTAATGGAGGCGTCTGTGTACACCACATATGGTTGGTCCTCCTCAGGCAGGACAAGGACTGGTGCACTTGTAAGCAGGTCCTTAAGTGCAGAGAAACTTCTCTCACACTCCTCTGACCATACAAACTTAACATCCTTTCCTGTCAACTGAGTCATAGGCTGTGCCAAGCTAGCAAAGCCCTTCACAAACTTCCTGTAGTAGCCGGCCAGCCCTAAGAAGCTTCTGACTTCTGTGGCATTCTTAGGCTGAGGCCATGCCTTTATGGCCACTACCTTTTCCGGATCAACAGACACACCTTCACTTGACACAATGTGTCCAAGGAAGCCAATGCTCTTCTGCCAGAAGCTACACTTGCTTAACTTAGCAAAGAGCTGCTGCTCTCTCAACCTTCCCAGCACAGCCCGGAGATGCCTTTCATGATCCTCCTTGCTCTTGGAGTATACAAGTATGTCATCTATAAAGATGATTACAAATTCATCCAAGAAGTCTCAGAAGGTACCATTCATCATCTTCATGAATGCTGCTGGTGCATTGGTCAGACCAAATGGCATAACCACAAACTCATAGTGGCCATACCTGGTTCTGAATGCAGTCTTCTTTATATCACTTGGTTCAATTGGGATCTGATGATACCCTGAAGCCAAGTCAATCTTGGAGAACCACTTTGCTCCCTTAAGCTGATCCAACAGCTCATCTATCTGAGGCAATGGGTATTTGTTCTTGATAGTAACCCTATTCAGCCCTCGATAGTCAATACACAGCCTAAAGCTACCATCCTTCTTCTTCACAAAGAGGACTGGTGCTCCCCAAGGCGACACACTAGGGCGTATGAAACCCTTATCCAACAACTCCTCCAGTTGTTTCTTTAGCTCGGCCATCTCAGCAGGAGCCATGCGGTAGGGACTTTTTGACATTGGGGCCGTCCCTGGTTCCAGTTCTATTATGAATGGGTCTGACCTATCAGGGGGAATGCCCTGTGGAGACCTAAACACATCCTCAAACTCACTGACCAGCGGAATCCCGTCCGGGTTACCACCCCCAACAACCTCCTTAGTGGTGATTGTGGCAATATAAGCCTCACAACCCCGCTCAAGCATCCTTTCCGCTTGGACTGCTGATACCACTAAGCATCCATAGGTTGGACGAATACCTTGGAACCTAATCGGGGGTCCACACCCACTCTCAAACAGCACCCTCCCCCGGTGACAGTCTAAGGTGGCCCGATTCTTTCCAAGCCAGTCCATACCCAAGATCACCTCATGATTCTTGAGTTGGACCACAACAAGATCCACAGGCATTACCCTGTCCTGGATCACCACTGGGATATCCTTCACTCGTCCTAATGAGGGCATCAACTGGCCTCCGGCCGCACTCACTAGGCCAGGATCATCCCCTGTCCCAATCTGGAACAAACCCTTCCCGACCAAACATGGACTCACAAAACTATGTGTAGCTCCAGTGTCGAAAAGTACATGTGTTTCCACACCACCAATACTTAGGGTCCCTACAGGATACCCAATCTAAGCATCTAATCCATTCTAGGTTCCATACCATGCATTTCTAAAAATTTAAAAAGAATAAGATCAGATCATTACCAGTGATCGCCATGAAAGGCTTGGCCTAATCAGTGTCCTTAGACAACTCATAGACTCTTGAGTTGGACCACAACAAGATCCACAGGCATTACCCTGTCCTGGATCACCACTGGGATATCCTTCACTCGTCCTAATGAGGGTATCAACTGGCCTCCGGCCGCACTCACTAGGCCAGGATCATCCCCTGTCCCAATCTGGAACAAACCCTTCCCGACCAAACATGGACTCACAAAACTATGTGTAGCTCCAGTGTCGAAAAGTACATGTGTTTCCACACCACCAATACTTAGGGTCCCTACAGGAAACCCAATCTAAGCATCTAATCCATTCTAGGTTCCATACCATGCATTTCTAAAAATTTAAAAAGAATAAGATCAGATCATTACCAGTGATCGCCATGAAAGGCTTGGCCTAATCAGTGTCCTTAGACAACTCATAGACTCTTGGTGCAGATGTCTGGCCACGGCTTGGTTCCGGCTTGCTAACCTCAGACTTCATCCTGCCTGATCCAGCCTGAAGCTTAGGACAGTCCTTTCGGAAGTGTCCGGCCTTCCCACACTGGAAACAAGTCCTAGAGTCACCACCAGCCGCTTGACCACGACTCTGATCCGGTCCAGGACAGTCCCGGACTGAGTGGTCCATCTTGCCACACCTTGTGCAAGCTCCCATAGCTCTCCAGCACTCACCACCATGGCGCCTTCCACACTTTTGGCACTCCGGCCTTCCACCTGAGGTCTTACCCTCGTCACCTGAGTCTCTCTTCCTCTTCCGGTCACCAGCATGACCAGTACCACTTGCCTGACTCCTAGTCTTGAGCCTGGCCTCCTCAGCAAGGTTAGTCTCCAGCATTGCCATGCGTTCCACCAACTCAGAGACAGTACGGAAGGTACGGACTGAGCAGTAGGTCTGGAGTTTGACCCTAAGGCCTCTTATGAACCTGCGGACCTGAACCTTCTCATCCTCCAACTCCTTACCCACATACTTCCTGAGCCGGTTGAACTCCTCCTCATACTCCCTGACTGACCTACGCCCTTGGGTCAAATCCAAGAACTTGGCCTCCAAACGATCCCATGCTTCAGCTGGGAAGTACTTATGGTTGAACTCAACCTCAAAGTCAGAGAACTTCTCAATAGAACCATTGGTGCGCTTGTCCACAGACAGCCACCAGTTGTGTGCATCTCCCTCCAGGAAGTGCACTGCTATGTCTCTTTGGTACTCCTCAGGGCACCTTGTAGACTTGAAGTTCCGGGCCAGCCTGTCCCTCCATTCATCCGCCTCCATAGGGTCAGCACTTCCAGCAAAATGCTTTGTCCCTAGGCGAGATATGTGCTCCAGCACCTTCAGGTAATCCACCTTACCAGATCTTCTAGCTGGCGGATCAAGTTCAATCACCTCATCAACTGGTGCAACTTGTCCAGCAGCTCCTGGTACCACCACCTGAACTTGTGGAGCTTGCCCCACTGATGAATTCACCAATGGAGTGATCACTTGGGTCATAGCCAACATCTGACTACCCATGAGCCTGATTGCATCAAGCACCTCCTTCATGGTAGGCTCCACCAGCTGGTTTCCTTGGTTGGCTCCACCATTGGCTAAACCAATGCCTCGGCCGCCCTGATCACCAGCATGTGAGGACTCTCCCTCAGCCTCCATGTCATCTTGCAGCTGCCTTGCAGCTTCCTCAGCTTGCTCTTGCAACTGTCTAGCTAGCTCAGCTTGTTCCAGCTGCTGTCTAGTCTCCTCAGCTGCCTTCAGCTGCTGTTCAGCTAGACTTCCTTGAACCTCAGTCGGAGTGATCCGAGCCAAAGGCAATCCGAGCCAAGGGCAGCACCACACTTGGATTGGTTCCATCCGCGCCACCTTGGCCAGATGCTCCAGCTCCATCCTTAGCCCTCTTGGACTTGCTCCGACTCTTACCACCCTTAGGAACATCAAAAACAACACACAAGATCAATGTTAGTATCACTTAACCAATGATCCAACCAAAACAGTTCCTAAGACAAAAATAAATCAAGCCCTATACTGTGAGACTCCAGCCGGATGTGTGATGATCAAACCATAACCCCCAAGTCCTAGAATCAAGCATGCTCTGATACCAACTTGTAAGACCCGAACCTGGATCCTAAGACCCAACTGATCCGCGGCCTTAACCTAATCATCTAAGTGCAATTGGCCGGTTTATGTCCAAATATTTCTAAGTCATTTTCAAGTGATCTGAGGTTCATATACAATTCATAAGCAATGCGGAAGCTAAGATAAACATTCATTTTATTAACATAAACCATGTGATCCATACAATGTAGTAATATCAATCAGTTTGCACAATAGGCTATCATAAGTTCCATACTGTCTAAACACACATCACACATCCATCCTTGGCTTGAGTCTTCACAGCTCCTTGGCTTTCCCACGATCCTGACCAGATCCTGCAATCATATAAATTCCATCAAATACACAATCAAACCGATATCCTAGCAACAAGTCTAGCAATGCATGGTTAAGTCCCTTAGAACTAGTTTCTGTCCCAAACCTTGACCCACTCGGATAGGTCTCTAAAAATTATGCAAACACCATGATAAATAATGATAATTCGCAACTAAGAGAATGGTCAAGTCAGAATCCACAGAACAGGTCCGGATCATACCGATCTCACCCTAGACCCGCCCCCATGGTCATAACTTACCACCTCTAAATCAATGATATAAAATTATCCTTTCATCATGATAATTCATGATAAATCCCAATTAAGAGATATATGAAGTCGGAATCCCCAAACCTCAACCGGAAGTTAGAGATCCAACCTTACATGCCCAACCAAGGCCATGGAGAGATTACACTGACCAATCCATGCCTTGAGGGTCCGACCATGAGTTTAAACCCACGGACAACATCAATATATATTATAAAAGAGATAGATTGGAAGAGAAGGGAGAACGGATGCAACCAACATCACTTGGTCCATGCGGACCATCCATCCAGACCCA
>CM033983.1:43555789-43568289 GCA_019706035.1 Raphanus raphanistrum subsp. raphanistrum
GGTGATCAGTGGGTGATCAGTACATGAGATTTTTTTTTTTTTTTTTTGCCTTCACGGACGTTCAGGACAGTCTGCGGGGTATTTTCACATCCTGACTGTCCCATCAGTACACCCAGCCGTGGGTGATCAGTGGGTGAATCAGTACATGAGATTTTTTATTTTTTTTTTTGCCTTCACGAACGTTCAGGACAGTCTACGGGGTATTTTCACACCCTGACTGTCCCATCAGTACACCCAGCCGTGGGTGATCAGTACATGAGTTTTTTTTTTTTTTTTTTGCCTTCACGGACGTTCAGGACAGTCTGCGGGGTATTTTCACATCCTGACTGTCCCATCAGTACACCCAGCCGTGGGTGATCAGTGGGTGAATCAGTACATGAGATTTTTTTTTTTTTTTTTGCCTTCACGAACGTTCAGGACAGTCTACGGGGTATTTTCACACCCTGACTGTCCCATCAGTACACCCAGCCGTGGGTGATCAGTGGGTGATCAGTACATGAGATTATTATTTTTTTTTTGCCTTCACGGACGTTCAGGACAGTCTGCGGGGTATTTTCACATCCTGACTGTCCCATCAGTACACCCAGCCGTGGGTGATCAGTGGGTGATCAGTACATGAGATTTTTTTTTTTTTTTTTTGCCTTCACGGACGTTCAGGACACAGTCTACGGGGTATTTTCACACCCTGACTGTCCCATCAGTACACCCAGCCGTGGGCATTAGTATGTCAGTCTGGTCCATGGAATTGTTTATTCTTCCCGGTTGATTCGGACTATCTGTTTGCTAGAGTTTTCATAGACTGTCCGTCTGTTGGATCGATAAACCAGTCTTTTTGCTGGATTAAATCCTTCCCGGATGAAGTACTGTTAGTAGTACTGATGGACTCGTGGACTAGATATCTTCAAGTCTGGACAGTCTTTGAATCCTTCCGGTATTTCCAAGGATTGTCCATGTACTATTGTCCATGTACTACAGTGCATGATGGTTCGAGTTTTCGTGGACTATAGAGTCAAGCATGGTCAGTCCCTTGGCTGGATAAAATCATTTCTCTCGTTAAGTACGAAAGATCATACTGAAATTTTTGTGCGAGAGTGATTTTCACCAAGTAAAAAACTGGAACCTCGCACAACATTTTCTTATAAACTTAGAATTTTTTTTGGGTTTTTTGTTTTTGACGTTTTGGGGAGGAACATATGAATGGAAAGGGGGGAGGGTCGAATCTTAGCGACAAAGGGCTGAATCTCAGTGGATCGTGGCAGCAAGGCCACTCTGCCACTTACAATACCCCGTCGCGTATTTAAGTCGTCTGCAAAGAATTCTATCCGCCGCTCGGTGGTAATTATAATTCAAGGCGGTCCGAACGGTGCTTCCACCGAACGAACTTAGCCAACGACACGTGCCTTTGGGAGCCCAAGCTCCTACTGATGGTCGGCAATCGGGCGGCGTGCGCATGCGTCGCTTCTAGCCTGGATTCTGACTTATAGGCGTTCAGTCATAATCCAGCGCACGGTTGTCATGTCCCCGATCCTAGATAGGATCGGCCGGATGGACCATGGTGCGAGGGGATGCACCAAATCAGGTCTAATGACCTAAGGCAAGGCGTATCATGGTCCGGGAAGTGGGCTAAGGGTATCAGAAGGCTGAAACTTAACCAAGGTAAGGAAGGTTCAAGCTTAAGGAAGCTGGACAAGGGTTTAGACAGCTGGCCAGAGTGAGAAACAAGCTCGGGCAGCTAGGATGAAGTGTGAGGGAGCTCACGGTAGCTCACAAGAGTTCTGGTCAGCTCCAGTAGCTGGAGTGTTAGCTCACTCAGCTGGTGACAGTAGTGGTCAGCTCATCTCAGCTTGGAGGAGTGTTATGAGTTGAGATGGTGTGACCGGACCATGGGCGGTTATGGTCCGGTGGGATGGTGGTGCGGTCCGGTGAGGCCAAGTGAGCTGGTGGTGCAACTAGACACTTGGTCAAGTGCTAGCTGATGCTGATCGATGAAGAGAAGCAGTTGGGATGGCGGTTGAGAGGCGGTTGGGCCGAAGGGATGCGTTGATTCCCACATGCGCCCATTCGGCCAATCTTCACACCGGTTCGCCCAAAAGCAGTTGGCGAACCCTTCCTCTATAAATAAAGGGCTCTGGCATCGATATTTGTCATCATACAAAGAGGGGAAACTCTGCCAAAGGTTAGTGATGCTAACCATTTACCATCGCCATGATCCATGGGTCCGGATGGATGGTCCGCATGGACCAAGTGATGTTGGTTGCATCCGTTCTCCCTTCTCTTCCAATCTATCTCTTTTATAATATATATTGATGTTGTCCGTGGGTTTAAACTCATGGTCGGACCCTCAAGGCATGGATTGGTCAGTGTAATCTCTCCATGGCCTTGGTTGGGCATGTAAGGTTGGATCTCTAACTTCCGGTTGAGGTTTGGGGATTCCGACTTCATATATCTCTTAAATGGGATTTATCATGAATTATCATGATGAAAGGATAATTTTATATCATTGATTTAGAGGTGGTAAGTTATGACCATGGGGGCGGGTCTAGGGTGAGATCGGTATTATCCGGACCTGTTCTGTGGATTCTGACTTGACCATTCTCTTAGTTGTGAATTATCATGATTTATCATGGTGTTTGCATAATTTTTAGAGACCTATCCGAGTGGGTCAAGGTTTGGGACAAAAACTACTTCTAAGGGACTTAACCATGCATTGCTAGACTTGTTGCTAGGATATCGGTTTGCTTGTGTATTTGATGGAATTTATATGATTGCAGGATCTGGTCAGGATCGTGGGAAAGCCAAGGAGCTGTGAAGACTCAAGCCAAGGATGGATGTGTGATGTGTGTTTAGACAGTATGGAACTTATGATAGCCTATTGTGAAAACTGATTGATATTACTACATTGTATGGATCACATGGTTTATGTTAATAAAATGAATGTTTATCTTAGCTTCCGCATTGCTTATGAATTGTATATGAACCTCAGATCACTTGAAAATGACTTAGAAATATTTGGACATAAGCCGGCCAATTGCACTTAGATGATTAGGTTAAGGCCGCGGATCAGTTGGGTCTTAGGATCCAGGTTCGGGTCTTACAAGTTGGTATCAGAGCATGCTTGATTCTAGGACTTGGGGGTTATGGTTTGATCATCACACATCCGGCTGGAGTCTCACAGTATAGGGCTTGATTTATTTTTGTCTTAGGAACTGTTTTGGTTGGATCATTGGTTAAGTGATACTAACATTGATCTTGTGTGTTGTTTTTGATGTTCCTAAGGGTGGTAAGAGTCGGAGCAAGTCCAAGAGGGCTAAGGATGGAGCTGGAGCATCTGGCCAAGGTGGCGTGGATGGAACCAATCCAAGTGTGGTGCTGCCCAATCCAAGCCTTGGCATGGACAGTACAACTGGATTGCCTTTGGCTCGGATCACTCCGACTGAGGTTCAAGGAAGTCTAGCTGAACAGCAGCTGAAGGCAGCTGAGGAGACTAGACAGAAACTGGAACAAGCTGAGCTAGCTAGACAGTTGCAAGAGCAAGCTGAGGAAGCTGCAAGGCAGCTGCAAGATGACATGGAGGCTGAGGGAGAGTCCTCACATGCTGGTGATCAGGGCGGCCGAGGCATTGGTGCAGCCAATGGTGGAGCCAACCAAGGAAACCAGCTGGTGGAGCCTACCATGAAGGAGGTGCTTGATGCAATCAGGCTCATGGGTAGTCAGATGTTGGCTATGACCCAAGTGATCACTCCATTGGTGAATTCATCAGTGGGGCAAGCTCCACAAGTTCAGGTGGTGGTACCAGGAGCTGCTGGACAAGTTGCACCAGTTGATGAGGTGATTGAACTTGATCCGCCAGCTAGAAGATCTGGTAAGGTGGATTACCTGAAGGTGCTGGAGCACATATCTCGCCTAGGGACAAAGCATTTTGCTGGAAGTGCTAACCCTATGGAGGCGGATGAATGGAGGGACAGTGTGATAACCCGCCCTTCGGGGTAAAATGGTCGAGATCGACAAAGTCGGAGTTTGGAGCCAAGATTTTGGGAATCAAAGGATGAGGAGAAATGTTAGGTTTTGATCATTTCAAACTTAACATGGTTCAGAGAAAATAGAAGATTGGTCGAGCATCAACTCAGTGGTCGAAACGCGAGCGACAACGATGGATCGAGAAATTTCAAAGTACGAGATGGTCGAAGAATGGATCGTGAGTGAACTAGGAGTAAGATAAGCTGCTCTACCATTTTTAGAAGTGTCTTGGATTGATCAGACTGTCGTTTTGGAAGCATCACATTTTTGGAAGCACGATGGTTTAGAAGCTCGACGTTTTTGAAGACCGACGTTTCTTCATCACGAAGTTTTCTCGGAAAATCTTCGTATGAGTAAAATATTATTCTGGAGACATTATAAGTCGGAAGCAGGACGGGAAGCAAGCAGGACGGGAAGCAAGCATGACGGGAAGCAAGCACGACCGGAAAACCCGAAAACCCTGATTTCGGTATTGTCTATTTTTCGAGGAAGCCGGAGACTCGGGAAATATTTTTCTTCAAGTTCAGAATCCCTATGGAGTCTATTAATAATATTCAGAGCATCAGAACGGGAGCAGAAAAATATTCAAGATTGATCGCGCGTCGAAAATTCACCGGAAGGACCGAAACCGCACAATTCGACCGGGAAGCTCGAGGTGGCTTGATCTAAGTGATCAGGACGTGATGTCTATCTCTTAACCAGCTGAGTGTCTACACAAGCTCGAGGTGTCGCCGTGCATGGGAGCAGCACATGCAGCTTGACACACAGAAGCACGAGGTGCCGCGCAACCTGCGATCGAAGCATGCAGATCGACATGTGGTCACTGTGTGTCGCCGTGCATGTGATCCAGCCATGCTGAGAGACATCTGGTCGTCCAGGCAGGAGAGTGGTGTCATCCTGCATGAGTTTGATCCATGCTGACCGCCATGTGGAGCACGAGGTGCCGCGACGCATGCAACCGGAAGCATGCGAGACGACACACGGGCACTTGGGTGGTGAAACCTTACTGGTTGGTGTATACTATAAATACCCCACGACCCCTTGCCATTTCATTCATCCTCACACACCAAAACCAAGTTCAAAACGTGGCTAGAGAGAGAGAGAGAAAGTAGAAAAAGAAAGCAAGAGGTTTCGAGTTGTTTTGAGAGTTCTAGAGCATTTTCAAGGTCCGAAACTCTGCCGAGAAGTTCTGAAATATTATCCAGCAGCTAGGGAAGGTTCTGTCCAAACCAATTCGTCCAAGCAAGTCATATTCTCTGGTGATCAAGTGGAGGTGCTGTCCTCAGTTCAGATCCATGGGTTCAGTTCAGTCGAAGATCTGAAGCTCGATACTCTGCCGAAAGTCTGAAGAAATCGTCCAGCAGCTAGGGGAGGTTCTGCTCGAGTTGAGTTCTGTCCATACCAATATCAGGGGAGGTTCTGTCCAAGTCAAGATCAGTCCAGTCCAGTCCATTCAAGATGTCGAGGTTGGGTTTTGGCTAAGTCCTCTCCGATCAACCAGCTGCTTATCGGCAAAGAACACTGTGAGTTGGTTTGTTTGGATTCCACTTGGAATCTAGGATAGTTTTGTGAGTTGGTTTGTTTGAATTCCGTTTGGAATTTAGGATAGATCGAGTCTGCATATAGATTATAGATTATATTATATCACGCTATTGCATGATAGAGTCCTTATGGTTATTTTATTGAATTGGACTCAGTTTAGCACGGGCTAAGCTGAGATGAACGGAATTAAGACTGAGTTAATAACCTGACTAGGACTAAGGCTAGGATGCATCATGTTTTCTATTCTTGCTTGGTTATTTGGTTGAGTGCAGGTTCCCGTTATCTTTAAAGATAGTTTCATAGCAGGAGGCTTAACTATCTGGGTAACGGTTTGATTGAGTTGATTGCTTGATAGATTAATTAAATGCTTTCTTGTTTAGTTAATCTTGTTGATTGAGGTTAGTCAGCTCTTGGTAAGGGAGTGACTAACCGGTTGAGTTGTTTATAGTTGTTAGTTGTAGAGTCAGAGTCTAGGATAGTGTTGTGTGTGTGTTGCCGTCAGTATGTGCGTAACCCGCACATACTAGGCTTGTTTAGGGTTGATTAGTGTTTCCTCGCTGCCTCGTATTTACCGGGTTTAAGGAAACCCCTTATTCGCTGGATCGGGATGACTCAGAGAGACGGGATCATGGCCTATGGCTGAGTGATTACACGACGGTGTAATGTGACAGTGACCCGAAGGACTGTGGGCTGTCGAGCGGTGACCCGAAGGACTGTGGGCCGCGGTCGGTTGAAAGTTCCTCTCTTCTGGCCTTTGTGGTAGGAAGTTAGGATGTTGCCGATTTTGGGGATGAACACGAAATCACCATTTCCCGGGTTAGAGTATTGGTTAGAGTGTCGAGTTAGATTGAGTCATAGTTAGTTAGTATTCTTTTTATTGTGATTGTGGTTGATTGATTTGCTTGCAGGTTCCTGTTACTTGAAGTTAGATCATGGCAGGAGGCCAAGTCTAACTTAGTAACCGGGTTTATTAGATAGTAGTTGTGATTGTTGATTGGTTAGTGTAGGCCTGATGGTGGCATGTATGTGTCTGAAGGATTGCTTGTGAAGGGTGGTGGATATCAAAGCTATGTGGTATCATTGGTTGGCCGATCATGTTCTTGTCTGATTGTTGGTCGACCGATTTATGATATTTGTATAGTCTAGATATCTAACACTACACGAGTATTGAACTCAGGCGTATACATGGTTAACTAGGGGATTGGTTGTTAACTTGTTTTCATGCAGGTTCCCGTTACTTGAAGTTAGATCATGGCGGGAGGCCAAGTCTAACTTAGTAACGGTTTGCGTAGCCTTAGTTTAGATTTCTTGCTAAGGCTATATTGATTGTTATTTTGGGTTGTCTGGGTTAGTTCTAGGTTGGGGTAGAGGTAGCCAGCTCACTGAGTAACATTAGGTTACTCATCCATCTCCGTTGTCCTTTTTGCAGGTTTCTTTAGTAGGACGATCGGATTGCTTGGTGCTGGACGTTAGGACCACCGGTGTAGATTTGCTTGCCTTTTGTTAAACGGTATTTTTGATTTGCGTTTAGTTGACTCGATTTTGGCGTTAGGCCGGGACCGGTCTCGAATTATTCAATGTATGAATATTTCTTTGAATCAATAAAGTAATTGTTTTATATGCGCTTCATGAGTACTCTGATATTTGACTAGTCCGGTCTAACACAACGTTAGGTCGTTGTACGGGTTGAAAAGCCTTAGGCCTCGATCTAACGGAAAACGTTAACTCTTGATACGGGTTGCAAAGCCTTATGTCTTGAGTTAGCGGGACGAGTTAGTGGATGAACTGGTCTAAGTCGTGGAGTAAATTTTGTGACTCTGACCGGATCGTCCCTAGCCCGTCATGTAGCGCTTCCGGGCCATGGTGTTGGGTTGGGCGGTCAGTCATGTTCTTGTTTGATTGTTGGCTGGCCGGTTGGCCTTTCATCTCCAACCCTTGTCGTTGGTCGCTCCGTCGGTCATGTTCTTGTTTGATTGTTGGCCGGTGGTTCGACTTATGTCTAGGACGGTTCGGGGGTGTTACAGACAGGCTGGCCCGGAACTTCAAGTCTACAAGGTGCCCTGAGGAGTACCAAAGAGACATAGCAGTGCACTTCCTGGAGGGAGATGCACACAACTGGTGGCTGTCTGTGGACAAGCGCACCAATGGTTCTATTGAGAGGTTCTCTGACTTTGAGGTTGAGTTCAACCATAAGTACTTCCCAGCTGAAGCATGGGATCGTTTGGAGGCCAAGTTCTTGGATTTGACCCAAGGGCGTAGGTCAGTCAGGGAGTATGAGGAGGAGTTCAACCGGCTCAGGAAGTATGTGGGTAAGGAGTTGGAGGATGAGAAGGTTCAGGTCCGCAGGTTCATAAGAGGCCTTAGGGTCGAACTCCGGACCTACTACTCAGTCCGTACCTTCCGTACTGTCTCTGAGTTGGTGGAACGCATGGCAATGCTGGAGACTAACCTTGCTGAGGAGGCCAGGCTCAAGACTAGGAGTCAGGCAAGTGGTACTGGTCATGCTGGTGACCGGAAGAGGAAGAGAGACTCAGGTGATGAGGGTAAGACCTCAGGTGGAAGGCCGGAGTGCCAAAAGTGTGGAAGGCGCCATGGTGGTGAGTGCTGGAGAGCTATGGGAGCTTGCACAAGGTGTGGCAAGATGGACCACTCAGTCCGGGACTGTCCTGGACCGGATCAGAGTCGTGGTCAAGCGGCTGGTGGTGACTCTAGGACTTGTTTCCAGTGTGGGAAGGCCGGACACTTCCGAAAGGACTGTCCTAAGCTTCAGGCTGGATCAGGCAGGATGAAGTCTGAGGTTAGCAAGCCGGAACCAAGCCGTGGCCAGACATCTGCACCAAGAGTCTATGAGTTGTCTAAGGACACTGATGAGGCCAAGCCTTTCATGGCGATCACTGGTAATGATCTGATCTTATTCTTTTTAAATTTTTAGAAATGCATGGTATGGAACCTAGAATGGATTAGATGCTTAGATTGGGTTTCCTGTAGGGACCCTAAGTATTGGTGGTGTGGAAACACATGTACTTTTCGACACTAGAGCTACACATAGTTTTGTGAGTCCATGTTTGGTCGGGAAGGGTTTGTTCCAGATTGGGACAGGGGATGATCCTGGCCTAGTGAGTGCGGCCGGAGGCCAGTTGATGCCCTCATTAGGACGAGTGAAGGATATCCCAGTGGTGATCCAGGACAGGGTAATGCCTGTGGATCTTGTTGTGGTCCAACTCAAGAATCTTGAGGTGATCTTGGGTATGGACTGGCTTGGAAAGAATCGGGCCACCTTAGACTGTTACCGGGGGAGGGTGCTGTTTGGGAGTGGGTGTGGACCCCCGATCAGGTAGTTTGAGGATGTGTTTAGGTCTCCACAGGGCATTCCCCCTGATAGGTCAGACCCATTCATAATAGAACTGGAACCAGGGACGGCCCCAATGTCAAAAAGTCCCTACCGCATGGCTCCTGCTGAGATGGCCGAGCTAAAGAAACAACTAGAGGAGTTGTTGGATAAGGGTTTCATACGCCCTAGTGTGTCGCCTTGGGGAGCACCAGTCCTCTTTGTGAAGAAGAAGGATGGTAGCTTTAGGCTGTGTATTGACTATCGAGGGCTGAATAGGGTTACTATCAAGAACAAGTACCCATTGCCTCGGATAGATGAGCTGTTGGATCAGCTTAAGGGAGCAAAGTGGTTCTCCAAGATTGACTTGGCTTCAGGGTATCATCAGATCCCAATTGAACCAAGTGATATAAAGAAGACTGCATTCAGAACCAGGTATGGCCACTATGAGTTTGTGGTTATGCCATTTGGTCTGACCAATGCACCAGCAGCATTCATGAAGATGATGAATGGTACCTTCCAAGACTTCTTGGATGAATTTGTAATCATCTTTATAGATGACATACTTGTATACTCCAAGAGCAAGGAGGATCATGAAAGGCATCTCCGGGCTATGCTGGGAAGGTTGAGAGAGCAGCAGCTCTTTGCTAAGTTAAGCAAGTGTAGCTTCTGGCAGAAGAGCATTGGCTTCCTTGGACACATTGTGTCAAGTGAAGGTGTGTCTGTTGATCCGGAAAAGGTAGTGGCCATAAAGGCATGGCCTCAGCCTAAGAATGCCATAGAAGTCAGAAGCTTCTTAGGGCTGGCCGGCTACTACAGGAAGTTTGTGAAGGGCTTTGCTAGCTTGGCACAGCCTATGACTCAGTTGACAGGAAAGGATGTTAAGTTTGTATGGTCAGAGGAGTGTGAGAGAAGTTTCTATGCACTTACGGACATGCTTACAAGTGCACCAGTCCTTGTCCTGCCTGAGGAGGACCAACCATATGTGGTGTACACAGACGCCTCCATTACTGGATTAGGATGTGTACTGACCCAACATGGGAAGGTCATTGCATACGCCTCAAGGCAATTGAGGAAGCATGAGGGTAATTACCCCACACATGATCTAGAGATGGCAGCTGTGGTGTTTGCCCTGAAGATTTGGAGATCATATCTTTATGGTGCCAAGGTTCAGATACTTACAGACCACAAGAGTCTGAAGTATATCTTCACTCAGCCTGAGTTGAACTTAAGGCAAAGGAGGTGGATGGAGTCTGTGGCAGATTATGATCTGGACATAACTTACTATCCAGGAAAGGCCAACTTAGTGGCTGATGCTTTGAGCCGGAGGAGGGCTGAGGTTTCAGCTGAGAAGGAGGCTGATATATTGGAAGGGATGGTCCGGTCACTTAACCTCAACACACTAGTTAGTGCTGATGAGCCATTGGGGTTGGAGGCAGTGGATCAGGCCGATCTCCTTACCCGGATTTGTGCAGCTCAGAAGCTGGATGAGAACCTTCAAAAGGTTGCTCTCAATGACAAGACTGAGTACCAAACCACAAGCAATGGTACCATCTTGGTTAATGGGAGGATAAGTGTTCCTAACAACAGGGAACTCAAGGAAGAGATTATGAGGCAAGCTCATAGATCTAAATTCTCAGTACATCCTGGACTGAACAAGATGTACAGAGATTTGAAGAGGTATTACCATTGGGTGCGCATGAAGACTGATGTGGCCGAGTGGGTGGCAAAGTGTCCCATTTGCCAATTGGTCAAGGCGGAGCACCAAGTGCCCAGTGGACTACTCCAAAGCTTACCCATTCCAGAATGGAAGTGGGATCACATCACCATGGATTTTGTGACTGGTTTCCCTACGAGCAGGAACAAGAAAGATGTTGTTTGGGTGGTGGTCGATAGGCTAACCAAGTCGGCTCACTTCTTGGCAATCAAGAAGGGGGATGGTGTGGATGAGATTGTGCAGATTTACATCAATGAAATAGTGAGGTTTCATGGTGTACCTGCAAGCATTGTGTCGGATAGAGATCCGAGGTTCACATCCTACTTTTGGCAAGCTTTCCAAAAGGCCTTAGGCACAAGAGTGCACATGAGCACAGCTTATCATCCTCAGACTGATGGTCAGTCAGAGAGGACAATCCAGACGTTGGAGGACATGCTAAGGGCCTGTGTTTTGGACTGGGGAGAGACCTGGGAGAAGCACTTGCCTTTGGTAGAGTTTGCTTACAACAATAGCTTCCATACAAGCATTGGTATGTCACCATATGAGGCTTTGTATGGGCGGCCATGCAGGACACCATTATGCTGGACCCAAGTGGGGGAGCGCAGCATGATTGGTCCGAAGATTGTGGAGGAGACCACAGAGAAGATCAAATTTGTCAAAGAGAAGATGAAGGAAGCTCAGGATAGACAAAAGAGCTATGCGGACAAGAGGAGGAAGCATCTTGAGTTTGAGGTTGGTGATCTAGTGTACCTCAAGATGATTACCTTCAGAGGCAGGACCAGGGTTTCTGGAAGAAGGAAACTGGATCCTAGATACTTGGGTCCATTCAGGATCATGGAGAGAGTGGGCGCAGTGGCATACAAGTTGGATTTGCCATCAGCAATGGATGCATATCACAATGTGTTCCATGTGTCCCAACTAAGGAAGTGTCTATCCGAGCAGGATGTGGTGTTGCCTGAGATTCCCAAAGATCTTGGTAAGAACCTAACCTTAGAGACAAGGCCGGTTCGAATCATAGATAGGGCAGAGAAGGCAACAAGGAAGAAGACAGTACCTATGATCAAGGTAGTGTGGGAGAGTAATGGCAAGGACATTATCACTTGGGAAACCGAGGCAAGAATGAAGGCTGAGTATCCTGAGTGGTATGATCAGTATGTTAGTGAAGATGCACTTGGTCTGGATTCGAGGACGAATCCCTATCAAGTGGGGGAGACTTGTCATGTCCCCGATCCTAGATAGGATCGGCCGGATGGACCATGGTGCGAGGGGATGCACCAAATCAGGTCTAATGACCTAAGACAAGGCGTATCATGGTCCGGGAAGTGGGTTAAGGGTATCAGAAGGCTGAAACTTAACCAAGGTAAGGAAGGTTCAATCTTAAGGAAGCTGGACAAGGGTTTAGACAGCTGGCCGGAGTGAGAAACAAGCTCGGGCAGCTAGGATGAAGTGTGAGGGAGCTCACGGTAGCTCACAAGAGTTCTGGTCAGCTCCAGTAGCTGGAGTGTTAGCTCACTCAGCTGGTGACAGTAGTGGTCAGCTCATCTCAGCTTGGAGGAGTGTTATGAGTTGAGATGGTGTGACCGGACCATGGGCGGTTATGGTCCGGTGGGATGGTGGTGCGGTCCGGTGAGGCCAAGTGAGCTGGTGGTGCAACTAGACACTTGGTCAAGTGCTAGCTGATGCTGATCGATGAAGAGAAGCAGTTGGGATGGCGGGCGGTTGGGCCGAAGGGATGCGTTGATTCCCACATGCGCCCATTCGGCCAATCTTCGCACCGGTTCGCCCAAAAGCAGTTGGCGAACCCTTCCTCTATAAATAAAGGGCTCTGGCATCGATATTTGTCATCAGACAAAGAGGGGAAACTCTGCCAAAATTGCCAGAGAATCCAAGAGAGAA
>CM033983.1:43575789-43580789 GCA_019706035.1 Raphanus raphanistrum subsp. raphanistrum
TGAGTCCGGTTCAATAAAATAACCCTAAGGACTCTATCATGCAATAGCGTGATATAATCTAATCTATATGCAACTCGATCTAACCTAAGTTCCAAGTGGAACTCAAACAATAAATAAAACTACCCTAAATTCCAAGTGGAATTCAAACAAACCAACTCACAGTGTTCTTTGCCGATAAGCAGCTGGTTGATCGGAGAGGACTAAGCCAAAACCCAATCTCGACATCTTGAATGGACTGGACTGGACTGATCTTGACTTGGACAGAACCTCCCCTGATACTGGTCTGGACAGAACTCAACTTGAGCAGAACCTCCCCTAGCTGCTGGACGATTTCTTCGGACTTTTGGCAGAGTATCGATCTTCAAATCTTCGACTGAACTGAACCCATGGATCTGAACTGACCTTGGACAGCACCTCCACTTGATCACCAGAGAATATGACTTGCTTGGACGAATTGATTTGGACAGAGTCTTCCCTAAGCACTCACTCGAAATCAGTAGAGAAACTGATCTCGAAAACTCTCTAAAACGCTCGAAAAAGATCGGAACCTCTTACTTCTTTTTTCTACTTTCTCTCTCTCTCTCTAGCAACGTTTGGGACTGATTTTGAAAGGTCTGGATGAATGAAATGGCAAGGGGTCGTGGGGTATTTATAGTATACACCAACCAGTAAGGTTTCACCACTCAAGTGCCCGTGTGTCGTCTCGCATGCTTCCGGTTGCATGCGTCGCGGCACCTCGTGCTCCACATGGCGGTCAGCATGGATCAAACTCATGCAGGATGACACCTCTCTCCTGCCTGGACGACAAGATGTCTCTCAGCATCGCTGGATCACATGCACGGCGACACACAGTGACCACATGTCGATCTGCATGCTTCGATCGCAAGTTGCGCGGCACCTCGTGCTTCTGTGTGTCAAGCTGCATGTGCTGCTCCCATGCACGGCGACACCTCAAGCTTGTGTAGACACTCAGCTGGTTAAGAGATAGACATCACGTCCTGATCACTTAGATCAAGCCACCTCGAGCTTCTCGGTCGATTTGTGCGGTTTCGGTCCTTCCGGTGAATTTTCGACCCGCGATCAATCTTGAATATTTTCTGCTCCCGTTCTGATGCTCTGAATATTATTAATAGACTCCATAAGGATTCTGAACTTGAAGAAAAATATCTCCCGAGCCTCCGGCTTCCTCGAAAAATAGACAATACCGAAATCAGGGTTTTCGGTCGATTTTGGGTTTTCCCGTCGTGCTTGCTTCCCGTCATGCTTGCTTCCCGTCCTGCTTAATTCCCATCCTGCTTCATACTTATAATGTCTCTGAAATAATATTCCTCTCACACGAAGTTTCGGGGAAAACTTAGTGGCTAAGTCACGTCATGCTTCGAAAACGTCGTGCTTCAATCCCGTCATGCTTCCAAAAATGTTATGTTTCCAAAACGACCGTCTGATCAATCCAAGATTCTTCTGTAAAGAGTAGAGCAGCTTACTTCGACTCATGCTTCACTTACGATCCATTCTTGACCTTCTCGTACTTCGAAACTTCTCGATCCATCATTGTCGCCCGCGATTCGACCACCAAGTTGATGCTCGACCAATCTTCTATTTTCTCTGAACCATGTTAAGTTTGAAATGATCAAAACTCAACATTCCTCCTCATCCTTTGATTCCCATAAGCTTGGCTCCAAACTCCGACTTTGTCGATCTTGACCATTTTACCCGTAAGGGCAGGTTATCACATTCTCCCCCCCTTAATAGAATTCGCCCTCGAATTCTTAAGTGTGTAACTGCTCAGCTTCACGACATGCTCTCCCTGAATGACTATCTCTCCTTGGATCACTTCATTTTGCGGTCTTGATCACTTGATGTGCTTCTTTGTCGATTCACCCTTGGAATCTCTCTTTCGGTTTCTTTGGTCTCCATACTCGTCTATGTCTCTCTTCAATGAAATGATCACTGCGTCATCTTTCTTTGCCTCTGCCATAGCACTGATTTCCATGATTCTATCCTTTCCATCAGATAAATCATTCTTGCTCCTGCTACCCAGATACTGCTGAAGTCTTTTCCCCACAACGTCTTGCTTCTTCCCATCTGTCCAGTCCATACCACTGTCCAGTCCTCTGTACCATCTTCACTCTATCTCTTCGGCTTTGGGTTTTTGGCCTTGACCTCCTTTCACTTTAAGGTTTTCACCATTAAAGTGCCGATCAACAAACACACTTACAAGCTGCAACTAAAAGAACACTCACACGCAAGTTAGTCAACAACTAACCCAACAAACACTAACAAAGCAACCTAACCGCAAGCTAACCAACAACCTAGCAATGCTAACCCGCAACCTAGCAATTCTAGACTCCATTACCTAATCCTAATTCCTAAAACAATAAATTCTATTGCTGGACGTGACTGGTTTCCCTAATGCCTTTTGTGACTCCTTTGACTCGATAAAATATTTGAAAACCGATTAAATCATGAGTTCCGGAAGCATGGACGTAACCATGCTCTGATACCACATCTGTAACACCCCCGAACCGTCCTAGACATAGGTCGAACCACCGGCCAACAATCAAACAAGAACATGACCGACGGAGCGACCAACGCCAAGGGTTGGAGATGAAAGGCCAACCGGCCAGCCAACAATCCAATAAGAACATGACTGACCGTCCAACCCAACACCATGGTCCGGAAGCGCTACGTGACGGGCTAGGGACGATCCGGTCAGAGTCAGAAAATTTACTCCACGACTTAGACCAGTTCATCCACTAACTCGTCCTGCTAACTCAAGACATAAGGCTTTGCATCCCGTATCAAGAGTTAACGTTTTCCGTTAGATCGAGGCCTAAGGCTTTTCAACCAGTACAACGACCTAACGTTGTGTTAGACCGGACTAGTCAAATATCAGAGTACTCATGAAGCGCATATAAAACAATTACTTTATTGATTCAAAGAAATATTCATACATTGAATAATTCGAGACCGGTCCCGGCCTAACGCCAAAATCGAGTCAACTAAACGCAAATCAAAAATACCGTTTAACAAAAGGCAAGAAAATCTACACCGGTGGTCCTAACGTCCAGCACCAAGCTATCCGATCGTCCTACTAAAGAAACCTGCAAAAAAGACAACGGAGATGGATGAGTAACCTAATGTTACTCAGCGAGCTGGCTACCTCTACCCCAACCTAAACCTAACCCAGACAACCCAAAATAACAATCAATATAGCCTTAGCAAGAAATCTAAACTAAGGCTACACAAACTGTTACTGAGTTAGACATGGCCTCCTGCCATTGCCTAACTTCGAGTAACAGGACCCTGCATGAAAAACAAGTCAACAACCAATCCCCTAGTTAACCATATATACGCCTGAGTTCAATACTCGTGTAGTGTTAGACACCTAGACTATATAAGTCTCATCAATCGGTCGACCAACAATCAAACAAGAACATGATCGGCCAACCAATGATACCACATAGCTTTAATATCCACCACCCTTCACAAGCAATCCTTCAGACACATACATGCCAACATCAGGCCTACACTAACCAATACACACCAATCAACAATCACAAACTACTATTTAATAAACCGGTTACTAAGTTAGACTTGGCCTCCTGCCATGATCTAACTTCAAGTAACAGGAACTTGCAAGCAAATCAATCAACCACAATCACAATAACAAGAATACTAACTACGACTCGATCTAAAATGTAACACCGTATATCGATGCTACACTAACTTGAGGGTTCCACAACCCTCTACGACACTCTAATAAAACACAACACTTTAACCAATACTCTAACCCGGGAAATGGTGATTTCGTGTTCATCCCCAAAATCGGCAACATCCTAACTTCCTACCACAAAGGCCAGAAGAGAGGAACTTTCAACCGACCGCGGCCCACAGTCATTCGGGTCACCGCTCGACAGCCCACAGTCCTTCGGGTCACTGTCACATTACACCGTCGTGTAATCACTCAGCCATAGGCCATGATCCCGTCTCTCTGAGTCTTCCCGATCCAGCGAATAAGGGGTTTCCTTAAACCCGCTAAATACGAGGCAGCGAGGAAACACTAATCAACCCTAAACAAGCCTAGTATGGGCGGGTTACGCACATACTGTCGGCAACACACACACACAACACTATCCTAGACTCTAGACTAAACAACTAACAAATAGTACCAGTAATCCGGCCTATATGGCCTAAGACTACTAATACCATCATCTAAAATACTAAACAACAATATCAACAATAAACAACTCAACCGGTTAGTCACTCCCTTACCAAGAGCTGACTAACCTCAATCAACAAGATTAACTAAACAAGCAAGCATTTAATTAATCTACCAAGCAATCAACTCAATCAAACCGTTACCCAGATAGTTAAGCCTCCTGCTATGAAACTATCTTTAAAGATAACGGGAACCTGCACTCAACCAAATAACCAAGCAAGAATAGAAAACATGATGCACCCTAGTCCTAGTCCTAGTCAGGTTATTAACTCAGTCTTAATTCCGTTCATCTCAACTTAGCCCGTGCTAAGCTGAGTCCGGTTCAATAAAATAACCCTAAGGACTCTATCATGCAATAGCGTGATATAATCTAATCTATATACAACTCGATCTAACCTAAGTTCCAAGTGGAACTCAAACAATAAATAAAACTACCCTAAATTCCAAGTGGAATTCAAACAAACCAACTCACAGTGTTCTTTGCCGATAAGCAGCTGGTTGATCGGAGAGGACTAAGCCAAAACCCAATCTCGACATCTTGAATGGACTGGACTGGACTGATCTTGACTTGGACAGAACCTCCCCTGATACTGGTCTGGACAGAACTCAACTTGAGCAGAACCTCCCCTAGCTGCTGGACGATTTCTTCGGACTTTTGGCAGAGTATCGATCTTCAAATCTTCGACTGAACTGAACCCATGGATCTGAACTGACCTTGGACAGCACCTCCACTTGATCACCAGAGAATATGACTTGCTTGGACGAATTGATTTGGACA
>CM033983.1:43593289-43598289 GCA_019706035.1 Raphanus raphanistrum subsp. raphanistrum
AGCAAGCTCGACCAGCTAGATGAAGTGTAGTGCAGCTCAGTGTAGCTTACTGAAGTGTGTGTCAGCGCCCTGAGCTGGATGAACTAGCTCACTCAGCTGGGTCAGCGGGGGATCAGCTTAACTCAGCTGGACTGAGTGTTCAAGTCTTGGGCAGTTGGGCCACGTCCAGACAGTGGTCGGACCATGTGGACCACCCGGGTGTGCCGGTGAGCCGGTGGGCACTTGGGATCAGACCAGGGACTTGGGCAACCAGCTAGGACTTATTTGTGACATGTCTAGAGGCAGTAAAGGCTGTCAGGGACGTCTGGTAACTGCCATAGGCGAACAGGTGTGATCTGGGCCATTGATTAAATCAATGACCAGAAATGTTAATGAAGGGATGCAATGGTTAAGAAGTAACCACCCCTTCTTCTATATATATCAGGCAAGTCCGTGCCTTTGCAGGCACGCCAGGGCTTCATTCTTCTTCCTGAAACACAAATAAAAACAGAGAAAAACAGAGAGATGGTCGGATTACACAATCCAAGACCAAGAGAGGCTTGAAGGCAGCAAAGAGGCAGTTTTTATGGCAATCAAGAGGGGAGTTGAGAACGACCCTCTGGTGTGTTTTGATTGTGGTTTGCCACGCCATAGGCTTCATATACATCCTTACTACACATCCAAATATCCAGGGAAGAAGGGAGATGACCGGATTCACTCTCAAAGTCCAAGAGCAGCCTTAAGGGCAGTGGTGTGTAGAAAGGCAGTTTCATGGGAACTGAAGTGGGAAGTGATGCACGACCCTTGGGTGGTGTTTGATCATGGATGAACACATCCTAGGCTTCCTCTACATCATGGTAACACACGCAAATGGCCAGAAGAGAATGGAGAAGGCCGGACTCCACTCCCAAAGGCATGTACAGCCTTGAAGGTGGATGCAGTGCAGAAACTGTTTTCATGGAAGTTCCATGGAAGGGATGATGGGTGCGACCCATGGATGGATCTTATAAATACTGGAGGTATGTTATAAGACCTGAATAAGACAAGTGCAAGAAGCACAAGGCCGGACCTGATCAGGGAAGCACAAGGTCTAGCAAGATCAAGTATGAGGTAACATGTGTTGATTACTTATGTTTATGTTTATGTTTATGTCTGTGTTGTGTCTCTTGGGGTGGGATCAAGGCCAGGCATGGCACGCCCCTTGAGGAATGTGTATTGTGATGTGTCTTAGGAATCCAAGACCCTGGACAAAGGGGCGGATCATAACTGATCTAACTCATCCATGTGGGATGATGGTTAGATGCTGTTCATTGGATAGTGATCAATGATGAATCATGGTTTGGTGTTGGGTTTGATCATGGTGTGAACCATGAGTCCGACCCACTGATGAGACACATGGGAGTCCTAGTACCAGAGGAACCATGTGGAGTGTAAGGTCCAATTCGTTTGGATCCAACAGCAAGCAAAGGAGAGGAGTAAGGCCAGTACTTGTTGGTATGGACCACAAGTATTGTGCTGGTGTGTTTATACAAGGAAGGCTGTGTGTGATCTGATCATGGGCAAGGATGGACGACCTGATCCATGGATGATGGATAAAGGTGTCTGATCTGATTGATCAAAGGATGCACCAGTGGTAAGAGCAACACTAATCAGGTTCAGTGGGACATAGTTCCATGGCCGGTTAGGTATGTGTGAAGACTCATCAGTTCTGAGTCATATGGGGTGGTTGGTTGATTGACTCAGGAACTGGTGGGCATTATTAATTCTATTCTAGGTTGATCAGACGTGGAGTTACTGAACCATGGAGTGGCCGGTTCAGAGAAATCTCTCCATGGCTTTGGTTGGGCAGGTAAGTGGAGATCTGATAGTTCCTGAAGGAATTGTCAGGATCCGACTTCAAATATCTCTTAATGGGTATTTATCATGAATTATCATGGTGAAAGATTAGTTTTATCTCATTGATTTAGAGGTGGTCAGTTATGGCCATATGGGCTGTTCATGGGCGAGATCAGTATGATCGAGGCCAGTTCTGAGAAATCTGACTTGACCATTCTCTTAGTTATGAATTATCATGAATTATCATGAATTTTAATTAGTTTTTGGAGCATGTTTGCTTGTGGTTGGTTTTGCAGCTGAAGACTTCCCAAAGGTACTTGGTATGTGGGGATGGTTGGCTGAATGACTAAGTACCTAAGGGGAGAGTTTATACAGGTATAATGGGGAGTTGGACGAGTGGACGGGGAGCTAGGCAAAGCTACCTCGCAGCTTGATCAGCTGGAAGAGAGTTGGGAACCCCAAGTGAAGTGGTTCAGTTCAGCTAGCTGGATGAGCTAGCTAGACAGCTAAGGCAGCTGAGACAAAGAGCTACCAAGCTCCATGGATGTGGCAAAGGTATGATCTGGCAATTCTTGCATAGATCGAGATAGAATGGTTTAGGGGAACAGAACCTCGGATATTGTATGACTTGGATTAGGTTCAGGATCAACCTTGGAGCTGGTAGTAGTTGTGTCTACTGATCATGGCTAAGGTGATTCGACCTGACAAGTGTTAGATTGGTTTTAGACCAATGGTTAAGTAGAGAATATTCCGCTGTGCATAAGTTGAAATGATTTAAGCTAGGGAATGACTAAGGTAGTCTTGAGCTAAGGTCTGAGATAGACTTCGCCCTTAGACGAAAGTACATATAAAGATCAAAAAATTGAGTGGTTCGGTCAGGGTATTGACCGAGCGACGTGAGGCATCGACCGCGGCCTAGCCAGCCGGGTTCGGGTCTTACAAGTTGGTATCAGAGCCAGGTTGATTCTAGGATCGTTGGGTTGTGGTTGTTCACCCATGCATCCGGACAAGTAGAAGCTGATGTGGTTAATCTGCCAGTTTTATTGTTGACTCAGCTGGAGGAAGTTAACAATGAAGCTGGATTGACTGTAAGTCAGCTCAACCCTACTGAGGTTCTAGTGGGGGAGAGCTGAGCTGCAGCTGGAAGGGGAAGTTGAATCCTCTTGTGATGTGAACCGGGCTGATCCAAACAATTGTTGCAAACAATGAGAGGACTAACCGGTTGATTGGGTAGTTGTTTTGGCAGCTAATGATCAAGCTGGGCCAGTAGCTGATGTGGTCTAGATTGATTCACCAGCTAGGGCAGCTTGGTTAGTGGACTACCTGAGGGTGCTGGAGCACATAGCTCGGATGAGAATTAGTTATTTCTCAGGTAGTGTGGATCCTTTTGAGGCAGATGAGTAAGGTTCTGATTGGGTTGTAACTTCAGCTCAACTCACTGCTCAAAGGTAGTATGTTCCAAACCAAAATTATTTCTGGAAACTGAGACGACCATGGAACCTTACTAGGTGAGCCAAGAGGGAGCTGAGGCAAGATAGGGTATCATGCTTGTGAACGGGAAAGTTCCAAGGTGAACCGGCTTGGCCAAGATGCATTCTCCAAGGGCAAGATCCTGAAACAGAAGGTTGGTTAATCTAGTTATCTGGAAATAATAGACGGATTGGACGGATCTATGCAATGCAAGATCTTTTATGGATGACCTAGACCAGGGAAGTAACATGAACCTGAGAGTGGCTTAGGTTGAAAGAAACGTGCAGCACTCTTTGGGGGTAAGTGTTATCCTTGGTGGCCATTCAAAACAAGTGAGCATTTGCGAGGTTCAAGTTGGTTTAAGGGAGATGCTACATGGCTAGTATACGAGTGGCTTGAGATCAGATGGATCAGCTGGGACTCAGTATAAGCCAAGGTAGGATTCCTTAGATCAATTTGGATGGATTGGGTATATGATATTAAGTGGCTTAGTATGATGGGGATTGAGGTATATTATAAACACTCTTGTGAATGGTATGGGACATTCACAGAAGTGTGACACTTTGGAGAATGGTATGGGACGTTTTCCAAATGTGTGATCAAACCGATGTTATACTCATCTAGCTACTTAATGATCAGTGGTGTGGAAACACATGTACTTTCCGATACTGGAGCTACACATAGGTTTGTGAGTCCAGGATTGATCGGAAAGGGTTTGTTCCAGATGGGAACATGGGATTGTCTGGTTAGAGACATCCTGGTATTGATCACAGACAGGGTAATGCCTGCGGATCTGATTGTTGATCATAGACAGGGTAATGCCTGCGGATCTGATTGTGGTCCACCTTAAGAATCACGAGGTGATCATAGGCATGGACTGGCTTGGCAAGAATCAGGCCACCTTGGACTGTCATCATGAAAGGATGCAGTTTGAGAGTGGGTGTGGACCCCCGATCAAGTACCAAGGTATTAATCCGGCCTCTGGATGCTTAGTGTTATCAGTAGTCCGTGCAGAAAGGATGCTTGAGCGGGGTTGTTGAGCCTAATTGGCCACAACCAGCACTAAGGAGGTCGTAGGGGTTGGTGGCCCGGACGGGATACCGCTGGTCAGTGAGTTCGAGGATGTGTTTCAGGCGCTACAGGGCATTCCCCCTGATAGGGCTGACCTGTTCATAATAGAACTGGAACCAGGGACGGCCCCAATGTCAAAGAACTCATACTGCATGGCTCCTGCCGAGATGGCCGAGCTGAAGTCGACTAAGTCCAATAAAGGATGAGGGTCGCAGCACAACCAAGTCGGAGATTGACCTAGGGTTGGAATGAAGTCGACCAAGTCCAGTGAGGGACGAGGGTCGCAAGACAACCAAGTCAGAGATTGACCTATGGTTGGAATGAAACGGTGGAGTCCCGGAGTAGACAGGACCGGAATGTGATCGAGTTCTTTAAAGACTTGACTGATACATCGAGTGTCTTGGAGATTGGGTAAATCTACTAAGACTCGAGTATGCAGTAAGCTCTTAAGGACTGAAAATGATCTAGTCATGGACTAGGCTCAGAGAATAATTGACTTGGTGTATACTAGACTGCAACTTGGAAAGTTGAGTTCAGTGACACAAGTCTGTTATGGTGTGATATGTAAAAGGCAACGACCACTTGGTTCGGAATCAAGAGTGTTCCATCCAAGTGGGGGAGACTTGTTCATACATTGATCAAAA
>CM033983.1:43608289-43618289 GCA_019706035.1 Raphanus raphanistrum subsp. raphanistrum
CGTCGCAGACGGCGAACCACCCACGTCGCCGCGATCCGAACACTTCACCGGATCATTCAATCGGTAGGAGCGACGGGCGGTGTGTACAAAGGGCAGGGACGTAGTCAACGCGAGCTGATGACTCGCGCTTACTAGGAATTCCTCGTTGAAGACCAACAATTGCAATGATCTATCCCCATCACGATGAAAATTCAAAGATTACCCGGGCCTGTCGGCCAAGGTGTGAACTCGTTGAATACATCAGTGTAGCGCGCGTGCGGCCCAGAACATCTAAGGGCATCACAGACCTGTTATTGCCTCAAACTTTGTAAGACCCGAACCTGGATCCCAAGACCCAACTGATCCGCGGCCTTAACCTAAACATCTAAGTGCAATTGGCCGGTTTATGTCCAAATAATTCTAAGTCATTTTCAAGTGATCTGAGGTTCATATACAATTCATTTGCAATGCGGAAGCTAAGATAAACATTCATTTTATTAATATAAACCATGTGATCCATACAATGTAGTAATATCAATCAATTTGCACAATAGGCTATCATAAGTTCCATACTATCTAAACACACATCACACATCCATCCTTGGCTTGAGTCTTCACAGCTCCTTGGCTTTCCCACGATCCTGACCAGATCCTGCAATCATATAAATTCCATCAAATACACAATCAAACCGATATCCTAGCAACAAGTCTAGCAATGCATGGTTAAGTCCCTTAGAACTAGTTTCTGCCCCAAACCTTGACCCACTCGGATAGGTCTCTAAAAATTATGCAAACACCATGATAAATCATGATAATTCACAACTAAGAGAATGGTCAAGTCAGAATCCACAGAACAGGTCCGGATCATACCGATCTCACCCTAGACCCGCCCCCATGGTCATAACTTACCACCTCTAAATCAATGATATAAAATTATCCTTTCATCATGATAATTAATGATAAATCCCAATTAAGAGATATATGAAGTCGGAATCCCCAAACCTCAACCGGAAGTTGGAGATCCAACCTTACATGCCCAACCAAGGCCATGGAGAGATTACACTGACCAATCCATGCCTTGAGGGTCCGACCATGAGTTTAAACCCACGGACAACATCAATATATATTATAAAAGAGATAGAATGGAAGAGAAGGGAGAACGGATGCAACCAACATCACTTGGTCCATGCGGACCATCCATCCGGACCCATGGATCATGGCGATGGTAAATGGTTAGCATCACTAACCTTAGGAGTGGCCGACGATGGGTTCTGATCCTTCCCACTAGCCTTCTCGGTTCCTCTTGTCTCCATCTTCACACGGTTCCTTCCCACAACACTTCCTTGGTCGCCGGTCAAGAACAAATCACCACCACACTCACACGGCCAACAAGTAAAACCGCCTGTCTCTTTCTGTAAGACCCGAACCTGGATCCCAAGACCCAACTGATCCGCGGCCTTAACCTAAACATCTAAGTGCAATTGGCCGGTTTATGTCCAAATAATTCTAAGTCATTTTCAAGTGATCTGAGGTTCATATACAATTCATATGCAATGCGGAAGCTAAGATAAACATTCATTTTATTAATATAAACCATGTGATCCATACAATGTAGTAATATCAATCAATTTGCACAATAGGCTATCATAAGTTCCATACTATCTAAACACACATCACACATCCATCCTTGGCTTGAGTCTTCACAGCTCCTTGTCTTTCCCACGATCCTGACCAGATCCTGCAATCATATAAGTTCCATCAAATACACAATTAAACCGATATCCTAGCAACAAGTCTAGCAATGCATGGTTAAGTCCCTTAGAACTAGTTTCTGCCCCAAACCTTGACCCACTCGGATAGATCTCTAAAAATTATGCAAACACCATGATAAATCATGATAATTCACAACTAAGAGAATGGTCAAGTCAGAATCCACAGAACAGGTCCGGATCATACCGATCTCACCCTAGACCCGCCCCCATGGTCATAACTTACCACCTCTAAATCAATGATATAAAATTATCCTTTCATCATGATAATTCATGATAAATCCCAATTAAGAGATATATGAAGTCGGAATCCCCAAACCTCAACCGGAAGTTGGAGATCCAACCTTACATGCCCAACCAAGGCCATGGAGAGATTACACTGACCAATCCATGCCTTGAGGGTCCGACCATGAGTTTAAACCCACGGACAACATCAATATATATTATAAAAGAGATAGAATGGAAGAGAAGGGAGAACGGATGCAACCAACATCACTTGGTCCATGCGGACCATCCATCCGGACCCATGGATCATGGCGATGGTAAATGGTTAGCATCACTAACCTTAGGAGTGGCCGACGATGGGTTCTGATCCTTCCCA
Source organism: Raphanus raphanistrum subsp. raphanistrum (assembly GCA_019706035.1). Taxonomy (NCBI): domain Eukaryota; kingdom Viridiplantae; phylum Streptophyta; class Magnoliopsida; order Brassicales; family Brassicaceae; genus Raphanus; species Raphanus raphanistrum. The sequence goes on from CM033983.1 coordinate 43,610,639, forward strand.
CTAGCCTTCTCGGTTCCTCTTGTCTCCATCTTCACACGGTTCCTTCCCACAACACTTCCTTGGTCGCCGGTCAAGAACAAATCACCACCACACTCACACGGCCAACAAGTAAAACCGCCGGTCTCTTTCTGTAAGACCCGAACCTGGATCCCAAGACCCAACTGATCCGCGGCCTTAACCTAAACATCTAAGTGCAATTGGCCGGTTTATGTCCAAATAATTCTAAGTCATTTTCAAGTGATCTGAGGTTCATATACAATTCATATGCAATGCGGAAGCTAAGATAAACATTCATTTTATTAATATAAACCATGTGATCCATACAATGTAGTAATATCAATCAATTTGCACAATAGGCTATCATAAGTTCCATACTATCTAAACACACATCACACATCCATCCTTGGCTTGAGTCTTCACAGCTCCTTGTCTTTCCCACGATCCTGACCAGATCCTGCAATCATATAAATTCCATCAAATACACAATCAAACCGATATCCTAGCAACAAGTCTAGCAATGCATGGTTAAGTCCCTTAGAACTAGTTTCTGCCCCAAACCTTGACCCACTCGGATAGATCTCTAAAAATTATGCAAACACCATGATAAATCATGATAATTCACAACTAAGAGAATGGTCAAGTCAGAATCCACAGAACAGGTCCGGATCATACCGATCTCACCCTAGACCCGCCCCCATGGTCATAACTTACCACCTCTAAATCAATGATATAAAATTATCCTTTCATCATGATAATTCATGATAAATCCCAATTAAGAGATATATGAAGTCGGAATCCCCAAACCTCAACCGGAAGTTGTAGATCCAACCTTACATGCCCAACCAAGGCCATGGAGAGATTACACTGACCAATCCATGCCTTGAGGGTCCGACCATGAGTTTAAACCCACGGACAACATCAATATATATTATAAAAGAGATAGAATGGAAGAGAAGGGAGAACGGATGCAACCAACATCACTTGGTCCATGCGGACCATCCATCCGGACCCATGGATCAGGCGATGGTAAATGGTTAGCATCACTAACCTTAGGAATGGCCGACGATGGGTTCTGATCCTTCCCACTAGCCTTCTCGGTTCCTCTTGTCTCTATCTTCACACGGTTCCTTCCCACAACACTTCCTTGGTCGCCGGTCAAGAACAAATCACCACCACACTCACACGGCCAACAAGTAAAACCGCCGGTCTCTTTCTCTCTTGGATTCTCTGGCAATTTTGGCAGAGTTTCCCCTCTTTGTCTGATGACAAATATCGATGCCCAAGGTCTATATTTATAGACAAAGGCGTGGGTAACTGTTTTTGGGCGAATGGGCGCGCGTGAATGGCCGAATGGGCACATGTGGGAATCACCGCATCCCTTCGGTCCAACCGCCCCTCAACTGCCTCTCAACTGCTCCCATACATCGAACTTCATCCTCTGGCACTTTGCCAAGTGCCTGGCTGCACCACCAAACACCCCTGGTCCCATCCGGACCGCACCACATCCCACCGGACCATAACCGCCCATGGTCTGGTCACACCATGTCAACTCATAACACTCCTCCAAGCTGAGATGAGCTGACCACTAGTGTCACCAGCTGAGTGAGCTAACACTCCAGCTACTGGAGCTGACCAGAACTCTTGTGAGCTACTGTGAGCTCCTTCACAATTCATCCTAGCTGCCCGAGCTTGTTTCTCACTCCGGCCAGCTGTCTAAACCCTTGTCCAGCTTCCTTAAGCTTGAACCTTCCTTGCCTTGGTTAAGTTTCAGCCTTCTGATACACTTAACCCACTTCCCGGACCATGATACGCCTTGGCTTAGGTCATTAGACCTGATTTGGTGCATCCCCTCGCACCATGGTCCATCCGGCCGATCCTATCTAGGATCGGGGACATGACACTTTCTCTCTTGGATTCTCTGGCAATTTTGGCAGAGTTTCCCCTCTTTTTCTGATGACAAATATCGATGCCCAAGGTCTATATTTATAGACAAAGGCGTGGGTAACTGTTTTTGGGCAAATGGGCGCGAGTGAATGGCCGAATGGGCACATGTGGGAATCACCGCATCCCTTCGGTCCAACCGCCCCTCAACTGCCTCTCAACTGCTCCCATACATCGAACTTCATCCTCTGGCACTTCGCCAAGTGCCTGGCTGCACCACCAAACACCCCTGGTCCCATCCGGACCGCACCACATCCCACCGGAACATAACCGCCCATGGTCCGGTCACACCATGTCAACTCATAACACTCCTCCAAGCTGAGATGAGCTGACCACTAGTGTCACCAGCTGAGTGAGCTAACACTCCAGCTACTAGAGCTGACCAGAACTCTTGTGAGCTACTGTGAGCTCCCTCACAATTCATCCTAGCTGCCCGAGCTTGTTTCTCACTCCGGCCAGCTGTCTAAACCCTTGTCCAGCTTCCTTAAGCTTGAACCTTCCTTGCCTTGGTTAAGTTTCAGCCTTCTGATACCCTTAACCCACTTCCCGGACCATGATACGCCTTGGCTTAGGTCATTAGACCTGATTTGGTGCATCCCCTCGAACCATGGTCCATCCGGCCGATCCTATCTAGGATCGGGTACATGACAAGTCTCCCCCACTTGATAGGGATTCGTCCTCGAATCCAGACCAAGTGCATCTTCACTAACATACTGATCGTACCACTCAGGATACTCAGCCTTCATTCTTGCCTCGGTTTCCCAAGTGATAATGTCCTTGCCACTACTCTCCCACACTACCTTGATCATAGGTACTGTCTTCTTCCTTGTTGCCTTCTCTGCCCTATCTATGATTCGAACCGGCCTTGTCTCTAAGGTTGGGTTCTTACCAAGATCTTTGGGAATCTCAGGCAACACCACATCCTGCTCGGATAGACACTTCCTTAGTTGGGACACATGGAACACATTGTGATATGCATCCATTGCTGATGGCAAATCCAACTTGTATGCCACTGCGCCCACTCTCTCCATGATCCTGAATGGACCCAAGTATCTAGGATCCAGTTTCCTTCTTCCAGAAACCCTGGTCCTGCCTCTGAAGGTAATCATCTTGAGGTACACTAGATCACCAACCTCAAACTCAAGATGCTTCCTCCTCTTGTCCGCATAGCTCTTTTGTCTATCCTGAGCTTCCTTCATCTTCTCTTTGACAAATTTGATCTTCTCTGTGGTCTCCTCCACAATCTCCGGACCAATCATGCTGCGCTCCCCCACCTGGGTCCAGCATAATGGTGTCCTGCATGGCCGCCCATACAAAGCCTCATATGGTGACATACCAATGCTTGTATGGAAGCTATTGTTGTAAGCAAATTCTACCAAAGGCAAGTGCTTCTCCCAGGTCTCTCCCCAGTCCAAAACACAGGCCCTTAGCATGTCCTCCAACGTCTGGATTGTCCTCTCTGACTGACCATCAGTCTGAGGATGATAAGCTGTGCTCATGTGCACTCTTGTGCCTAAGGCCTTTTGGAAAGCTTGCCAAAAGTAGGATGTGAACCTCGGATCTCTATCCGACACAATGCTTGCAGGTACACCATGAAACCTCACTATTTCATTGATGTAAATCTGCACAATCTCATCCACACCATCCCCCTTCTTGATTGCCAAGAAGTGAGCCGACTTGGTTAGCCTATCGACCACCACCCAAACAGCATCTTTCTTGTTCCTGGTCGTAGGGAAACCAGTCACAAAATCCATGGTGATGTGATCCCACTTCCATTCTGGAATGGGTAAACTTTGGAGTAGTCCACTGGGCACTTGGTGTTCCGCCTTGACCAATTGGCAAATGGGACACTTTGCCACCCACTCGGCCACATCAGTCTTCATGCGCACCCAATGGTAATACCTCTTCAAATCTCTGTACATCTTGTTCAGTCCAGGATGTACTGAGAATTTAGATCTATGAGCTTGCCTCATAATCTCTTCCTTGAGTTCCCTGTTGTTAGGAACACTTATCCTCCCATTAACCAAGATGGTACCATTGCTTGTGGTTTGGTACTCAGTCTTGTCATTGAGAGCAACCTTTTGAAGGTTCTCATCCAGCTTCTGAGCTGCACAAATCCGGGTAAGGAGATCGGCCTGATCCACTGCCTCCAACCCCAATGGCTCATCAGCACTAACCAGTGTGTTGAGGTTAAGTGACCGGACCATCCCTTCCAATATATCAGCCTCCTTCTCAGCTGAAACCTCAGCCCTCCTCCGGCTCAAAGCATCAGCCACTAAGTTGGCCTTTCCTGGATAGTAAGTTATGTCCAGATCATAATCTGCCACAAACTCCATCCACCTCCTTTGCCTTAAGTTCAACTCAGGCTGAGTGAAGATATACTTCAGACTCTTGTGGTCTGTAAGTATCTGAACCTTGGCACCATAAAGATATGATCTCCAAATCTTCAGGGCAAACACCACAGCTGCCATCTCTAGATCATGTGTGGGGTAATTACCCTCATGCTTCCTCAATTGCCTTGAGGCGTATGCAATGACCTTCCCATGTTGGGTCAGTACACATCCTAATCCAGTAATGGAGGCGTCTGTGTACACCACATATGGTTGGTCCTCCTCAGGCAGGACAAGGACTGGTGCACTTGTAAGCATGTCCTTAAGTGCAGAGAAACTTCTCTCACACTCCTCTGACCATACAAACTTAACATCCTTTCCTGTCAACTGAGTCATAGGCTGTGCCAAGCTAGCAAAGCCCTTCACAAACTTCCTGTAGTAGCCGGCCAGCCCTAAGAAGCTTCTGACTTCTGTGGCATTCTTAGGCTGAGGCCATGCCTTTATGGCCACTACCTTTTCCGGATCAACAGACACACCTTCACTTGACACAATGTGTCCAAGGAAGCCAATGCTCTTCTGCCAGAAACTACACTTGCTTAACTTAGCAAAGAGCTGCTGCTCTCTCAACCTTCCCAGCACAGCCCGGAGATGCCTTTCATGATCCTCCTTGCTCTTGGAGTATACAAGTATGTCATCTATAAAGATGATTACAAATTCATCCAAGAAGTCTCGGAAGGTACCATTCATCATCTTCATGAATGCTGCTGGTGCATTGGTCAGACCAAATGGCATAACCACAAACTCATAGTGGCCATACCTGGTTCTGAATGCAGTCTTCTTTATATCACTTGGTTCAATTGGGATCTGATGATACCCTGAAGCCAAGTCAATCTTGGAGAACCACTTTGCTCCCTTAAGCTGATCCAACAGCTCATCTATCTGAGGCAATGGGTACTTGTTCTTGATAGTAACCCTATTCAACCCTCGATAGTCAATACACAGCCTAAAGCTACCATCCTTCTTCTTCACAAAGAGGACTGGTGCTCCCCAAGGCGACACACTAGGGCGTATGAAACCCTTATCCAACAACTCCTCTAGTTGTTTCTTTAGCTCGGCCATCTCAGCAGAAGCCATGCGGTAGGGACTTTTTGACATTGGGGCCGTCCCTGGTTCCAGTTCTATTATGAATGGGTCTGACCTATCAGGGGGAATGCCCTGTGGAGACCTAAACACATCCTCAAACTCACTGACCAGCGGCATCCCGTCCGGGTTACCACCCCTAACAACCTCCTTAGTGGTGATTGTGGCAATATAAGCCTCACAACCCCGCTCAAGCATCCTTTCCGCTTGGACTGCTGATACCACTAAGCATCCAGAGGTTGGACGAATACCTTGGAACCTGATCGGGGGTCCACACCCACTCTCAAACAGCACCCTCCCCCGGTGACAGTCTAAGGTGGCCCGATTCTTTCCAAGCCAGTCCATACCCAAGATCACCTCATGATTCTTCAGTTGTACCACAACAAGATCCACAGGCATTACCCTGTCCTGGATCACCACTGGGATATCCTTCACTCGTCCTAATGAGGGCATCAACTGGCCTCCGGCCGCGCTCACTAGGCCAGGATCATCCCCTGTCCCAATCTGGAACAAACCCTTTCCGACCAAACATGGACTCACAAAACTATGTGTAGCTCCAGTGTCGAAAAGTACATGTGTTTCCACACCACCAATACTTAGGGTCCCTACAGGAAACCCAATCTAAGCATCTAATCCATTCTAGGTTCCATACCATGCATTTCTAAAAATTTAAAAAGAATAAGATCAGATCATTACCAGTGATCGCCATGAAAGGCTTGGCGTCATCAGTGTCCTTAGACAACTCATAGACCCTTGGTGCAGATGTCTGGCCACGGCTTGGTTCCGGCTTGCTAACCTCAGACTTCATCCTGCCTGATCCAGCCTGAAGCTTAGGACAGTCCTTTCGGAAGTGTCCGGCCTTCCCACACTGGAAACAAGTCCAAGAGTCACCACCAGCCGCTTGACCATGACTCTGATCCGGTCCAGGACAGTCCCGGACTGAGTGGTCCATCTTGCCACACCTTGTGCAAGCTCCCATAGCTCTCCAGCACTCACCACCATGGCGCCTTCCACACTTTTGGCACTCCGGCCTTCCACCTGAGGTCTTACCCTCATCACCTGAGTCTCTCTTCCTCTTCCGGTCACCAGCATGACCAGTACCACTTGCCTGACTCCTAGTCTTGAGCCTGGCCTCCTCAGCAAGGTTAGTCTCCAGCATTGCCATGCGTTCCACCAACTCAGAGACAGTACGGAAGGTACGGACTGAGCAGTAGGTCCGGAGTTCGACCCTAAGGCCTCTTATGAACCTGCGGACCTGAACCTTCTCATCCTCCAACTCCTTACCCACATACTTCCTGAGCCGGTTGAACTCCTCTTCATACTCCGTGACTGACCTACGCCCTTGGGTCAAATCCAAGAACTTGGCCTCCAAACGATCCCATGCTTCAGCTAGGAAGTACTTATGGTTGAACTCAACCTCAAAGTCAGAGAACTTCTCAATAGAACCATTGGTGCGCTTGTCCACAGACAGCCACCAGTTGTGTGCATCTCCCTCCAGGAAGTGCACTGCTATGTCTCTTTGGTACTCCTCAGGGCACCTTGTAGACTTGAAGTTCCGGGCCAGCCTGTCCCTCCATTCATCCGCCTCCATAGGGTCAGCACTTCCAGCAAAATGCTTTGTCCCTAGGCGAGATATGTGCTCCAGCACCTTCAGGTAATCCACCTTACCAGATCTTCTAGCTGGCGGATCAAGTTCAATCACCTCATCAACTGGTGCAACTTGTCCAGCAGCTCCTGGTACCACCACCTGAACTTGTGGAGCTTGCCCCACTGATGAATTCACCAATGGAGTGATCACTTGGGTCATAGCCAACATCTGACTACCCATGAGCCTGATTGCATCAAGCACCTCCTTCATGGTAGGCTCCACCAGCTGGTTTCCTTGGTTGGCTCCACCATTGGCTGCACCAATGCCTCGGCCGCCCTGATCACCAGCATGTGAGGACTCTCCCTCAGCCTCCATGTTATCCTGCAGCTGCCTTGCAGCTTCCTCAGCTTGCTCTTGCAACTGTCTAGCTAGCTCAGCTTGTTCCAGTTGCTGTCTAGTCTCCTCAGCTGCCTTCAGCTGCTGTTCAGCTAGACTTCCTTGAACCTCAGTCGGAGTGATCCGAGCCAAAGGCAATCCAGTTGTACTGTCCACGCCAAGGCTTGGATTGGGCAGCACCACACTTGGATTGGTTCCATCCGCGCCACCTTGGCCAGATGCTCCAGCTCCATCCTTCGCCCTCTTGGACTTGCTC
>CM033983.1:43623289-43633289 GCA_019706035.1 Raphanus raphanistrum subsp. raphanistrum
AGATTTTTTTTTTTTTTTTTTTGCCTTCACGGACGTTCACGATAGTCTACGGGGTATTTTCACAACCTGATGGTCCCATCAGTACACCCAGCCGTGGGTGATCAGTGGGTGATCAGTACATGAGATTTTTTTTTTTTTTTTTTACCTTCACGGACGTTCACGACAGTCTGCGGAGTATTTTCACACCCTGACTGTCCCATCAGTACACCCAGCCGTGGGTGATCAGTGGGTGATCTGTACATGAGATTTTGTTTTTTTTTTTTTTGCCTTCACGGACGTTCACGACAGTCTACGGGGTATTTTTGACAACCTGATGGTCCCATCAGTACACCCAGCCGTGGGTGATCAGTACATGAGATTTTTTTTTTTTTTGCCTTCACGGACTTTCACGACAGTCTACAGAGTATTTTCACACCCTGACTGTAGAAACCCGTGTAAAAAAAAAATTATAATAAAGATTGGAGTTTGAGGTCAAGCTTTTGGGATTGAAAGAATGATGAAGAATGTTGAGTTTGATCATTTCAAACTTAACATGGATCAGAGAAAATGGAAGATTGGTCGAGCATCTGTTTTGAGATCGAACCGCGGGCGATAAGGATCGATCGGCAAGTTCTGAAGTACAAGTGGTGAAGAATTGATCGTGGGAGAAGACATGAGTCGAGTAAGCTGCTCTACCATTGATAGAAGTTTCTTAGACTGATCAGACGGATGTTTTGGGAGCATAACATTTTTGGAAGCACGACGTTTTAGAAGCACGACGTTTTTGAAGCCGACGTTTCTTAACCACTAAGTTTTCCCGGGAAATCTTCGTATCAATAAATTATCACTCTGGAGACATATTGAAGCAGGACGGGAATTAAGCAGGACGGGAAGTAAGCAGGACGGGATCGAAGCATAACGGGAAAACCCAAAATCGACTAAAAACCCTGATTTCGGTATTATCGAAATTTTTCGAGGAAGCCAGAGGCTCGGGAAATATTTTCCATCAAGGTCAGAATTCTTATGGAATATTTTAAAAATATTCAGCGCATCAGAACGGGCATAGAAAAATATTCGGGATTCATCGCGGGACGAAAATTCACCGAAAAGGTCGAAACCGGTCGAATTGACCGAGAAGCTCGAGGTGGCCTTATCTGAGAGATAAGGACGTGATGTAACCTGCCTGACATGGTATGTGGCAAGGGAAGCAGGAGGTGTTGAAGCCCAGGAGAGCACAGCATGCTGAGTGACACCCAGAAGCACGAGGTGCCGCGATACCTGCGATCGGAGCATGCTGAGCGACATGTGTGCGCTGAGTGTCAATCTGGATGAGATCAGAACGTGGATCAGACACATTGAAGGTGTGGTGTCACCCTGCAGGAAGCTATGGTCGTGCCATCAGACATGTGGAGTACGAGGTGCCGTGACGCATGCGTCCGGAGGCATGCGAAGCGACACACGGGCTGCCACACGGCCTGTTTGTGATTGGTTGCTGCAACCTATATATACCCCACGACCCTCAGCCATTTCAAAACATTCAGACAAGTTTAAACTCAGAGAAAAACGTGAGAGAGAAAGCTAGAGAGAGAAAGTTCAAGTTCGATCATTTTCGAGTCTTTTTCGGCAGTTTTTGAGAGTTATCGAGAAAAGTTACTCTGCGCGATTTGAGTCAGCTACTACAGAAGCTCTGCTTGAGTGAAGATAAGTCCAGACGTGGGTCTACTTGTGAAGGTCAAGAAGGAAGGGTTCGGATCGCTGAAGTCGGGTTTGGGGTCGAGGCCACGGTCAACCGAAAACTGTGAGTTATAATCAATTGTTTGCTAAGCTGTTTTCATGCAGGTTCCTGTTACTTGGAGGTTGGATCATGGCAGGAGGCCAGGTCTAAACTGAGTAACGGTTTGATTAGTTTATAGTTGAGATTGATTAGTTGATAGCATGCTTAGTTATTGCTTGAGAATCGTAGTAGCATGCTAATGGTTAGGTTGATTGGTTAGCTAGCGATTGCTGAATGCTTAGATGATATCGCTAGGTTGTGGATAGTTAGATATTCTGGAATTAGTCTTTATGCTATTTTCTGGAATATGTTTTATTGTGGTTGTTGTGATTATTTCCTGGATCCTCGGTTATATTACCGGGTTATGTATTGTTTATGTATTGGCCGACAGCATTGTGTAACCCACATTGCTAGGCATATTAGGGGTGAGTTAGTGTTCCTTCAGACCTCGTATTTGGCGGGTTTAAGGAAACCCCTTATTCGCTGGATCGGGAAGACTCAGAGAGACGGGGTCATGGCCTATGGCTGAGTGTTACACGACGGTGTAACTTGGCAGTGACCCGAAGGACTGTGGGCTGTCGCGCGGTGACCCGAATGACTGTGGGCCGCGGTCGGTTGAAAGTTCCTTCTTCTGGCCTTTGTGGTAGGAAGATAGGATATTGCCGATAGTGAAGGAGGAACCTAACGTCACCGGGGCCCGAGTTAGATATATATTATATAGTGTAAAGGGATTGGTAAACCCTGGTTAAGTTTTATCGACTATCTTATAGTATCGATATTTTACTCGTATTATTTTTCTGCTGCGGATTTCTGATATTTTTGATATGCGTATATTATTATCGTTATTATCTTTGGGTTGTGCTATTAGGTGAACCTCTCGTTTTAGATTGTTTGGGGTGGGATAGCGAGGGGTTGTATTTGTTAGTTGGGGATTGTAACTCACTGAGTAATGCTAGATTACTCATCCCTCACTCGTTGTTGTTTTCAGGTGACCAGTAGTGTTGATAGAGGAAGTGGGAAGTTAGGCCGGCTGGTGTAGATTTTGCATCTCTTTTTGCTTGCGACGTTTTCAGACTATAAGTATGTATCTTTTCTCTTGGCATGCCACCACGTGTATAATATTTTGTGTGTTGTGAACCCAGTATGATATAAAATAAATAAATCGATGTTTTGCGTAAATGCCTTGTTGTATCTGATATTAGCTTTGTCCAAGCTAACACAACGTCAGATTGGGGTACGGCTTGAAAAGCCTTAGGCTTTAGTCTGACGGGACGTGTTAGCGGGAGATCTGGCCAAGTCACGAATTGCACTCTTTGTGACCAGGCTGGAACTCCCCTAACCCATCATGTAGCGCTCTCGGACCTTGGTAGAAAGTCAGCCGTCGGTCATGTTCTTGTTTGATTGTTTGCCGGTGGTTCGACCTATACCTAGAACGGTTCGGGGGTGTTACAGCGGTGGTATCAGAGCATGGTTTCGTCCATGCGTGACACAAGTGCTTTTCAATGTTTTATTGAGTCAAAAGGAGTCGCAAAAGGATGCTTTAGGAAACCAGCCACTTCCCGTGTTAGGTTAGATTCCACTAAGACTTACCCTTTTAATTGTGTGCAGATGGCTAATCGCGGGATAGGTGATGATGGAGGAGATCGGATATGGAGAGAGGGTAGGGTTTCGACAGGAAGAGGATTGGGCTACAGATCAGATCAGGGTAATGGCAATGGAGCCAGTGAGGTGTTTGGACATGATAGGAGCCCTCTTCAGAGAACAAGATCCTTTCCGGTGTACGGTAACCAGGCTAGAGAAGACAGTTTGTTGAGCACTAGTCCGAGTCGTATTTGGGCTCAGAGACATCAACAAGATCAATCCGCTCAATCAAACCCGAGGCCAGATCAGAACCGTGCCACAGAAAGACCACAAGATCAAGGAGCAGAAAACACTCTGAAGCTTTTGCACGACGTGATGACCCAGGCACTTAGTAACCGAAGTACGCAAACTCATACCCCTGAAGTTTCCAAGCTGTTATCTACCATGAAGAATATTGGATCCTACAAGTTCAAGGGAGGATCAGATCCTATTGAAGCTCTTAAGTGGATTACTATGATGGAGAAGAATTTTGAAGCCATGGAGTGCCCAGAAGAATATAAGAAGAAGATCGCTGTGTACTATCTGGAAGGCGACGCAACAGGATGGTGGGACAGTATAGACAGGCAGCGTGGACATACCATCACATCATGGGAATCGTTCAAGGAAGAGTTCGAGAGGAAATACTTTCCTCCTGAAGCGAAGCATAGATTGGAGCGTCAGTTTATGAACCTTGTCCAAGGAGATAGGCCAGTGAGGAGTTATGATTCTGAATTCACAAGGTTGAGGCGACATGTTTTTGATGGACGTGAAGATGAAGGAACTATGATCCGTAACTTCATGTACGGATTAAAGCCGGAGCTTGGAAGTCGTTTAGCTGGAAGCAACTTTAGCAGCTTGTCCGATCTGGTGGAGAAGGCTGTTAATGTTGAGGCTGTGCTTGATGCAGAAAAGAAGGTTACACAACATTCTGGAGGACACAACAAGTTTAACCAAGGAGAAAGATCGAATTACAACAAGGGTCCAAGATTCAATAGAGGCAAAGGCCGAGGATTTGGAGGCCGAGGAAATTATCGCAGTAACAATGGGGTTTGTTACATATGTGGTCAGCCGGGACACATTTCAAGGTTTTGTCCCAAGAACCAGCAGAATAATCAGCGGAGTAACCAGCAGAGTTATCCAACAATAAGGATAGAAGATGTTACTTGTTTCTCTTGCGGTAGGAAGGGCCATTATGCTTCGTCTTGTCCAAACAAGCCAATCCCTGCGACCCCTCTCGCCATTCGAGCTCCTCCTAGCCGTCCAGCAATTGAGCCAGCACCAAAGAAGCAAAACCTAGGAGGTAGAGTTTATGCCTTAGGTGTAGAAAACCCGGACAGTGCAGGACCGTCAAGCGGTCCCATCACAGGTATTGTGGGTGTTTAACCTCCTCTTTTTATTGCATGGGCTGTGTTGTGTAGATTTAGTTTCTGGAATTTAGTTAGGATTCTGGTTAGGTATAGATTGCTTGATCGCTAGGTTGCGCGTTAGAAATATTTCGATTGTGTTTGATGATTGTGCGAGTCTTGATTAGTAGTATTGTGATTGAGATATTGTTGATTGAGTTACTGTGGCAGGAACCATACATGTTGCTGGTAATCCCACACATGTATTGTTCGATTCGGGGGCAACACATAGTTTTGTGACCCCTGAGGTTGCTGCCCAGTTCTAGGATTGCTTTTTGGTTGACAGGGTAAACGTGGCAGTCTTGACCCCCGCAGACCGAACCCTTCAAGCGAGTCAGTTTATTAAGAATGTTCCATTGGTTATTCAGCAGAGAGAGTTTGTGGCAGATTTGTTAGTCGTGCCTTTGGAAGGGTACGAAGTCATCCTTGGAATGGATTGGTTATCGTTCTACGGAGTTCTGATCGATTGTGGAAAGGGAAGACTTTTGTTTGGCAGAGGCAAACGTCCAGAGATGGTATACTATGGAATCAGTCCTAGTATGACAGTGTCATTGGTCGCAGCATTGAGAGTGCAAGATTTGTTTCAAGACGGAGAAGTGTATTTGGTGACTTTATCGGTTAGTGGAGGAGCCACTGACGATGAAGTTAAGATTGAAGACATAGAAGTGGTCAAGGAGTTTGAAGATATTTTTGAGCCACTAAAGGAATTACATCCACCTCGGAGTAATCCTTTTACTATTACTTTGGAGCCTGAAGCAAAACCCATAGCTAAGGCACCGTATCGGATGGCACATGCGGAGTTGGCTGAACTCAAGAAACAATTAGAAGATCTATTGGGAAAGGGATTCATCCGATCGAGTTCTTCACCTTGGGGAGCTCCTGTGCTATTTGTGAAGAAGAAAGATGGAAGCATGAGGTTGTGTATCGATTACCGCGGAATCAACAACATCACCATAAAAGACAAGTATCCTCTTCCGCGGATAGATGAGTTGTTGGACCAGCTTAAGGGAGAAAGTTGGTTTTCGAAGATTGATTTGGCATCAGGGTATCATCAAATTCCCATTGCCAAGTCAGACATCATGAAGACGGCATTTCGGACAAGGTATGGGCAGTATGAGTTCGTGGTTATGCCCTTTGGTCTCACAAACGCACCCGCAGCTTTCATGCGTTTGATGAATGAAGTATTTCACAACTACCTCGACAAGTTCGTGATCATTTTCATTGATGACATCCTGGTGTACTCGAGAAGTAAGGAGGAGCACGAAGAGCATCTGAAACTGGTTATGGAGAGGTTACGAAGTCAGAAGCTGTTTGCCAAGTTTAGCAAGTGCTCGTTTTGGAAGAGAAAGATTGGATTTCTTGGTCACATTGTGTCAGGAGAGGGCGTGGCTCCTGATCCAGAAAAGGTCCAAGCCATACGAGAATGGCCTCGACCTACCACTGTGACGGAAGTGAGGAGTTTTCTAGGACTCACGGGCTATTATCGGAAGTTTATTAAGGACTTTTCCTCCATTGCAAAGCCTTTAACTAAACTGACCGGTAAAGCAGTTCCATTCCTATGGGTGGAAGAAACAGAGAAGGCATTCAAGAAGTTGAAGGAAGCTCTTACGACCGCACCTGTGTTAGCTTTACCTGAGCAAGGTAAACCTTACACAGTGTACACGGATGCTTCACGAGTTGGGTTAGGCTGTGTGCTAATGGAAGATGGGAGAGTCATTGCATATGCCTCACGACAACTACGGAAGCATGAAGATAACTACACTACACATGACTTGGAGTTGGCGGCCGTGGTATTCGATTTGCGAATATGGAGATCGTACTTGTATGGAGAAGAAGTGGAGGTATACACAGACCACCAAAGTCTTAAATACCTTTTCACTCAGCCAGATCTCAACCTTCGCCAGCGTATATGGATGGAGTCTGTGGCCGACTACGACTTAAAGATTCGCTACCATCCTGGTAAAGCGAATGTTGTTGCAGATGCCTTAAGTCGAAGAAAGTTGGATGCTGATTTGAAAAAGGAAGTGGAGTTGTTGAACCAAGAGCTGAAGCAAGTAAAGTTGGTTGCCTTGGAAGGTCAGACAAGCGAACCATTGGGAGTACAAGTAGTGAACCAGGCCAGCTTGATTCAGAAGATTCGAGAGGAGCAACTTAGAGATGAGAAATTACAAAAGATTGCTGAAGAACTCAGAGGGCAAGCCGGACCAAATAGTGCTGGATATTACTTGGCGGAAGATGGAACCTTGCTTATTAATGGAAGGATCACGGTTCCTAAGGGGCAAGGGCTGAGAGATGAGATACTAAGGATGGCACATCATTCCTTACTTAGTATCCATCCTGGAAGTTCAAAGATGTACCGAGACGTGAGAAGATATTATCATTGGCCGGGCATGAAGAGATCAGTAGCACAATGGTTGCTCAGTGTGCGACTTGTCAACAAGTGAAAGTCGAGCATCAAGTTCCAGGAGGATTGCTACAGAGTCTTCCGATACCTTAATGGAAATGGGATTCTATTTCCATGGATTTCATCACTGGATTACCTACTGCTCCAGGTAGATCGAACAACTCAATCTGGGTGATTGTGGATAGGTTAACCAAGGTTACACACCTCTTACCTATGCGGGATACGGATAAAGTGGAAGTATTGGCCGAGCAGTACATCGACCAAATTGTGAAGCTACATGGTGTACCTTCAGACATCGTCTCAGATCGTGACCCTAGGTTCACAGCAGCATTTTGGGAAGCATTACAAGAAGCCTTGGGAACTAAACTGTTCAGAAGCACGGCGTTCCACCCAGAAACAGACGGCCAAACGGAGAGAACCATTCGGACCATCGAGGACATGCTCCGGATGTGTATTCTCGATTGGGTAGGAAATTGGGAGAAGCATTTACCGTTGGTTGAGTTCTCATACAACAACAGTCACCATGCGAGCATAGGGATGTCACCTTATGAAGCGCTGTATGGAAGGCCATGCAAGACGCCATTGTGTTGGACGGAAGTGGGAGAAAGAAGAATGTTTGGATCGCCTATCGTACAAGAGACTATGATTAAGCTGGAGACGATTCAAACCAACATGAAGAAGGCTCAAGACCGTCAGAAGAAGTACGCTGACCAATCAAGAAGAGAGGTAACTTTTGAGATAGGAGATTGGGTCTACTTGAAGGTTACAGCACAGAAAGGAAAGGACAGATTTGGTAAGGTCGGGAAGCTCGCAGTCAGATTCATTGGTCCATACAAGATCATCGGGAAAGTTGGTGAGGTAGCTTACCGATTGGATCTACCAGAGGATATGCATCTACATCCGGTGTTCCATGTTTCCATGCTTCGGAAACATATACGGGATCCAAGTGCTGTTGAGCCCGAGAGAATTGAGGAACTGAGGACGAACCTTACATACCCGGAAGGACCAATCCAACTTGGAGAAAGGCGTATTCGGAAGCTGAAGAATCGTGAGATTGCCCAAGTACAAGTATTCTGGGGAAGACAAAACAGGATTCATGTCACTTGGGAGGATGAAGCAAGATTCAAGGCTGATCACCCGGAGTTTTTCCGAGAGGATGTTGTGATGGAGGAAGGAGGCCCCTCACATCCTTAGAATTCGAGGACGAATTCTATTAAGGGGGGGAGAATGTAGAAACCCGTGTAAAAAAAAATTATAATAAAGATTGGAGTTTGAGGTCAAGCTTTTGGGATTGAAAGAATGATGAAGAATGTTGAGTTTGATCATTTCAAACTTAACATGGATCAGAGAAAATGGAAGATTGGTCGAGCATCTGTTTTGAGATCGAACCGCGGGCGATAAGGATCGATCGGCAAGTTCTGAAGTACAAGTGGTGAAGAATTGATCGTGGGAGAAGACATGAGTCGAGTAAGCTGCTCTACCATTGATAGAAGTTTCTTAGATTGATCAGACGGATGTTTTAGGAGCATAACATTTTTGGAAGCACGACGTTTTAGAAGCACGACGTTTTTGAAGCCGACGTTTCTTAACCACTAAGTTTTCCTGGGAAATCTTCGTATCGATAAATTATCACTCTGGAGACATATTGAAGCAGGACGGGAATTAAGCAGGACGGGAAGTAAGCAGGACGGGATCGAAGCATGACGGGAAAACCCGAAATCGACTAAAAACCCTGATTTCGGTATTATCGAAATTTTTCGAGGAAGCCGGAGGCTCGGGAAATATTTTCCATCAAGGTCAGAATTCTTATGGAATATTTTAAAAATATTCAGCGCATCAGAACGGGCATAGAAAAATATTCGGGATTCATCGCGGGACGAAAATTCACCGAAAAGGTCGAAACCGGTCGAATTGACCGAGAAGCTCGAGGTGGCCTTATCTGAGAGATAAGGACGTGATGTAACCTGCCTGACATGGTATGTGGCAAGGGAAGCAGGAGGTGTTGAAGCCCAGGAGAGCACAGCATGCTGAGTGACACCCAGAAGCACGAGGTGCCGCGATACCTGCGATCGGAGCATGCTAAGCGACATGTGTGCGCTGAGTGTCAATCTGGATGAGGTCAGAACGTGGATCAGACACATGGAAGGTGTGGTGTCACCCTGCAGGAAGCTATGGTCGTGCCATCAGACATGTGGAGCACGAGGTGCCGCGACGCATGCGTCCGGAGGCATGCGAAGCGACACACGGGCTGCCACACGGCCTGTTTGTGATTGGTTGCTGCAACCTATATATACCCCACGACCCTCAGCCATTTCAAAACATTCAGACAAGTTTAAACTCAGAGAAAAACGTGAGAGAGAAAGCTAGAGAGAGAAAGTTCAAGTTCGATCATTTTCGAGTCTTTTTCGGCAGTTTTTGAGAGTTATCGAGAAAAGTTACTCTGCGCGATTTGAGTCAGCTACTACAGAAGCTCTGCTTGAGTGAAGATCAGTCCAGACGTGGGTCTACTTGTGAAGGTCAAGAAGGAAGGGTTCGGATCGCTGAAGTCGGGTTTGGGGTCGAGGCCACGGTCAACCGAAAACTGTGAGTTATAATCAATTGTTTACTAAGCTGTTTTCATGCAGGTTCCTGTTACTTGGAGGTTAAATCATGGCAGGAGGCCAGGTCTAAACTGAGTAACGGTTTGATTAGTTTATAGTTGAGATTGATTAGTTGATAGCATGCTTAGTTATTGCTTGAGAATCGTAGTAGCATGCTAATGGTTAGGTTGATTGGTTAGCTAGCGATTGCTGAATGCTTAGATGATATCGCTAGGTTGTG
>CM033983.1:43638289-43657431 GCA_019706035.1 Raphanus raphanistrum subsp. raphanistrum
CTTATGAGATTTATTCAACTTCTTGGTTATTCTCCACTGATTAGTGGTTCCAAATAAAGCTTGTTAGATCGTGGTTCATCCTGGTTTGATAATAATCATGAAGATTTTGTCATATGTCCGAACAGGCTAATCTGGAATCATCTGGAAAGAAAGTGGGATAACTTCTTACTCACAACTCCTATGAGATTTCTTCAACTTCCTGGTTGTTCTCCACTGATTAGTGGTTCCAAATAAAGCTTCTTAGATCGTGGTTCATCCTGGTTTGATAAGAAGCATGAAGATAATAGCATATGTCCGAACAGGCTAATCTGGAATCATTTGGATAGAAAGTGGGATATCTTCTTACTCACAACTCCTATGAGATTTCTTCAACTTCCTGGTTGTTCTCCACTGATTAGTGGTTCCAAATAAAGCTTCTTAGATCGTGGTTCATCCTGGTTTGGTAAGAATCATGAAGATAATGGCATATGTCCGAACAGGCAAATCTGGAATCATCTGGATATAAGGTGGGATATCTTCTTGCTCACAAGACTTATGAGATTTATTCAACTTCCTGGTTATTCTCCACTGATTAGTGGTTCCAAATAAAGCTTGTTAGATCGTGGTTCATCCTGGTTTGATAAGAATTATGAAGATAATGACATATGTCCGAACAGGCTAATCTGGAATCATCTGGATAGAAAGTGGGATATCTTCTTACTCACAACTCCTATGAGATTTCTTCAACTTCCTGGTTGTTCTCCACTGATTAGTGGTTCCAAATAAAGCTTCTTAGATCGTGGTTCATACTGGTTTGATAAGAATCATGAAGATTTTGCCATATGTCCGAACAGGCTAATCTGGAATCATCTGGATAGAAAGTGGGATAACTTCTTACTCACAAATCCTATGAGATTTCTTCAACTTCCTGGTTCTTCTCCACTGATTAGTGGTTCCAAATAAAGCTTCTTAGATCGTGGTTCATCCTGGTTTGATAATAATCATGAAGATATTGCCATATGTCCGAACAGGCTAATCTGGAATCATCTGGATAGAAAGTGGGATATCTTCTTACTCACAATCCTATGAGATTTATTCAACTTCCTGGTTATTCTCCACTGATTAGTGGTTCCAAATAAAGCTTCTTAGATCGTGTTTCATCCTGGTTTGATAAGAATCACGAAGATAATGGCATATGTCTGAATAGGCTAATCTGGAATCATCTGGATAGAAAGTGGGATATCTTCTTGCTCACAACTCCTATGAGATTTCTTCAACTTCCTGGTTGTTCTCCACTGATTAGTGGTTCAAAATAAGGCTTATTAGATCGTGGTTCATCCTGGTTTGATAAGAATCATGAAGATAATGGCATATGTCCGAACAGGCAAATCTGGAATCATCTGGATAGAAGGTGGGATATCATCTTGCTCACAACACTTATGAGATTTATTCAACTTCCTGGTTATTCTCCACTGATTAGTGGTTCCAAATAAAGCTTGTTAGATCGTGGTTCATCCTGGTTTGATAAGAATTATAAAGATAATGACATATGTCCGAACAGGCTAATCTGGAATCATCTGGATAGAAAGTGGGATATCTTCTTACTCACAACTCCTATGAGATTTATTCAACTTCATGGTTATTCTCCACTGATTAGTGGTTCCAAATAAAGCTTCTTAGATCGTGGTTCATCCTGGTTTGATAAGAATCATGAAGATAATGGCATATGTCCGAACATGCTAATCTGGAATCATCTGGATAGAAGGTGGGATATCTTCTTGCTCACAACACTTATGAGATTTATTCAACTTCCTGGTTATTCTCCACTGATTAGTGGTTCCAAATAAAGCTTCTTAGATCGTGGTTCATCCTGGTTTGATAATAATCATGAAGATATTGCCATATGTCCGAACAAGCTAATCTGGAATCATCTGGATAGAAAGTGGGATATCTTCTTGCTCACAACACTTATGAGATTTATTCAACTTCTTGGTTATTCTCCACTGATTAGTGGTTCCAAATAAAGCTTCTTAGATCGTGGTTCATCCTGGTTTGATAATAATCATGAAGATATTGCCATATGTCCGAACATGCTAATATGGAATCATCTGGATAGAAGTTGGGATATCTTCTTGCTCACAACACTTATGAGATTTATTCAACTTCCTGGTTATTCTCCACTGATTAGTTGTTCCAAATAAAGTTTCTTAGATCGTGGTTCATCCTGGTTTGATAATAATCATGAAGATATTGCCATATGTCCGAACAGGCTAATCTGGAATCATCTGGATAGAAAGTGAGATATCTTCTTACTCACAACTCCTATGAGATTTATTCAACTTCCTGGTTATTCTCCACTGATTTGTGGTTCCAAATAAAGCTTCTTAGATCGTGGTTCATCCTGGTTTGATAAGAATCATGAAGATAATGGCATATGTCCGAACATGCTAATCTGGAATCATCTGGATCGAAAGTTGGATATCTTCTTACTTACTACTCCTATGAGATTTATTCAACTTCCTGGTTATTCTCCACTGATTTGTGGTTCCAAATAAAGCTTCTTAGATCGTGGTTCATCCTGGTTTGATAAGAATCATGAAGATAATGGCATATGTCCGAACATGCTAATCTGGAATCATCTGGATAGAACGTGGGATATCTTCTTGCTCACAACACTTTTGAGATTTATTCAACTTCCTGGTTATTCTCCACTGATTATTGGTTCCAAATAAAGCTTCTTAGATCGTGGTTCATCCTGGTTTGATAAGAATCATGAAGATATTGCCATATGTCCGAATAGGCTAATATGGAATCATCTGGATCGAAAGTTGGATATCTTCTTACTTACTACTCCTATGAGATTTATTCAACTTCCTGGTTATTCTCCACTGATTAGTGGTTCCAAATAAAGCTTCTTAGATCGTGGTTCATCCTGGTTTGATAAGAATCATGAAGATCATGGCATATGTCCGAACAGGCTTATCTGGAATCATCTGGATAGAAAGTGGGATATCTTCTTACTCACAACTCCTATGAGATTTATTCAACTTCCTGGTTATTCTCCACTGATTAGTGGTTCCAAATAAAGCTTCTTAGATCGTGGTTCATCCTGTTTTGATAATAATCATGAAGATATTGCCATATGTCCGAACATGCTAATCTGGAATCATCTGGATAGAAGGTGGGGTATCTTCTTGCTCACAACACTTATGATATTTATTCAACTTCCTGGTTATTCCCCACTGATTAGTGGTTCCAAATAAAGCTTCTTAGATCGTGGTTCATCCTGGTTTGATAATAATCATGAAGATATTGCCATATGTCCGAACAAGCTAATCTGGAATCATCTGGATAGAAACTGGGATATCTTCTTACTCACAACTCCTATGAGATTTATTCAACTTCATGGTTATTCTCCACTGATTAGTGGTTCCAAATAAAGCTTCTTAGATCGTGGTTCATCCTGGTTTGATAAGAATCATGAAGATAATGGCATATGTCCGAACATGCTAATCTGGAATCATCTGGATAGAAGGTGGGATATCTTCTTGCTCACAACACTTATGAGATTTATTCAACTTCCTGGTTATTCTCCACTGATTAGTGGTTCCAAATAAAGCTTCTTAGATCGTGGTTCATCCTGGTTTGATAATAATCATGAAGATATTGCCATATGTCCGAACAAGCTAATCTGGAATCATCTGGATAGAAAGTGGGATATCTTCTTGCTCACAACACTTATGAGATTTATTCAACTTCTTGGTTATTCTCCACTGATTAGTGGTTCCAAATAAAGCTTCTTAGATCGTGGTTCATCCTGGTTTGATAATAATCATGAAGATATTGCCATATGTCCGAACATTCTAATATGGAATCATCTGGATAGAAGTTGGGATATCTTCTTGCTCACAACACTTATGAGATTTATTCAACTTCCTGGTTATTCTCCACTGATTAGTTGTTCCAAATAAAGTTTCTTAGATCGTGGTTCATCCTGGTTTGATAATAATCATGAAGATATTGCCATATGTCCGAACAGGCTAATCTGGAATCATCTGGATAGAAAGTGAGATATCTTCTTACTCACAACTCCTATGAGATTTATTCAACTTCCTGGTTATTCTCCACTGATTTGTGGTTCCAAATAAAGCTTCTTAGATCGTGGTTCATCCTGGTTTGATAAGAATCATGAAGATAATGGCATATGTCCGAACATGCTAATCTGGAATCATCTGGATCGAAAGTTGGATATCTTCTTACTTACTACTCCTATGAGATTTATTCAACTTCCTGGTTATTCTCCACTGATTTGTGGTTCCAAATAAAGCTTCTTAGATCGTGGTTCATCCTGGTTTGATAAGAATCATGAAGATAATGGCATATGTCCGAACATGCTAATCTGGAATCATCTGGATAGAACGTGGGATATCTTCTTGCTCACAACACTTTTGAGATTTATTCAACTTCCTGGTTATTCTCCACTGATTATTGGTTCCAAATAAAGCTTCTTAGATCGTGGTTCATCCTGGTTTGATAAGAATCATGAAGATATTGCCATATGTCCGAATAGGCTAATATGGAATCATCTGGATCGAAAGTTGGATATCTTCTTACTTACTACTCCTATGAGATTTATTCAACTTCCTGGTTATTCTCCACTGATTAGTGGTTCCAAATAAAGCTTCTTAGATCGTGGTTCATCCTGGTTTGATAAGAATCATGAAGATCATGGCATATGTCCGAACAGGCTTATCTGGAATCATCTGGATAGAAAGTGGGATATCTTCTTACTCACAACTCCTATGAGATTTATTCAACTTCCTGGTTATTCTCCACTGATTAGTGGTTCCAAATAAAGCTTCTTAGATCGTGGTTCATCCTGTTTTGATAATAATCATGAAGATATTGCCATATGTCCGAACATGCTAATCTGGAATCATCTGGATAGAAGGTGGGGTATCTTCTTGCTCACAACACTTATGATATTTATTCAACTTCCTGGTTATTCCCCACTGATTAGTGGTTCCAAATAAAGCTTCTTAGATCGTGGTTCATCCTGGTTTGATAATAATCATGAAGATATTGCCATATGTCCGAACAAGCTAATCTGGAATCATCTGGATAGAAACTGGGATATCTTCTTACTCACAACTCCTATGAGATTTATTCAACTTCATGGTTATTCTCCACTGATTAGTGGTTCCAAATAAAGCTTCTTAGATCGTGGTTCATCCTGGTTTGATAAGAATCATGAAGATAATGGCATATGTCCGAACATGCTAATCTGGAATCATCTGGATAGAAGGTGGGATATCTTCTTGCTCACAACACTTATGAGATTTATTCAACTTCCTGGTTATTCTCCACTGATTAGTGGTTCCAAATAAAGCTTCTTAGATCGTGGTTCATCCTGGTTTGATAAGAATCATGAAGATCATGGCATATGTCCGAACAGGCTTATCTGGAATCATCTGGATAGAAAGTGGGATATCTTCTTACTCACAACTCCTATGAGATTTATTCAACTTCCTGGTTATTCTCCACTGATTAGTGGTTCCAAATAAAGCTTCTTAGATCGTGGTTCATCCTGGTTTGATAATAATCATGAAGATATTGCCATATGTCCGAACAAGCTAATCTGGAATCATCTGGATAGAAACTGGGATATCTTCTTACTCACAACTCCTATGAGATTTATTCAACTTCATGGTTATTCTCCACTGATTAGTGGTTCCAAATAAAGCTTCTTAGATCGTGGTTCATCCTTGTTTGATAAGAATCATGAAGATAATGGCATATGTCCGAACATGCTAATCTGGAATCATCTGGATAGAAGGTGGGATATCTTCTTGCTCACAACACTTATGAGATTTATTCAACTTCCTGGTTATTCTCCACTGATTAGTGGTTCCAAATAAAGCTTCTTAGATCGTGGTTCATCCTGGTTTGATAAGAATCATGAAGATCATGGCATATGTCCGAACAGGCTTATCTGGAATCATCTGGATAGAAAGTGGGATATCTTCTTACTCACAACTCCTATGAGATTTATTCAACTTCCTGGTTATTCTCCACTGATTAGTGGTTCCAAATAAAGCTTCTTAGATCGTGGTTCATCCTGGTTTGATAATAATCATGAAGATATTGCCATATGTCCGAACAAGCTAATCTGGAATCATCTGGATAGAAAGTGGGATATCTTCTTACTCACAACTCCTATGAGATTTATTCAACTTCCTGGTTATTCTCCACTGATTAGTGGTTCCAAATAAAGCTTCTTAGATCGTGGTTCATCCTGTTTTGATAATAATCATGAAGATATTGCCATATGTCCGAACATGCTAATCTGGAATCATCTGGATAGAAGGTGGGATATCTTCTTGCTCACAACACTTATGAGATTTATTCAACTTCCTGGTTATTCTCCACTGATTAGTTGTTCCAAATAAAGCTTCTTAGATCGTGGTTCATCCTGGTTTGATAAGAATCATGAAGATATTGCCATATGTCCGAACAGGCTAATCTGGAATCATCTGGATCGAAAGTTGGATATCTTCTTACTTACTACTCCTATGAGATTTATTCAACTTCCTGGTTATTCTCCACTGATTAGTGGTTCCAAATAAAGCTTTTTAGATCGTGGTTCATCCTGGTTTGATAAGAATCATGAAGATCATGGCATATGTCCGAACAGGCTAATCTGGAATCATCTGGATAGAAAGTGGGATATCTTCTTACTCACAACTCCTATGAGATTTATTCAACTTCCTGGTTATTCTCCACTGATTAGTGGTTCCAAATAAAGCTTCTTAGATTGTGGTTCATCCTGGTTTGATAAGAATCATGAAGATAATGACATATGTCCGAACAGGCTAATCTGGTATCATCTGGATAGAAAGTGGGATATCTTCTTACTCACAACTCCTATGAGATTTATTCAACTTCCTGGTTATTCTCCACTGATTTGTGGTTCCAAATAAAGCTTCTTAGATCGTGGTTCATCCTGGTTTGATAAGAATCATGAAGATAATGGCATATGTCCGAACAGGCTAATCTGGAATCATCTGGATAGAAAGTGGGATATCTTCTTACTCACAACTCCTATGAGATTTATTCAACTTCCTGGTTATTCTCCACTGATTAGTGGTTCCAAATAAAGCTTCTTAGATCGTGGTTCATCCTGGTTTGATAAGAATCATGAAGATAATGGCATATGTCCGAACAGGCTAATCTGGAATCATCTGGATAGAAAGTGGGATATCTTCTTACTCACAACTCCTATGAGATTTATTCAACTTCCTGGTTATTCTCCACTGATTAGTGGTTCCAAATAAAGCTTCTTAGATCGTGGTTCATCCTGGTTTGATAATAATCATGAAGATATTGCCATATGTCCGAACAAGCTAATCTGGAATCATCTGGATAGAAAGTGGGATATCTTCTTGCTCACAACACTTATGAGATTTATTCAACTTCTTGGTCATTCTCTACTGATTAGTGGTTCCAAATAAAGCTTCTTAGATCGTGGTTCATCCTGGTTTGATAATAATCATGAAGATATTACCATATGTCCGAACATGCTAATCTGGAATCATCTGGATAGAAGGTGGGATATCTTCTTGCTCACAACACTTATGAGATTTATTCAACTTCCTGGTTATTTCCCACTGATTAGTGGTTCCAAATAAAGCTTCTTAGATCGTGGTTCATCCTGGTTTGATAATAATCATGAAGATATTGCCATATGTCCGAACAAGCTAATCTGGAATCATCTGGATAGAAAGTGGGATATCTTCTTACTCACAACTCCTATGAGATTTATTCAACTTCCTGGTTATTCTCCACTGATTAGTGGTTCCAAATAAAGCTTCTTAGATCGTGGTTCATCCTGGTTTGATAAGAATCATGTAGATAATGGCATATGTCCGAACATGCTAATCTGGAATCATCTGGATAGAAGGTGGGATATCTTCTTGCTCACAACACTTATGAGATTTATTCAACTTCCTGGTTATTCTCCACTGATTAGTGGTTCCAACTAACCTTCTTAGATCTTGGTTCATCCTGGTTTGATAAGAATCATGAAGATAATGGCATATGTCCGAACAGGCTAATCTGGAATCATCTGGATAGAAGGTGGGATATCTTCTTGCTCACAACACTTATGAGATTTATTCAACTTCCTGGTTATTCTCCACTGATTAGTGGTTCCAAATAAAGCTTGTTAGATCGTGGTTCATCCTGGTTTGATAAGAATCATGAAGATAATGGCATATGTCCGAACAGGCTAATCTGGAATCATCTGGATAGAAGGTGGGATATCTTCTTGCTCACAATACTTATGAGATTTATTCAACTTCCTGGTTATTCTCCACTGATTAGTTGTTCCAACTAAAGCTTCTTAGATCGTGGTTCATCCTGGTTTGATAAGAATCATGAAGATAATGGCATATGTCCGAACAGGCTAATCTGGAATCATCTGGATAGAAGGTGGGATATCTTCTTGCTCACAACTACTTATGAGATTTATTCAACTTCCTGGTTATTCTCCACTGATTAGTGGTTCCAAATAAAGCTTCTTAGATCGTGGTTCATCCTGGTTTGATAATAATCATGAAGATATTGCCATATGTCCGAACATGCTAATCTGGAATCATCTGGATAGAAGGTGGGATATCTTCTTGCTCACAACACTTATGAGATTTATTCAACTTCCTGGTTATTCTCCACTGATTAGTGGTTCCAAATAAAGCTTCTTAGATCGTGGTTCATCCTGGTTTGATAATAATCATGAAGATATTGCCATATGTCCGAACAGGCTAATCTGGAATCATCTGGATAGAAAGGTGGGATATCTTCTTACTCACAACTCCTATGAGATTTATTCAACTTCCTGGTTAATTCTCCACTGATTAGTGGTTCCAAATAAAGCTTCTTAGATCGTGGTTCATCCTGGTTTGATAAGAATCATGAAGATAATGGCATATGTCCGAACATGCTAATCTGGAATCATCTGGATAGAAGGTGGGATATCTTCTTGCTCACAACACTTATGAGATTTATTCAACTTCCTGGTTATTCTCCACTGATTAGTGGTTCCAAATAAAGCTTCTTAGATCGTGGTTCATCCTGGTTTGATAAGAATCATGAAGATATTGCCATATGTCCGAACAGGCTAATCTGGAATCATCTGGATAGAAAGTTGGATATCTTCTTACTCACAACTACTATGAGATTTATTCAACTTCCTGGTTATTCTCCACTGATTAGTGGTTCCAAATAAAGCTTCTTAGATCGTGGTTCATCCTGGTTTGATAAGAATCATGAAGATAATGGCATATGTCCGAACAGGCTAATCTGGAATCATCTGGATAGAAAGTGGGATATCTTCTTACTCACAACTCCTATGAGATTTATTCAACTTCCTGGTTATTCTCCACTGATTAGTGGTTCCAAATAAAGCTTCTTAGATCGTGGTTCATCCTGGTTTGATAAGAATCATGAAGATAATTGCATATGTCCAAACAGGCTAATCTGGAATCATCTGGATAGAAAGTGGGATATCTTCTTACTCACAACTCTTATGAGATTTATTCAACTTCCTGGTTATTCTCCACTGATTAGTGGTTCCAAATAAAGCTTCTTAGATCGTGGTTCATCCTGGTTTGATAAGAATCATGAAGATAATGGCATATGTCCGAACAGGCTAATCTGGAATCATCTGGATAGAAGGTGGGATATCTTCTTGCTCACAACACTTATGAGATTTATTCAACTTCCTGGTTATTCTCCACTGATTAGTGGTTCCAAATAAAGCTTCTTAGATCGTGGTTCATCCTGGTTTGATAATAATCATGAAGATATTGCCATATGTCCGAACAAGCTAATCTGGAATCAGCTGGATAGAAAGTGGGATATCTTCTTGCTCACAACACTTATGAGATTTATTCAACTTCTTGGTTATTCTCCACTGATTAGTGGTTCCAAATAAAGCTTCTTAGATCGTGGTTCATCCTGGTTTGATAATAATCATGAAGATATTGCCATATGTCCGAACATGCTAATCTGGAATCATCTGGATAGAAGGTGGGATATCTTCTTGCTCACAACACTTATGAGATTTATTCAACTTCCTAGTTATTCTCCACTGATTAGTTGTTCCAACTAAAGCTTCTTAGATCGTGGTTCATCCTGGTTTGATAATAATCATGAAGATATTGCCATATGTCCGAACAGGCTAATCTGGAATCATCTGGATAGAAAGTGGGATATCTTCTTACTCACAACTCCTATGAGATTTATTCAACTTCCTGGTTAATCTCCACTGATTTGTGGTTCCAAATAAAGCTTCTTAGATCGTGGTTCATCCTGGTTTGATAAGAATCATGAAGATAATGGCATATGTCCGAACATGCTAATCTGGAATCATCTGGATAGAAGGTGGGATATCTTCTTGCTCACAACACTTTTGAGATTTATTCAACTTCCTGGTTATTCTCCACTGATTAGTGGTTCCAAATAAAGCTTCTTAGATCGTGGTTCATCCTGGTTTGATAAGAATCATGAAGATATTGCCCTATGTCCGAACAGGCTAATCTGGAATCATCTGGATCGAAAGTTGGATATCTTCTTACTCACTACTCCTATGAGATTTATTCAACTTCCTGGTTATTCTCCACTGATTAGTGGTTCCAAATAAAGCTTCTTAGATCGTGGTTCATCCTGGTTTGATAAGAATCATGAAGATCATGGCATATGTCCGAACAGGCTAATCTGGAATCATCTGGATAGAAAGTGGGATATCTTCTTACTCACAACTCCTATGAGATTTATTCAACTTCCTGGTTATTCTCCACTGATTAGTGGTTCCAAATAAAGCTTCTTAGATCGTGGTTCATCCTGGTTTGATAAGAATCATGAAGATAATGGCATATGTCCAAACAGACTAATCTGGAATCATTTGGATAGAAAGTGGGATATCTTCTTACTCACAACTCTTATGAGATTTATTCAACTTCCTGGTTATTCTCCACTGATTTGTGGTTCCAAATAAAGCTTCTTAGATCGTGGTTCATCCTGGTTTGATAAGAATCATGAAGATAATGGCATATGTCCGAACAGGCTAATCTGGAATCATCTGGATAGAAAGTGGGATATCTTCTTACTCACAACTCCTATGAGATTTATTCAACTTCCTGGTTATTCTCCACTGATTATTGGTTCCAAATAAAGCTTCTTAGATCGTGGTTCATCCTGGTTTGATAAGAATCATGAAGATAATGGCATATGTCCGAACAGGCTAATCTGGAATCATCTGGATAGAAAGTGGGATATCTTCTTACTCACAACTCGTATGAGATTTATTCAACTTCCTGGTTATTCTCCACTGATTAGTGGTTTCAAATAAAGCTTCTTAGATCGTGGTTCATCCTGGTTTGATAAGAATCATGAAGATAATGGCATATGTTCGAACAGGCTAATCTGGAATCATCTGGATAGAAGGTGGGATATCTTCTTGCTCACAACACTTATGAGATTTATTCAACTTCCTGGTTATTCTCCACTGATTAGTGGTTCCAAATAAAGGTTCTTACATCGTGGTTCATCCTGGTTTGATAATAATCATGAAGATATTGCCATATGTCCGAACAGGCTAATCTGGAATCATCTGGATAGAAAGTGGGATATCTTCTTACTCACAACTCCTATGAGATTTATTCAACTTCCTGGTTAATCTCCACTGATTTGTGGTTCCAAATAAAGCTTCTTAGATCGTGGTTCATCCTGGTTTGATAAGAATCATGAAGATAATGGCATATGTCCGAACATGCTAATCTGGAATCATCTGGATAGAAGGTGGGATATCTTCTTGCTCACAACACTTTTGAGATTTATTCAACTTCCTGGTTATTCTCCACTGATTAGTGGTTCCAAATAAAGCTTCTTAGATCGTGGTTCATCCTGGTTTGATAAGAATCATGAAGATATTGCCCTATGTCCGAACAGGCTAATCTGGAATCATCTGGATCGAAAGTTGGATATCTTCTTACTCACTACTCCTATGAGATTTATTCAACTTCCTGGTTATTCTCCACTGATTAGTGGTTCCAAATAAAGCTTCTTAGATCGTGGTTCATCCTGGTTTGATAAGAATCATGAAGATCATGGCATATGTCCGAACAGGCTAATCTGGAATCATCTGGATAGAAAGTGGGATATCTTCTTACTCACAACTCCTATGAGATTTATTCAACTTCCTGGTTATTCTCCACTGATTAGTGGTTCCAAATAAAGCTTCTTAGATCGTGGTTCATCCTGGTTTGATAAGAATCATGAAGATAATGGCATATGTCCAAACAGACTAATCTGGAATCATTTGGATAGAAAGTGGGATATCTTCTTACTCACAACTCTTATGAGATTTATTCAACTTCCTGGTTATTCTCCACTGATTTGTGGTTCCAAATAAAGCTTCTTAGATCGTGGTTCATCCTGGTTTGATAAGAATCATGAAGATAATGGCATATGTCCGAACAGGCTAATCTGGAATCATCTGGAT
The DNA here is from genome assembly GCA_019706035.1 of Raphanus raphanistrum subsp. raphanistrum. NCBI lineage: Eukaryota > Viridiplantae > Streptophyta > Magnoliopsida > Brassicales > Brassicaceae > Raphanus > Raphanus raphanistrum. The sequence continues at coordinate 43,650,828 of CM033983.1, forward strand.
AGAAAGTGGGATATCTTCTTACTCACAACTCCTATGAGATTTATTCAACTTCCTGGTTATTCTCCACTGATTATTGGTTCCAAATAAAGCTTCTTAGATCGTGGTTCATCCTGGTTTGATAAGAATCATGAAGATAATGGCATATGTCCGAACAGGCTAATCTGGAATCATCTGGATAGAAAGTGGGATATCTTCTTACTCACAACTCGTATGAGATTTATTCAACTTCCTGGTTATTCTCCACTGATTAGTGGTTTCAAATAAAGCTTCTTAGATCGTGGTTCATCCTGGTTTGATAAGAATCATGAAGATAATGGCATATGTTCGAACAGGCTAATCTGGAATCATCTGGATAGAAGGTGGGATATCTTCTTGCTCACAACACTTATGAGATTTATTCAACTTCCTGGTTATTCTCCACTGATTAGTGGTTCCAAATAAAGGTTCTTACATCGTGGTTCATCCTGGTTTGATAATAATCATGAAGATATTGCCATATGTCCGAACAGGCTAATCTGGAATCATCTGGATAGAAAGTGGGATATCTTCTTACTCACAACTCCTATGAGATTTATTCAACTTCCTGGTTAATCTCCACTGATTTGTGGTTCCAAATAAAGCTTCTTAGATCGTGGTTCATCCTGGTTTGATAAGAATCATGAAGATAATGGCATATGTCCGAACATGCTAATCTGGAATCATCTGGATAGAAGGTGGGATATCTTCTTGCTCACAACACTTTTGAGATTTATTCAACTTCCTGGTTATTCTCCACTGATTAGTGGTTCCAAATAAAGCTTCTTAGATCGTGGTTCATCCTGGTTTGATAAGAATCATGAAGATATTGCCCTATGTCCGAACAGGCTAATCTGGAATCATCTGGATCGAAAGTTGGATATCTTCTTACTCACTACTCCTATGAGATTTATTCAACTTCCTGGTTATTCTCCACTGATTAGTGGTTCCAAATAAAGCTTCTTAGATCGTGGTTCATCCTGGTTTGATAAGAATCATGAAGATCATGGCATATGTCCGAACAGGCTAATCTGGAATCATCTGGATAGAAAGTGGGATATCTTCTTACTCACAACTCCTATGAGATTTATTCAACTTCCTGGTTATTCTCCACTGATTAGTGGTTCCAAATAAAGCTTCTTAGATCGTGGTTCATCCTGGTTTGATAAGAATCATGAAGATAATGGCATATGTCCGAACAGACTAATCTGGAATCATTTGGATAGAAAGTGGTATATCTTCTTACTCACAACTCCTATGAGATTTATTCAACTTCCTGGTTATTCTCCACTGATTTGTGGTTCCAAATAAAGCTTCTTAGATCGTGGTTCATCCTGGTTTGATAAGAATCATGAAGATAATGGCATATGTCCGAACAGGCTAATCTGGAATCATCTGGATAGAAAGTGGGATATCTTCTTACTCACAACTCCTATGAGATTTATTCAACTTCCTGGTTATTCTCCACTGATTAGTGGTTCCAAATAAAGCTTCTTAGATCGTGGTTCATCCTGGTTTGATAAATTTCATGAAGATAATGGCATATGTCCGAACAGGCTAATCTGGAATCATCTGGATAGAAAGTGGGATATCTTCTTACTCACAACTCCTATGAGATTTATTCAACTTCCTGGTTATTCTCCACTGATTAGTGGTTTCAAATAAAGCTTCTTAGATCGTGGTTCATCCTGGTTTGATAAGAATCATGAAGATAATGGCATATGTTCGAACAGGCTAATCTGGAATCATCTGGATAGAAGGTGGGATATCTTCTTGCTCACAACACTTATGAGATTTATTCAACTTCCTGGTTATTCTCCACTGATTAGTGGTTCCAAATAAAGCTTCTTAGATCGTGGTTCATCCTGGTTTGATAAGAATCATGAAGATATTGCCCTATGTCCGAACAGGCTAATCTGGAATCATCTGGATCGAAAGTTGGATATCTTCTTACTCACTACTCCTATGAGATTTATTCAACTTCCTGGTTATTCTCCACTGATTAGTGGTTCCAAATAAAGCTTCTTAGATCGTGGTTCATCCTGGTTTGATAAGAATCATGAAGATCATGGCATATGTCCGAACAGGCTAATCTGGAATCATCTGGATAGAAAGTGGGATATCTTCTTACTCACAACTCCTATGAGATTTATTCAACTTCCTGGTTATTCTCCACTGATTAGTGGTTCCAAATAAAGCTTCTTAGATCGTGGTTCATCCTGGTTTGATAAGAATCATGAAGATAATGGCATATGTCCGAACAGACTAATCTGGAATCATTTGGATAGAAAGTGGTATATCTTCTTACTCACAACTCCTATGAGATTTATTCAACTTCCTGGTTATTCTCCACTGATTTGTGGTTCCAAATAAAGCTTCTTAGATCGTGGTTCATCCTGGTTTGATAAGAATCATGAAGATAATGGCATATGTCCGAACAGGCTAATCTGGAATCATCTGGATAGAAAGTGGGATATCTTCTTACTCACAACTCCTATGAGATTTATTCAACTTCCTGGTTATTCTCCACTGATTAGTGGTTCCAAATAAAGCTTCTTAGATCGTGGTTCATCCTGGTTTGATAAATTTCATGAAGATAATGGCATATGTCCGAACAGGCTAATCTGGAATCATCTGGATAGAAAGTGGGATATCTTCTTACTCACAACTCCTATGAGATTTATTCAACTTCCTGGTTATTCTCCACTGATTAGTGGTTTCAAATAAAGCTTCTTAGATCGTGGTTCATCCTGGTTTGATAAGAATCATGAAGATAATGGCATATGTTCGAACAGGCTAATCTGGAATCATCTGGATAGAAGGTGGGATATCTTCTTGCTCACAACACTTATGAGATTTATTCAACTTCCTGGTTATTCTCCACTGATTAGTGGTTCCAAATAAAGGTTCTTAGATCGTGGTTCATCCTGGTTTGATAATAATCATGAAGATATTGCCATATGTCCGAACAGGCTAATCTGGAATCATCTGGATCGAAAGTGGGATATCTTCTTACTCACAACTCCTATGAGATTTCTTCAACTTCCTGGTTATTCTCCAATGATTAGTGGTTCCAAATAAAGCTTCTTATATCGTGGTTCATCCTGGTTTGATAAGAATCATGAAGATAATGGCATATGTCCGAAAAGGCTAATCTGGAATCATCTGGATAGAAGGTGGGATATCTTCTTGCTCACAACACTTATGAGATTTATTCAACTTCCTGGTTATTCTCCACTGATTATTGGTTCCAAATAAAGCTTCTTAGATCGTGGTTTATCCTGGTTTGATAAGAATCATGAAGATATTGCCATATGTCCGAACAGGCTAATATGGAATCATATGGAAAGAAAGTGGGATATCTTCTTACTCCCAACTCCTATGAAATTTATTCAACTTCCTGTTTATATTCCACAGATTAGTGGTTCCCAATCAAGCTTCTTACATATTGGTTCATCCTGGTTTGATAAGAATCATGAAGATAATAGCATATGTCCGAACATGCTAATCCGGAATCATCTGGATAGAAGGTGGGATATCTTCTTGCTCACAACACTTATAAGATTTATTCAACTTCCTGGTTATTCTCCACTGATTAGTGGTTCCAAATAAAGCTTTTTAGATCGTCGTTCATCCTGGTTTGATAAGAATCATGAAGATATTGCCATATGTCCGAACAGGCTAATCTGGAATCATCTGGATAGAAAGTGGGATATCTTGTTACTCACAACTCCTATGAGATTTATTCAACTTCCTGGTTATTCTCCACTGATTAGTGGTTCCAAATAAAGCTTCTTAGATCGTGGTTCATCCTGCTTTAATAAGAATCATGAAGATATTGCCATATGTCCGAACAGGCTAATCTGGAATCATCTGGATAGAAAGTAGGATATCTTCTTACTCACAACTCCTATGAGATTTCTTCAACTTCCTGGTTATTCTCCACTGATTAGTGGTTCCAAATAAAGCTTCTTAGATCGTGGTTCATCCTGGTTTGATAAGAATCATGAAGATAATGGCATATGTCCGAACAGGCTAATATGGAATCATCTGGATCGAAAGTGGGATATCTTCTTACTCACAACTCCTATGAGATTTCTTCAACTTCCTGGTTATTCTCCAATGATTAGTGGTTCCAAATAAAGCTTCTTATATCGTGGTTCATCCTGCTTTGATAAGAATCATGAAGATAATGGCATATGTCCGAAAAGGCTAATCTGGAATCATCTGGATAGAAGGTGGGATATCTTCTTGCTCACAACACTTATGAGATTTATTCAACTTCCTGGTTATTCCCCACTGATTAGTGGTTCCAAATAAAGCTTCTTAGATCGTGGTTCATCCTGGTTTGATAATAATCATGAAGATATTGCCATATGTCCGAACAGGATAATCTGGAATCATCTGGATCGAAAGTGGGATATCTTCTTACTCACAACTCCTATGAGATTTCTTCAACTTCCTGGTTATTCTCCAATGATTAGTGGTTCCAAATAAAGCTTCTTATATCGTGGTTCATCCTGGTTTGATAAGAATCATGAAGATAATGGCATATGTCCAAAAAGGCTAATCTGGAATCATCTGGATAGAAGGTGGGATATCTTCTTGCTCACAACACTTATGAGATTTATTCAACTTCCTGGTTATTCTCCACTGATTATTGGTTCCAAATAAAGCTTCTTAGATCGTGGTTTATCCTGGTTTGATAAGAATCATGAAGATATTGCCATATGTCCGAACAGGCTAATCTGGAATCATCTGGAAAGAAAGTGGGATATCTTCTTACTCCCAACTCCTATGAGATTTATTCAACTTCCTGTTTATTCTCCACAGATTAGTGGTTCCCAATCAAGCTTCTTACATATTGGTTCATCCTGGTTTGATAAGAATCATGAAGATAATAGCATATGTCCGAACAGGCTAATCCGGAATCATCTGGATAGAAGGTGGGATATCTTCTTGCTCACAACACTTATGAGATTTATTCAACTTCCTGGTTATTCTCCACTGATTAGTGGTTCCAAATAAAGCTTTTTAGATCGTCGTTCATCCTGGTTTGATAAGAATCATGAAGATATTGCCATATGTCCGAACAGGCTAATCTGGAATCATCTGGATAGAAAGTGGGATATCTTGTTACTCACAACTCCTATGAGATTTATTCAACTTCCTGGTTATTCTCCACTGATTAGTGGTTCCAAATAAAGCTTCTTAGATCGTGGTTCATCCTTCTTTAATAAGAATCATGAAGATATTGCCATATGCCCGAACAGGCTAATCTGGAATCATCTGGATAGAAAGTAGGATATCTTCTTACTCACAACTCCTATGAGATTTCTTCAACTTCCTGGTTATTCTTCACTGATTAGTGGTTCCAAATAAAGCTTCTTAGATCGTGGGTCATCCTGGTTTGATAAGAATCATGAAGATAATGGCATATGTCCGAACAGGCTAATCTGGAATCATCTGGATAGAAGGTGGGATATCTTCTTGCTCACAACACTTATGAGATTTATTCAACTTCCTGGTTATTCTCCACTGATTAGTGGTTACAAATAATGCTTCTTAGATCGTGGTTCATCCTGGTTTGATAAGAATCATGAAGATAATGGCATATGTCCGAACAGGCTAATCTTGAATCATCTGGAGAGAAGGTGGGATATCTTCTTGCTCACAGCACTTACGATATTTATATTTATTCAACTTCCTGGTTATTCTCCACTGATTAGAAAGTGGTATATCTTCTTACTCACAACTCCTATGAGATTTATTCAACTTCCTGGTTATTCTCCACTGATTTGTGGTTCCAAATAAAGCTTCTTAGATCGTGGTTCATCCTGGTTTGATAAGAATCATGAAGATATTGCCCTATGTCCGAACAGGCTAATCTGGAATCATCTGGATCGAAAGTTGGATATCTTCTTACTCACTACTCCTATGAGATTTATTCAACTTCCTGGTTATTCTCCACTGATTAGTGGTTCCAAATAAAGCTTCTTAGATCGTGGTTCATCCTGGTTTGATAAGAATCATGAAGATCATGGCATATGTCCGAACAGGCTAATCTGGAATCATCTGGATAGAAAGTGGGATATCTTCTTACTCACAACTCCTATGAGATTTATTCAACTTCCTGGTTATTCTCCACTGATTAGTGGTTCCAAATAAAGCTTCTTAGATCGTGGTTCATCCTGGTTTGATAAGAATCATGAAGATAATGGCATATGTCCGAACAGACTAATCTGGAATCATTTGGATAGAAAGTGGTATATCTTCTTACTCACAACTCCTATGAGATTTATTCAACTTCCTGGTTATTCTCCACTGATTTGTGGTTCCAAATAAAGCTTCTTAGATCGTGGTTCATCCTGGTTTGATAAGAATCATGAAGATAATGGCATATGTCCGAACAGGCTAATCTGGAATCATCTGGATAGAAAGTGGGATATCTTCTTACTCACAACTCCTATGAGATTTATTCAACTTCCTGGTTATTCTCCACTGATTAGTGGTTCCAAATAAAGCTTCTTAGATCGTGGTTCATCCTGGTTTGATAAATTTCATGAAGATAATGGCATATGTCCGAACA
>CM033983.1:43657531-43920503 GCA_019706035.1 Raphanus raphanistrum subsp. raphanistrum
CAATCATTTTGTTTGTTATAACTAACGAATATTCGACGGTCGCATAAAAAGCATCTCCTCTTCTCTCCGATCGAATTCTCACTCTGTTCGCCGTCAAAGATCTCAGATCTCTCTCTCTCTCTCTGCTACTCTCCCATCGCCAAAGATGCATTCGAGTCATCTTCTTCTCGAGGAACCGATCAGGATGGCATCAATCCTCGAGCCATCCAAATCCGTAAGCTCTCTCTCTCTCTATCTCCATCGATCTGATCTATTGCACAACTGATCTCTTTTGATGTATTGTCACAGAGTTTCTTCCCAGCATTGACTAAGATCGTCGGGACTCTCGGTCCTAAATCACGATCCGTCGAGACTCTCTCCGGTTGTCTCAATCCGGCATGTCCGGTACACTATCCACTTACCTTTCTCCGGTTTGCTAAACCGGTTGAAAATTGATATTATAATTTTAATGATCTATAGCTACTGAATTTTATTTAGGAGTCCGATGCTAATGTTTTCATCTCGTACTTATTTTCGATATGGGCAGTGGCTCGATTCGATTTCTCTTGGGGCGATGCTGATTATCACCAGGAGACGTTGGATAATCTGAAAATTGCTGTGAAGAGCACTAAGAAGCTTTGTGCTGTATGTTCTTCTTTTCTTTTCTCATTTTTCTTTTTTTTTTTTGCTTTGCTTTAGTTGAGAGAGTCTTTGTTTTTTTGGTTCTTTAGGTTATGCTTGATACTGTGGGACCTGAGCTTCAAGTTATCAACAAGTCTGAGAAAGCTATTACTCTTAAAGCCGATGGACTTGTTACTTTGACACCCAATCAAGATCAAGAAGCCTCTTCTCAAGTCCTTCCCATTAACTTTAATGGCCTTGCCAAGGTGAAATAATATATATACCTAATCACTTGTTTATAGCCATGTTTACTTATGTAGTAACCGAGTGATGTTTTCAGGCTGTGAAGAAGGGAGACACTATCTTTGTTGGGCAATACCTATTCACTGGTAGTGAAACAACTTCAGTTGGCTCGAGGTATAAACAATCAGTCACAAGGAGTTTCTATGTTGAAGTCTCTTAGAGAATTGAATTTACCAAATGAACGTGCAGGTTGATGAAGTTAAAGGAGATGATGTCATTTGCCTGTCAAGGAATGCTGCTACTCTGGCTGGTTCTCTCTTCACTTTGCACGCCTCTCAAGTTCACATCGATCTCCCAACTCTTACCGAGAAAGATAAGGAGGTCAGCTTGCTTCTACTGATTCCTTTTGTTCCTTGTTGTCACATCTGAAACATATTGTTTTTATTTGGTTGTCATCTAAGGTTATAAGCACATGGGGAGTCCAAAACAAAATCGATTTTCTCTCCTTGTCCTATTGTCGGCATGCGGAGGATGTTCGCCAGGTATGTACTTTGTTGATACCATTCAGACGTTGTTTCCTATTTCTTTGTGTATGCACTGTTAATTCTGAGCTTCCTAACACAGACCCGCGAAATGCTTAAGAAGTTGGGTGACCTCTCTCAAACACAGATATTTGCCAAGATTGAGAACGTAGAGGTAAGTGCAATGCAATGATTATTGTTTCATATTTTTAACATTTCCTCCGGTAAGGAGAAAGCTGCTGATATTGTGTATTCGAAATAGGGACTTAACCACTTTGATGAAATTCTACAAGAAGCTGATGGAATTATTCTTTCTCGTGGGAATTTGGGGATAGATCTACCCCCGGAAAAGGTATGCTGGTTTGGTCATTCAAATTGGCTTTTTTTTCCTGCACTTTATAATATTACCTTGGTGGGTTCTTGTGCCAGGTGTTTTTGTTTCAAAAGGCAGCTCTTTACAAGTGCAACATGGCTGGAAAACCAGCCGTCCTTACCCGTGTTGTTGATAGTATGACTGACAACTTGCGACCAACTCGTGCAGAGGCAACAGATGTTGCTAATGCTGTTCTAGATGGTATGTGAATCCTTCTCTTGTGGTGCTTTTGGTTTGGTAGGTGTTAGTGGAATGGTCGCAGGGAAACCTATTTATGGATCATGGCTGTTGAAATATCTTCTTCCTATCTTTTACTTCCTGCAGGAAGTGATGCAATTCTTCTTGGTGCGGAGACCCTTCGCGGTTTGTACCCTGTTGAGACGATATCAACTGTCGGCAGGATCTGTGCTGAGGTAGGCTTTATGTTATATATCTTAACTGCATCTTGCAACCATCTTGAATCAAGATTTCTAAGCAGTTTTTGTTCTTTACTCATTTTATAGGCAGAGAAGGTTTTCAATCAAGATTTGTACTTCAAGAGGACTGTCAAGTATGTAGGAGAACCGATGTCTCACTTGGAATCCATTGCTTCTTCAGCTGTAAGTTTTTCTTCTGTGTTGTAGAGACATAAGATTATGTGTTGCTGTAAGAAGTATTATATTTGTCTGGTTTAAAGACATAAATTTCCATCACATATTCTGATTCAACTCAATTCACGCTTGGTCAGGTACGGGCAGCAATCAAGGTTAAGGCATCTGTCATTATATGCTTTACCTCTTCTGGAAGAGCAGCAAGGTTCATAGCATTTGTTTTGCCTTCACCTGCTTTTTTTTCCGTTTTGTTTGTGCAATTCATTTATTACTTTGATTTGATCTCCATGCAGGTTGATTGCCAAATACAGGCCAACAATGCCCGTTATTCTGTTGTCATTCCCCGGGTTAAGACAAATCAGCTGAAATGGAGCTTTAGTGGAGCCTTCGAGGTTTTTTCTTTTTAATCCCCCTCCTAGTCTCTCATGTTTAACCACCACGTCTTAACCATAAAAAAGTTGCTGATTTCCAAAGAGACATGATATAACATAGTTATTTATTTTGGACTTCTTTTTGGCTTGTAATATCAGAATTCTAGGGATGTGTCTTGTTATACTGTAATCACATATATGAAGTGCATGTGATGATGGTTTAATGTTACTAACCGTGTGGCTGTTATCAGGCGAGGCAGTCACTTATTGTCAGAGGCCTTTTCCCCATGCTCGCTGATCCTCGTCACCCAGTAAGTTTTCTTTTCTTTTGCAACAAAGAGTCCAAATGTGGTATACTTATTATCACTCGTGAATACTAGGATTTTTTTTTTCTCCCATGCTCGTTCTTGCTATGAATTGTGCATTACCTTGGAGTTTTGTATTCTGCATGAACCAAAACTATGATGTTGCAGGCGGAATCGACAAGTGCGACGAACGAGTCAGTCCTGAAGGTTGCGCTAGACCACGGGAAGCAAGCAGGAGTGATCAAATCGCATGACAGAGTAGTGGTGTGTCAGAAAGTTGGTGATGCATCTGTGGTGAAGATCATCGAGCTAGAGGATTAACAAAAGTGGGAGAAAAAAACAAATTGCTATATTTTTCTTACTTCGAGGCAGTGCCAGGAGTGAGTATATTATTTATCTACGGGACTTTTGGTTTTCGAGATTTGATGTCTCTAATGATTCCCCTTCTTATTCCTTCGGTATACGTTTAGCTACGGTAAAAGAGTTCACAATGTCTAGCAAATGATTCAATAAGCTTGTAACATCATTATGTTTTGATGTTACCAAACATAATCCCCTATATTGATCGTTATCACAACATCATCTCTCTTAGTTTGTGGCTCTGCATTTTGATATATATAGATAATGAGTGCTTTTTGCCTATTCTTCTAGACTTGAAATTGGTTATTAGCCTAAGATTGCTTCAGAAGTGAAGTCAGGTTACCAGTAAAACATGTTCTTAGTTGAGAACTTCACGAGAAGTGAAAACAATGCATTATTTTGTTTGCAAAACAAAGAGTAATATCCTTTATAAATCTCCACTTGAACATATTCCAAGTTGTAGCTTACTGTAGATTAGGTGGTTTGAGGTTGAAAGAACAGTGAAGAGAAGTAAAGGTTTGTAGGCACCAAAAAACTTGGAGATAATAAGAATTCTGCAGAATATTCTGAAATCAACATTAAAAAGTTGTCAAACTGGACAATAGATGGTTTGAGCTTAATCAGCGTTTGCCACCACCACCACCCAACTTGGGACCTCCCTTGGCAGCAGCCTTGGGGATCTTAGCCTGAATCTTCGTTGCTTAGAAGCAAATTCAGCCTTCTTTGCCTTTTTCTCATCTTTAGTCTTCTTGATTCTCTCCTTGATATCACTGTAAAAACAATCAGAAGTCAAAGTAAGTTCTTAGAAATCAAACAGTTGAATGAAAATGAGAAACTGACCGAAGAGCAGCTTCTCTTGCGGCATCACGAACTTCTGGCTTCTCAGCTCTCTTCTTCTGAATCACTTCCAAAGTAGCACCGACAATAGACCTTGAGTATGGCTTCTTAGTGGCACGTCTCCTCTTCTTGACAGCCTCTTGAGCTGCATCCTATTTAAAAGATCATAAATTTCAAACAGTCATTATCATTATCCAACGCAGAAACCTATAAAAAAACAAAAAAAAACAAAAGTAATAGAGTTTTATTTACCTTCTTGTGCTGCTTTCTGTACATGGTAGTCCATGCAAGCTTGGAAGGCTTCAGCTTATTGTGAAAGTAATGCTTACACTTTGAGTTGATGAACAAGAACACCTTATGAATCATGGCAAATGGGTAGCAGATGAGATTTAGAGACTAAAACATCAATTCAACCAGTACTAAAGAAAGAAAGATTAATAAACATACCTGAGAGTCAGATCGGATAAATCTGATTCCTCTTCCTGGGTAAATTTTGTGGCCACTGAAACGACAAAGCTCCGTCCTGTATCCGAGACATAGCAACTAAGATTAACAAGTTCAAGATCACTAGCGTTGAAACATCTGAGTCTTAACATAATAGAAATGAATCATCTAATACCAAACAGAGACCACTAGTCTATGTAGGGGATGAGTTTCGTATTTCCATAATCATTACAGAACATGGATTAAAAGAGAAAACGACAGCAGAATCAAAGCCAGTTACAGCAGGACATAATCTAATTCTCTTTCAGACGCCCATTGCAATAAGCGTAAGATGAACAACATGCACAGATCAGAAGAGAGAGATTACTTGAGAACCATGTTTGCTGCTGCTCCTCTTCTTGCTCCTCAACTGGCTGCTACCCGAAACCCTAATTCAATCGATTTCTTATATAGGAGGCTACAACGAGAGTGCCCACACCATTTTCGTGTATATATTTAATTTTCGATAGCCCCACTTATGGCCCATTATTTTGTTGACCAATACATCACACTTATGGCTCATTATTTGTTGGCCCATACATTTCTTCACTAAGGGTTCAACCCCTAAATACTAACGAGAAGATGTCATGTCATATTTTGTTTATAAAAAATAAAAATAATAATAAGTGCAAAAAGAAAAAAAAAATTGATATTATAAAATCTGGAAGACGTGGAAACCCCTTTGGTCTAGTGGTTTGGCTAAGAGTTCATTAATATTTCTACACCAGAAGGTTTGGATTCCGAATCCTATTAAAGACGAAATTATGCGAATTAAGGGAGAGAAGGCTTACAAGAGATTCTGCAGCATGGCGTAAGGAGTACCGTCAGACATGTATACGATAGGGTGGTTCAGGTGAGGTGATGCAGTCAGTGATGGATAGAATTGTCGGCTGTAAAATCGTCTGTAACATTCTCATAGTTTGTAATAGCATAATTATCCAGAGTTAAAAAAAAAAATCTGGAAGACCGTGAATCTTGTAACTCAAGTTCTAAATATTAAATCCTAGGGTTAACACTAAACCAGATAGGTCAAACTCTAGACATTAAAATCTAAACCGAAATTCTAAACCCTAAATTTTAGGATTATTCTTAAATTTAAAGTTATCTCTAAGTCATAGGATTTAGGAGGGCTTATTGAACTTGGGATTTTATAAAATTTTAGGTTTTTGTCAAATCCTCCCTTGTTGGACAAAGTATTTATAAAAATCCTATTAAATCACCCCTTATTGGATATATCATTTATAGAAATCCTATTAAATCACCCCTTATTGGAAAAAGATGGATTTCATAAATGAGATTCATCAAAAGGTATTTTGGATATTAAAAACTGTCATTTACTCTTCAAAATCAGTAGAATCAAATACCATATACAGAGATGGAATTCTTTTTAAAACAATTATTTCATCTTTACGACAGAAAACGTAACTGAGATGGGAAGAGAGTCAATTCTCACTTTTCTCACCATCATCAATCTCAGAGATGGTTCATATGACTAGCTCGCAACCCAGGTTTCACCAAATGTTGGCTTTATTTGGTGGAGAAAAGATAGCATTTTGATAACTAAAGGTCAGATCTTTGCTTGTCATAGGATGAGTGAGAGATTATTGGTTGGTGAGGCTTGATTCATTCGCTTTCAGATTTGATTTTCTTTTTTTTCCTGTGGATTCGTGAATGCTTGTTTTGATGATTGAAAGTTTGAAACTTTTTTGTGTGCTACTTGATTTCAGAGGTGTTTTAGCGAAACCTATCTCACTCATAGCACTAGTAAAAAAAAAAGTCTATAGTCACGGTCATTTTCATACCTATGAGCTAAAATTCGTAGCAATTTGCTACGAAATTCCACAAAAAAATGTGGCTATAGGAGCGTAGCAAATTTAGAACGTTGCAAAATCGTAGCAAAAAAAGCTACGGAGTTGCCACGGTCGTTTCGTAGCTAAAATGCTATGTTTGACATGAAAAATATAGATGCAAGGGATACACTAAAGCTGGCTGAATCGGAATCTTCTATGTGGGCTGCGGCACATGAGACAGATACACGAAGAACTATAATACCACAAGTACATCAACCTCCCATAATCCCAGGGAGATGGTGCTTTACAGATGCCTCCTGGAAGGATAAGGATATTTTCTCAGGTCAAGGATGGTTTAGTACGCTAGAAGAATTTACGGGTTTAATGGGAGCCCGAAATATTAGGGCCAGTTTATCTCCATTCCACTCGGAGGTTGAGGCTTTAATTTGGGCAATGGAGTGTATGAAAAACCTAAGACAGTACCAGGTTACGTTTGCTACGGATTGTTCTCAATTGGTGAAGTTGGTTTCAGAACCAGAAGAGTGGTCAGCCTTCGCAAGCTATCTGGAAGACATCAAGAGATTACAAGACAATTTTTTCGAGTTCACAGATCATTCATGTACCACGGACGGAGAATTCAAAGGCGGATCGTTTAGCACGCAGTGCCAGACAACAATCGTCTTTCGTCGTTCACATGGATGCAAAGCCCCCCTAGTTTGGTCCGCAGAATCTATATGAGTCTGTTTGTTGATGACAAAAAAAAGACATGAAAAATTCGTGGCATAAGTTAACCACATAATAAATCGTGGCTAATTTTGTAACTTTTAGAAAAAATAAACCAAAAAAATAAAAATTTAAAATAAACAAATTGATTTCCATATTATCATTTCTTTTGTTTATAACATCTTTACTTTATTGATATCAAATCAATGTAACTGATTACATGAAACATAAATTACAATCACCATGTTGTTAAATGAACTTTAAACAGAGATAGCAATAACACGATGCTTCCTAACGCATTCGTAGGATAGGCTGATTCGCTAACTTTCCTCCATTGATAGCAATATTATCATTTCTTTTTGTGAATGATTTACAAAAAGAAAATAAAATTTTAAATATTTATATATATATATATATATATATATTGAAATTGTTTTACAATTTAAAATTGGTTTACATAACCAAACTAAACCAAAATTAACAGAAAAAAAACTAAACCAACAAAAAAAAAACCTAGACCTAATCTGACTCGAGTCGCAACGAATCATCTTTCCAGTCAATGCGGGTAAGGAGAGCAGCAGCAGCGGCGGAGAGTGTGACCGGAGACGCAGCGGAGCGAAGCTCGGATTTACCACCTCGGTTGTCCTCTTCCTCTCTCTCTTCTCCGTTTCCGCGACTGAGGGAGAGAAACTTCGGATTTACCACCGCCTTCGTCCTCTTCCTATGTCAATATGTCATCTCCGTTTTAGCCTGAGCGAGAGAAATTCAGGGTCAAATGAATGAGTTAGAGAGAAAGAGAGAATTAGCAGAGATTATGTCAAATGAATGAGGAAGCCGAGGTAGATACCCGTAACGAGAAGACGTGTGGTGAGTTTGAGCGGAGGTGAGGAAATGGGTGGAGATGAACAGAGATTGAGAGAAAGAGATTGATTTTTTTGTCATGGAGACTGAGAGTTGCAGAGGATTGGAGAAGCAGACTCGTGAAAGAAGAAGAAGAAAGTGATTGCCTTTTTTGTCAGGAAGAAAAAGAAGAACAAATCCTGTCCATTAGATTAAGTGTAATCAAGGGTAGATATCAAAGCAATGGTTATCCTCGCCATCTATCTTTCAACCAATGAAATGTTTTCCACTATTATTTCATTGTTTTTTTGGGATCCCACTCATATTAAAAGAATTGGTTATTATAGACAGAAAATAAGTTTATAATTCGTACTTAATTTATATGTTTGGTATATTAAAGTTATATTTTTAATTTTTGTTTTAAGTTAGTTTATTATTAAAGTGTAAAATTTGAAGTTTGATGTTGTATCTATACTTTTAATTCATTAGCCTTTTTATATACAATCATAGAAAAATAATAAATTTACAATCTAAGTTTATATTTAATATTTTGAACTTTAATTTGAAAAGATTATATTCAAAGTTTAGATTTAGTTATGTGAATATATGTATATTCACATAACTAAATCTAAATCTAAACTTTGAATATAATCTTTTCAAATCTAAATCTAACCATGAATTAGATTATATTCAATATTTTGAACTTTATTTGAAATTTAATCATTTTTAACTCAACATTTAATCATTTTTATACACACACTGGTTTAAAAGTTTATTGTTTGTGATATATAAGGTGTGATGTAGTTTGAAGTATGATTTTTAGGGTTTAGTATAATAGTGAGACTAAATTTGGGGAAATTAAATTTGAAAAATGTAATGTTTTAAGATCTGGTGTTTAACATTGAAAATATTAGATCTAGTGTTTAGATTTATGATTTGGGGTATAGGTTTATGTATATAGTTTAGGGTTTGGAGTATTGTGTTAATGTTTAGATTTAAAGTTTAAGATTATATTTTAAAAATGATTAAATGTTGAGTTTAAGTTATGATTTGAGGTTATAATGTGAAAAGATTGGAGAGTTAAAGTTTAATTTAAAGTTTAGGGTATAAAATTCATGTTTAGGGTATAGGTTTTAAATAGCTACAAAAAAATTCGTAGCAAAATCGTGGCTAATTTGTAATTTTTGTGACAAGAACGTAGCAAAAAGTTTTTTTTTGTGGATAGTGTATGTATATTTGCCACAATTTTTGCTACGTTTTATTTCATAGCAACTTTGCTACGTTTTATTCCTAGCAAATTTGTGGCTATATTAGCTACGTTTCACTTCATAGCATTTTTGTAGCTTTTCTTGCTACGTTTTTCACACGATTAGTCACGTTTTTTTATTTCGTAGGTTTTCGTATCATTTTCGTGGCATTTTCAAATTTGCTACGATTCTTTCGTAGCTATTTCGTGGCTCTAAGCCAAAATTTCTACTAGTGTAGGTTTATGGAGTTGGAGAGGTGTTTAAGCTTTTGATTTGGAGAGTCTTCAGACAAAATCTGTTGCGAGCTTTCAGATGGGTTCGCTCTGTTGTGTGGCTGCGAAATCAGACATATCATATTCTGCAAGTCCTGACTTTTCCTTTGGCCCTCACGAGCCTTATTGGAGGACTAACTCAAGATGGGATCTCCGTGGCTTAACCATTGATGGTGTTAGCTTCTATGGATCTTCCACTTCCTATAACGCTAACGTTCTTCTTCGTAGTCCCGACCTCTCACAGAGTCTTCACTGGACACCCAGTGACTTTGAATCTGCAACAACAAGAATAGGTTCCCCCACATTCTCATGATTTAACCAAACTTTGTTTCATCGCCTTTCTTGCTTGACCTTCTCATTAATCACTGCAGATCAAGTTCCTAATCATCTACCAGGTGATATTGGTGACTCTGAACCTAGCCGCAAGCGGTTTTTCCTGTCCAAGCCGGTTCATCCTATACATCATCATCCTTCTGATAATGCTAGAGAAACAACGTCTGACTCTGCGGATGCCTGCAGCTGGAGCAGCAGGACAACAAGCAGCATTGACTCTGTTGACTCCTTATACCATCTGAGAATAGTTAGGCCACATTTTAATCCCATACACAACATTGTGTGTTTCGATTGTCGTTGGCGTTGGTGTCGAGCATGAATCATCCTTGTGGATGCTTTCATCAGCTCTGGGAAAAATGTGTATAAGTCTTAAAATGATTTCATCAGTAAACTATTGTGTCTCTGAATGAAATGTGCTGAGACTCTGAGAATTCAAACAGACCTCGAAAATCCTCTCTATTTTGGTTATTGAAACAAACCAAAGTTTCCAAAGTCAAAGCCACAACAACAACTATGTTACCATCGGCATTTTCTTAAAGTCTGTTCACTTATTTAGAAAAATATCTTTCTAGAAAAATATATTTGCTCAAAAAAAAGAAAAATATATTTCCACTTGTCCATTTTATTTTCTTAATTATACTAGGGGCTGTCCCGGGCTACGCCCGGGTATTATTCTATAGATTTAGAATTTATAACTTAATATTAGTATTTGTGAATGTACATTTGAATCTATAATAAGTTACAAAATAATAAAAATCTAAATTTATTCTATGTATTTATTGTGGTTTAAATGAATTCAAAATGGTTAAAACTCAAAACTTGTTGTCTTTTCTTTTACATTGAAAATTGTATATAGTATGGTCAGAAAAATGGACTGACGGATATTAATCTTTAGTAATGTTCAAAAATTTATTTTATTTCTATTTTAGTAATGTTCAGAAATCTACTTTATTAATTTTTTTTGTCACTGTCTATTTTATTAATTTATACGCAAAAAATTCATATAAAATCCCTAATGTAAAACAATTGTTATATAATACTTAACTACGTTTGATCAAAAAAAAAAAAAAAAAAAATACTTAACTACGCAGACACGTTGATTACATGGTTACCTAGCTCCAAGACCACTAATCCTTCAGCTAGCCATATGCTTGCTTTGACTCGCAACTTCACTTGTAAATGTGGTATTATAATTTGATACAACTTTCTACATCTGAAACAATTAGTTAGTAAACAATTGTACATGTTTTCCTTACAGAATCAGATCACATACAATATAACATAGAACAACAATTGAAATTTCATACTACACATGTCTCTCTACACACTACATTACATTCCAAAAAATACTAAATTAAAACCATAAACAATTAATAATCTCCTTCCAACAAAGCAAACACCAAAAAGACATTAGCCAACAACATAAAATTCTTGAAGATCTAATCTTTATTTTGTCACCTCGAGAGTAGAAAGAAACATAGTCACTCCACCGATAAAGGAATGTATATTGTATAGCCTAACCATAGCCAAGTGAGACATCCTTGAAAGAATTGCAAACAAATTGAGTGTTGCTTTAAGCAAACGAATTGCAGTAGTCATGTTTCTTGAGAATTTTCTACATCATTTAAATGTGTTAAAAACATGTATCACTGAAGGGACATACATTGGTGGAGTTATAAATGTCAACATCATTCAAAATTGTTGATGCTCGGCGAAGAAACTGTAGCCATATGTCCACGTCGTTTTAATTTTTAGTTACTCATTTCTTTTCAATATAGGTTGTTGGTTTTTTTTTGCTTATAGGTAATAGTTACTGTGTTAGTTATTGATTAAGCTGATATATTTTTGTTTTACATTTCACTCCACTATTTTTGTGTACTTAACATTTGAATCCATTTTTTTATTTAGATTTGACTCGTGGTTTTGTTAAATAAAGTGGTAACAATTATTATTTTATTGGAGGTGTTTTCTTTCATATTATCCGTAATAGCACAGTTGTCCATGCTCAACAAAATTACATGCTTGGTAATTTAAGCTATCGTGCTGGACGTAATGTTGTTTAAGGGCGGAACTGATATTTTTGTTGGTAGTCGTCCTCACCTTTTTTTTCGGTAACTGACTTTTGTCCTCACCTTTATATCACTGTTAAACAGACTTCAAAATTATTATTTCAGTTTGAGGTATTTTTATTGAGAAATTATTAGGTTCACCCCTAGAGTGAACCTTTAGGTTCACCCAACCAATAGGATTTTGTTATTTCAAATTCAGTATCTTTAAAAAAAGAAATAAAATATTGTCAAGTTATATTCTATTTTTAAACTAAAAAAATAAAAAAAAATAAAAAATAATATTAATTGAAAACAAAAACACATTTTAAAAAAAAATATTTTTAATACCGTCAGCCAAACACTAAATCCTAAACTCTAAATCCTAAACCCTAAACTCTTGGATAAATTCTAAACTCTTGGTAAATACCAAACACTTGGATAAATTCTAAATTCTAGAATTTATGATTTATCCACGGGTTTAGAGTTTACCCAAGGGTTTAGGGTTTAGTATTAGGGTTTAGGGTTTAGTATTTAGGATTTAGGGTTTAGTGTTTTGTTGACTGTGTTAAAAATATTTTTTTTAAAAAATTCAAAAATTTATGATTTATCCAAGGGATTAGGGTTTACCAAGGATTTAGGGTTTATGATTTAGGGTTTAGGGTTTAGGGTTTACTGTTTTGTAGATGGTATTTTAAATATACAACTTCTTTTTGCGACTACTATTATTTTCTATTTATTTTTTATTTTAAAAACATAATAAAACTTCACAATATTTTGTTTCCTTTTTTAAAAGATAATGAATATGAAATAACGAAATCCTATTGGTTGGATGAACCTAAAGGTTCACTCTAGGGGTGAACCCAAGTATTTCTCATTTTTATTAGATGAACTAAACAAAATCTTTTTTACTCTGTTAATTAATTATTAAATACTATTTGTTTTCCTTACAAAAAAAAGGAAGAATCGTTGAAACAAAATGAATCATATAGTTCAGTTAGAAAGAAAGAATCAAAGAAGTTGCAACCATTAAACTGGCGATTAGTTCAACTATAAAATCGAGCTTGTATAATAACAGAGCATTTTTTCCTTAAACATAATCATGATCCCTAATCTAATTACAATGGGACATATTTGTTGTCATAAATATTTTTTGTAGCGTAATCATCAAAAATCTAAAACACAAAGGAAGTATTTATTACAAAAAGATAATTTACCAAATCAGCCTACACCATCGAAAGAGTTTTGGGGGGGGGGGAGGTTAGTTTTTTCGGTTCCTTAATCACAATTCACAGCCCATGTGTAACTTGTGACGCTGTATCAGAGAGAGATGTTTCATTTTGTTACAAAATTATAGTCGAACAAAATGATAGTGCTTTGTTGGAAAAAATCATTTTCGGTTCCTACTACGCTCTTTGTACTACAAAACATAGTGTTTTGTTGGAAAAATCTATATATACTATGTTTACTATGTGCTAGAGAAAAAGTACTATGTTTACTTTGTTTTTTACTCTCTCTAGCTCGTGTTAACTTTGTTTGAGCTCAGTTGAGTTATTTTCTGTTCATAGGACTCCAAATCAATACCAAAATAGCGATTTTTATATCTCTATAAGGCGTTGACTGGTTCTTGAGAGATGAGTTTGTGTTAAACTCGTGGGGTTAGTTGTAGGATTTAAATTCAAGTGGAGCCTCGAAAGGGATTTCGTGCTTCTTTATTGCAATTATTAGTATTCCTTCCTTAATTTCATTGGATTTCTGTTACTCGGTGTCATCAAAGTATGAACTTTGGTGTTTCTTTTTAACTTTGCTTTTCTGTTGCACACTTATCTATTGATCTTCTGTTGGGTGTCACTAAAAGTTTGAACTTTTAATGAAATATTCAGTTTGTTCAGACTCAAAGATATGCATTTTGAGCCTGGTTAGGCTCAAGTACGGTTCTCTCCAAAGGTTAATAACTGCTTTCCCTTCCCATGGTGTGTAAAAATGTTGAGCTATTGATGGAACACATATTCCTCCTGTGTAGTAGGAAATGAAGCTGCTAGTTATCGAAACAGAAAAGGAATCTTATCTCAGAATGTTTTAGCTGCATGCAATTTCGATTTGCAATTCATATATGTCCTTACTGGTTGGGAAGGTTCAGCTCATGATGCAAAAGTTTTAAATGATGCTTTAACGAGAAGTAACAATAAATTTGAAGTCTCCGAAGATACATACCTTATTCCATACGAAAAGATGTTATGTATGCTTAAGATACATTATTTTATTTACAGTCTTGTATCTTTCTAATTATACTGTACTTTATAATATTTCAGGAAAATTTTATCTGGCTGACTGTGGATATGCCAACCGGAAAAATTTCCTAACTCCATTTCGAAGTACCCAATATCATCTCAAGGAATTTACGGGAGGAGATAGTGATCCCAGAAATAAATAAGAAATGTTCAACCACCACCATGCTTGTTTAAGAAACGTCATCGAAAGAATCTTTGGTATTTTCAAATCAAGATTTCTGATATTTAAATCTGCACCTTCTTTTCCATATAAGACACAAGCAGAATTAGTACTTGCATGTGCTGCATTGCATAACTATCTCCGCCAGAATTGCCGTTCAGATGAATTTCCCCCGGAAGAAATTTCTGATGAACAAAGTGTTACCCAACCAAATACTAGTGGTTCTAAATTTCCTGGCACACAAGAACAACAAAGAGAACTTGCTAATGAATAGAGAGAAACAATTGCTTCAAATATGTGGAACGATTCTATTATTAGTGGATCTCAACGGTGATATGCACATAAAGTAAGGTATAAATCTTTCTTTATATAAATATTTATGGTTGACAATGACATTGATATATTACAATGCGTTACTTGGTTGATATGTGTGAGATGATTTATTGCATTATTGGCAGGATTTATTAAGAAGACATTCACAATGAAGCTAAGTTCGAAGTGAAATAGTTTGTAAAATTTTATTTTGGATTTTTAGGAAAATAAGAAATGAACTTTCGTTTGAATTCTTCATTTTAGTAAAAGAACGTTTCAAATTTTTCATCATATTTACAAATGTCTCATTACATGCATTTGTTTCTTTATATCATATAGTAGTATTATTGGTAAGTCTCTAATATATATGTATGTAATATAAATCTAACAAACAGACGTTTTATTTGTAGTTTAGCCATTAAAATTATTATTAAAATATTTAAGAAAGATCTTACCAAATCCTACCAAATCCTACCAAAACCCCCTTTTAAATCTCCATCAAAACCCTTGAATTTAACAAAACTCTCTAAATTCCACTAAATTTTAAAATCCTCTAAATCCTAGAGTTTAGTGTCTAGGATTTTGGAGTTTAGGATTTTGTTGTCAGCATTTAGGATTTAAAATTAACTTATTTTCCATAGAAAAAGATATGAAGAGAAACAAACTCTAAACCCTAAACACCGTCAACTAAACCTTACACCATAAACTCTAAACTGTAGTGTTTAATGTTAATTCTAGAGTTTAGGATTGACTCTAGGATTTAAAGATTAATCCTAGGGTTTAGGATTTAGTTTTTAGACTTTGAACTATAGAGTATAATGTTAATCGTAAAATCTGGGGTTTAATATTTAGAATTTGAGATATAAAACTTAGGGTTTAATTTAAAATATTACGACGTCAATTTTTTTTTTGCAATTAACAGTATTTTATTTTGTTTTCATAAACAAGATATAACACATAACTGACTTTTTTTTGTTAGTATTTAGAGGGTGAAAGGGGTGTTCAATCCGAATATCGCTTCAATTTCGGTTCGATTATTTCAATTTTCTTGTATTTAGATTATAAAAAATACCAGAAATCCGTTGTGCTGTCCAATCGGCAATTCTTCTAGATGCCACCAGCATCAAGTTCCACTCCGACAATTAGACTCATCAGAGTCATCACTAGCAAACAATTTGACAAAGAAATATATGGTGTGGTTCACGACATCAAAAATTTCTCTGATCTGTTTGTTTGCTGATTCTTTTTTTCACCTCTATACCTAGGACTGAGAACCAAAGGCAGACTTTCTAGCTAATACCATTCTCAGAATCCAAGTTTGATGTATTTGGACACGTCGGTGGGGCAAGACAATCTTTCTTATTAATGCATTTATTGTCCAAAAAAAAATTCATTGGTGACATATGAAATGAGCGAAATTAGTTAATTATTTTATGGTCTCTAAATTTTCCACTAGTTTTTATTTAATGTTCCTGCTAATTTCTTCTAACTTGAAAAAAATATAGAATAAAAATGTTTTTTATATTATTTTGGAGAGAAATATTAAGTAACAAATATTTTTACTCATTCATGAGTGTCAAAATGAGTTAACTCGTTCAACTCAGTTTAGCTCATTTCTAAAACCAGGAACACAAATCTCTATTTGCTTTCTTCATAGTGTCTCCTTAAACTTCCATGTATTGAAATCCATTATTGTTACAGAGAACAGAAGGAGAAACAAAAATATGTATTTGTAGTTTAGAATGATTTGTATATTTGCAAAGACACATTTGTACATTTTTTGAAACCTGTCCACCTTCTACAATATCCATATGTACAGTATGTGATGAGGCCATCCAAGTAGAGGTTCCCATAGTTAGGCGCGGTCCGACCACTAGGAGTGGAACCAAGGCGATAAGAGAAGGGTTCTCCAAGGCTGTCCACCAAATCCTAGATCAAGATGGAAAAACCGGCCAGAACCAGCTACTGATTGAAGAGATGGTCCAATTGAAGATACAAGACCAAGCCGGTTCAATTGAAGTTCAAGACCCAGCCGGTCCAATTCAATTCAGATCACTCGGCCAGAACCGAACCGGCCCAATCATTTCCACATTGATCTCGGTTAAGAACCAGCTCCAAACCAACTCGGCCATGAGTAATCCACTTGGTTCTAAATAAGGTAAGCATGTAAGATTTCAATTATGATTTCTAACCGGTTTATTGTTTCTGGTTTGTATTGGTTTTCTTTTATTTTTATTTCAAAGACTTAGGGGCAAATTGTTTAAGTCCTTTTTTTTTCTTACTGAGTCCAATAATTCAGGCACTTGTTAGCCTTGTTTTAGTTGTCCAAGTAGATTCGGCCCATTCATGTTTAGGTCTTATTGCTTTAGAGTCCAAGAAGAGTCCATGTTGCTTTGCTTCAAGTCCCCTAGAAGGGCATAGCTGCAGGATATTTAATCCCCACTATTAGCAGCCTTGTATTTTTTTAGCTTATGAAATATATGAGTCAGTTTTCCCCCTAGAGCAAAGAAAACCCTAAGCCTTCTTGCTGTGTGATTCGGCCAGGAGCAGTCTTTGAATCTTATCAAGCTTAAACCATCCAGCTTGTGGCGATTCTTCACTCCATCTTCCATCTAACGATTTGCTTGAGAGAGATACACATCCAGCAAGCCAAATCCCATCTTCAGTCCATCATTCATCCACTGTTCTTGCTGAGAGAGATACACATCCAGCAGCAGAGAATCCATCAGCCATCTTCTATCCCTTTTATTTCTGTTTATTTTTATTGTTTTAGATCATTGCATTTCATCTTGTTCTTGCATCTAAAAATCCATAAAAATCATATTTGCTTATGTTCATCATTTTCTCATATAGATTTCTTTCTGTTCTTCATATTTTTATTCATCAGAAAACTCATAAAAATATTTCTGTTTGTTTTAGGTACAAATCGACAGTTTCTCTCTCTACCGACCAAACCACTCGACCAGCATCAGATCGACAAGAACCATCATCAGTTCATCCATTTTTATAGTCTGATTCTCAGGCTGTAACATTCGGTATCAGAGCCTAAGGCTCCTGAAACTCTTGGTTGAATCTTCTCTCTTTCTTTTCTTTTCATCATTTTTATTGTTATCATTTTTTTTGTTGCATTAGAAAAGTCAAAAAAAAATTGTTCCTGCTGTTCTTAGTGTTCTTGCTGTTCTTGAATAGTTCATCATTGTTCTTGCTGCATTTGCTAGATCATTTTGTGCATCATTTCATTCAGTCAACTTGTTTTCAGATTGATCGATTTTCACTCGCCATATTTGGAGTTAATTGATCATTTTGCATTTAATTTGATTGAAATTGCATAAATCATTTAGGATTGATTAGTTGCATTCATTTCTGATTGTTGCATTCATATTTAATTTTCAATCATCATTTATTTTTAAAAAATATCTTTCAATCAATCATCTTTTAATTTTTGATTTGCATTCAATTTTTAATCTTCTTTCTTATTTTAAATCTTTTTTATTTTAATTTTCAAACTTAAAAAAAAAAAGATTTTCACTTGGTTTTAGGTACGATCTTTTTTTTTTTAAAGTTTGAAAATTAAAATCGAAAAAGTTTTAAAATAAGCAAGAAGATTAAAAATTGAATGCAAATCAAAAATTAAAAGATGATTGATTGAAAGATATTTTTTTTAAATAAATGATGATTGAAAAATTAAATATGAATGCAACAATCAGAAATGAATGCAACTAATCAATCCTAAATGATTTATGCAATTGCAATCAAATTAAATGCAAAATGATCAATTAACTCCAAATATGGCAAGTGAAAATCGATCAATCTGAAAACAAGTTGACTGAATGAAATGATGCACGAAAATGATCTAGCAAATGCAGCAAGAACAATGATGAACTACTCAAGAACAGCAAGAACACTAAGAACAGCAAGAACAATTTTTTTTACTTTTCTAATGCAACAAAAAATGATAACAATAAAAATGATGAAAAGAAAAGAAAGAGAGAAGATTCAACCAAGAGTTTCAGGAGCCTTAGGCTCTGATACCAAATGTTACAGCCTGAGAATCAGACAATAAAAATGGATGAACTGATGATGATTCTGGTCGATCTGATGCTGGTCGAGTGGTTTGGTGGGTAGAGAGAGAAACTGCCAATTTGTACCTAAAACAAACAGAAATATTTTTATGAGTTTTCTGATGAATAAAAATATGAAGAACAGAAAGAAATCTATATGAGAAAATGATGAACATAAGCAAATATGATTTTTATGGATTTTTAGATGCAAGAACAAGATGAAATGCAATGATCTAAAACAATAAAAATAAACAGAAATAAAAGGGATAGAAGATGGCTGATGGATTCTTGCTGCTGGATGTGTATCTCTCTCAGCAAGAACAGTGGATGAATGATGGAATGAAGATGGGATTTGGCTTGCTGGATGTGTATCTCTCTCAAGCAAATCGTTAGATGGAAGATGGAGTGAAGAATCACCACAAGCTGGATGGTTTAAGCTTGATAAGATTCAGAGACTGCTCCTGGCCGAATCACACAGCAAGAAGTCTTAGGGTTTCCTTTGCTCTAGGGGGCAAACTGACTCATATATTTCATACCCTAAAAAAATACAAGGCTGCTTATAGTGGGGATTAAATACCCTGCAGCTATGCCCTTCTAGGGGACTTGAAGCAAAGCAACATGGACTCTTCTTGGACTCTAAAGCAATAAGGCCTAAACATGAATGGGCCGACTCTACTTGGACAACTAAAACAAGGCTAACAAGTGCCTGAATTATTGGACTCCGAAAGAAATAAAAAGGATTTAAACAATTTGCCCATACGTCTTTGAAATAAAAAATAAAAGAAACCAACACAAACCAGAAACAATAAACCGGTTAGAAATCATAATTGAAATCTTACCTGCTTACCTTATTTAGAACCAAGTGGATTACTAATGGCCGAGTTGGTTTGGAGCTGGTTCTGAACCGAGATCAAATGTGGAAATGATTGGGCCGGTTCGGTTCTGGCCGAGTGATCTGAATTGAATTAGACCGGCTGGGTCTTGAACTTCAATTGAACCGGCTTGGTCTTGTATCTTCAATTGGACCATCTCTTCAATTAGTAGCTGGTTCTGGCCGGTTTTTCCATCTTGATCTAGGATTTGTTGGACAGCCTTGGAGAACCCTTCTCTTATCGCCTTGGTTCCACTCCTAGTGGTCGGACCGCGCCTAACTATGGGAACCTCTACTTGGATGGCCTCATCAAGAACCATCATCAGTTCATCCATTTTTATAGTCTGATTCTCAGGCTGTAACAGTATGAGTCAGTCTCTATAATTTGTCAAAGAGGATAGTTTCATTCTGTGCTTTACATAATATCTCTCAAATTTCAGATTGTATAAAAATCTATTCATAATACATGTTAAGTGGTGTTGTTGGAGATGCAAACCTATATTGCTCTTCCTCTTGGGCCTTAACAGGGAAAATTTTGTGGAATGTGTTAGTGGAGAAGAAATATGTGGTAGTGTTTTTACCGGTAATGTAGACGTTCTGTTTGACTTTTGCTGATTATTGAGTTCGAAATCAAGCCTCGCAAGGCTGCTCTGGCTCGGAATCCCTCTGATCCAATGGAAACAAAATCACGAGAATGGAAGACCAGACCTTTTATGAGGAACACCCGCTGTCTTTCGCAATTTTGAAAAATGTACATGCAGATAAATATAAACCGATATACATGTGGATATATATAAACAGGTGTACATGTGGATATATATAAACTGGTGTATATGGCGTACTATACATGTGTACAACAACATAAGTACATGTCGCTAGTTTGGACACATCTAAAACACACATATGTGAGATTGTATCACGACAAAGCTAGTGTACGCTATAAAAATGGTGTCCACTTTCTAGATAATGTACACATGGACATTATGTGAGGTGGACATGTTTTAAAAAGTTCACACAATTGGTTTTACAAGGGTGTAAAACACTATGTAAAGCACATTATCTCAAAATATGATAGGTAGCTCAGCGTTAGCTAAGGCAAAATTGATTTAATCAAATTTATAATTTATAATTTGAGATGCATGAACCCTCATGATGTTGTTGATAAAGCAGCAAGAAACACCTAAACATGTATTTATATATCTATGATGACGATCATCAAATCCAAGTCTAGTAACATAACTCATAAAGCTCGAAAATAAAACCAAATCTGAGAAGAATTCTTGCCACCAGCTGGCTTAACCAACCAAAGCTTTGCACTCTCAAGCTCATTCTTGATATCATATGAAAAGAATACCATCTTTGGATTCTCTGTTGATTCTTTGCAAGCTTGCCTCCCCTAGACGGAATTTCTGCCAACGAAAACATAAAGGATGGATGTATAAGACCATTAAGCAAATTGCTATAACACATCGAACTTGAGAAGCTACACTGAAAATTAACTTCAGTCTACGTGGAACCCTAGTAAATCTCAGAATCTAAGGTGTTGTTACAGTTGATTAGAAACCACATAACTCTTGAATTAGTTTATTAAAGGCAAACGAGCAAATAACAACTCACAAACCTCGGAGATGTGATTTGAGGTGGCAGAGGGTGAGGCCTTTCACTTCTATTGTTCCTTTGATAGTTCTGTACAGATGTACGATTAGAGAGTCAGAAACGTCTGCATTCACAAGTTGTAAGCAAACAAAAAGGGACAAAACTCAAGAAGATTTTAACTACCATCAACTACGAGAAGAAGCTACAAAATGATTAAGAGTACCAATAAATTCAGCTAGAGAAAGAACAAGCTTTCACTAAGCTCACATTTCATCAGGACAAGATCCAAAAGACAGTAACAAAACTAAAGAAAAGGGGGGAACATAATCAGTAGAAACGTGAACTACTAAATCCATCATGTTCACACAGAAAGGGATTTAACTTTATACCAAATTATTTCACATGATAGTTTAAAACGGCCAGAGCAAATTACAAAAAGATTGAAACTTTATCTTTTGAACCGTAAAACTTTCTGACAACAATAACAACAAGGCGGTGGAGCATAAGGCGGTTCTGTTCAGTCGACTCTGCGCGGCTATGGCGGTTTGGACTTTGGGTTTGTAAAGATCGCAAGGTAGAAGACGACACTGCGGGTAGGAAGTGAAACAAGGGTATGAAGTAAAAACGAATAACAATGAACCATATGTTTTGATCGATCGGAAATCCGTAACCTGATTCACCGGAGAAACTCTCGATGTTTGACATAGAGTTGACTCGTCTCATTAAGAAAGGAGGTTCGAGTGAGCTTTATCTTCAGATGGAAGATGCTTTCCCTTTGATAATCCATCCCTGTTCTTCTTCCAACCATCTTTAATCTATGTCGGCTTACACAAAAAGCCTAGAGCGGAGATCGGAATAGGAACCGAGGTTTTGACTTTGAGAATTTAGTTGAACCAAGTAAAATACTTTTATAATTACAACTACTTAAATCTAGTCGATTGTAGAAATAAGTATTTTGTAATGAGCTGAGGTCAATTTAGTCATTTTATTCTTAGAAACTACCTTAGGAGAAGAAAGTGACTTAACAAATAATAAAGTTGTCAAAAGTGACCTCCAGTGTAAAACACTCTGAAACTAAAGCAGCCGAGTAAAATAAAATATACATATTGATTGATGGGCTTATTGGCCAAATAGCCATATTTGAGAACAAAATTAAAGATATAGCACTGATTTTGACGTTATTAGATCTGCTAGCATCTGTGCCATTTTTTCTCGGTTTTGTCCCTCTTTTCAACCGGTTTCCAGTAATGAAAAAAAATTGTGATCAATAACTTTATGGTGATGTTGATTATTGCAAGATTAATGAAAATTACAATGGAAAGAGAATGGTTAAAAAAAGATGTTGATTATTACGGTGCCAGTGATTATCGCACCGGCGGTGACAATATCTATGAAGATGGTGATTACGGTAGAGTGATTACAGATGAAACAGAGATCGTCAATCCAAAAAGAAGCAGTCATCTTTCATACAAAAATACTATGACTACGATGTTGGCCATGCTGTGACTGCAATGATCGGAGAAACATATAATATTGTGGAAGAAGATGAACAGAGTAAACATAATAGAACATTATAAATTGAATAGTTCATATTAATGAAATTAATAAATGGTTTAATAATAGTGGATGTAGTGTTTACTCTAAAGTCAACCCAAAGCTTCTATAAACTAAATTCAAAATACTAGTCACTAAATCCCTAAAAGAAAATATAAATCCTAACCCAAATATCAAACATGCACATAATACATAATATGAACCATTATAAAAATAGAATAGTAACAAACGAAGTAACATAGTACATATTAATGTTCAAATATTGAAATGTCTTTGATTGCAGGGAATGCGGTAATGTTTACCTTAAAGTCAATCTAAACCTTCCATAAACTAAACCCAAAACACTAATCACTAAACTCTTAAAAGAAATATAAACTCTAATCCAAATATCAAAATATGCACATAGTACATAATATGAAGCATTATCAAAATAGAATAGTAACAAACGAAATAACATAGTATATATTAATTTTAATTTTTGAAATGTCTATGATTGCTAACAATGAGGTTATGCTTACCCAAAAATTAATTCAAATCTTCCATTAAACTATATCCAAAACACTAACCACTAAACCATAAAAAAGAATATAAATCTGAACCTAAATATCAGAATATGCACATAGTGCATAATATAAAATATTATCAAAATAGAATAGTAATAAACGAAATTGCATAGTGCATGTTATTCAAATAGCATAGTACAACCGAAAACTTACATGACAAATGAGGGCGACTTGACCGTAATGCCATCACGATCTGTAGATTTCAGAAGCAGAGACGACATATGTAGTAGAGATTATAGATCTGGGTTGGTAGTGATGGCTATGTCGATGGTAGCTCAATGATGAATATGAATATGATTGAGATAATAATTATGAAAAAATGAGATATTGATTATAGAAAAAAGTATTGATTAAAGACAAAATAAAAAGATGAAACACAGAGTAGAGTGGTGGTAGATGATAATCGAAGAAGAAGAAGAAAAATATATTTTTTCTTTCATTAACCGTAAACAAGAGGTTAATATAATATATATCTTTATAATATTATTTGAGAAGTCAGTTTCCTATGTGTCGCGCTCATGTTAACTCTTACGATGGTTGATTACACGGATACCCTTAATGAATTAAAGTTATTACAGTTAAATATTTTATTGTTTTTTATTTAATTTCCTTTTTAAAATATTCCAAATAACATATATAATAAAAAGGAAACATTTATAAAGTTTAAAAGAAAATTTAAAACAAAAATATATGCCTATATAATATGATTTCATTAAAAAGGAAAGTTCACAAAATAGTAATATTCAATTAAAATAACATAAAATATACTTTTGAAGTAATAAAATAATTTATCTATATGTATATTTTCTTAGATGAAAAATATATTGTTGTATATAATGTGATTTCATAAAATAAAATTTCACATAGATAATCTTGATATTAGAAAAAAAAATAATTTTATTTTATAACATATTTTTAAAAATACAATTTCAAAATAATAGAAATATTTTATATATCTATCTATTTTCTTAGATGATTACATAAAATAATTAAGTAACATAAACAAATGTATATTTAATTGACAAAATAGTTTATAATTAGTATTATTGAAATGTTTTATTTATTTTCATACAGTTATTTGACTATAGTATCTTATAATTACAGCAAAAGTATCTATAAATTATATTTTACTTATATAGTATAATCTTTCAATATAACCTTTTAATTTTTTTTTATATTTTAACACACCAAAATTCTTATAAAACATTATATATTATGATATAGAAGGAATTTTATATTTAAAGATCGGAAGGCAACTCCAATCATGTTTTTAAAAAAATTGATGTTGAAATTACATCAAATTTGATGTTTTTGAATCTTCATTTATTTTTAATCTCATACAATAATACTAAAGTTTACACCAAAATAATATTATATATTATTTAAATTTTATTTTTGATAATTTAATAATTTACAACTTATAAATAATTATTTTATTACACTTAAATTTTATATTTGTTTGTTCTTTTGTTTCGCTTAAATAATTTAACCAACTGTTACAATTTAGTTCTTTTGTAAAATTTATATATGTAGGCATGAGTCTTCATAAATCATCGTTGTATTAATTTATTTAATTTGGAATCCGACACTTTA
This sequence comes from Raphanus raphanistrum subsp. raphanistrum, assembly GCA_019706035.1. Taxonomy (NCBI): domain Eukaryota; kingdom Viridiplantae; phylum Streptophyta; class Magnoliopsida; order Brassicales; family Brassicaceae; genus Raphanus; species Raphanus raphanistrum. Next base: position 43,682,466 of record CM033983.1, read on the forward strand.
AATTATATTTTATTTAATTCTAAACATAATATATCTTAATTTATAACTAATCATCCTAAAATATATTTACATATATAAGACAACCACCCAACCAACCTAAATGCAAATAAGAAAATTAATTAAACTTTTAATATATTTAGGATAAAAATATTATAATTAAATTTAAATAAATAAATGTAAACTATTATATCCAAATGATAACTAAATCGACTGTAAAAAACAACAAAACTGACAATCCATAACATATCTAAAATCGTACGTCTAATCAAATTAATATAAAATTATTAATATAAAATTATGCATATAATTATAAATTAAAAAGTAAATAGCAATTAATTATTATAAAATATTTATTTTATAAATATTTATATCCGTGTATAAGCACGGAAAAATCACCTAGTTTTATAAATAATGGAAGTACTTTTTTTTTTTTATTATATAGTTAATTATGAATTGTTTTGCGGTTATACAGCCCAATTTCCTTTGATTGATCAACCGAGTTTCTCTTCATCTTCTTCCTTCCTTCCTTCCTTCCTTCCTTGTCTCCGATTCGCAGCCCAGAATGGCGGATACTGTAGAGAAAGTCTCCAGCAGTGAAGCATCTTCATCCTCCACGGAAGCACAAATCACCGGCGAGAAAACAGAGCCGACGATGACAACGGAGAAGACAAAGTGGGGCGATGTTGAGGATGATGTCGAAGAGGAAGAGGAAGCAGCCGCAGTCTCAGAGCTCAATTCCTTGACTATCAAGGAGGAATCTGTGCTTGACGAACCAGAAGACTCAAACATCAAAGCGGTATTACTACTCAATCGAACTTAGATCTGAGTTTGACTGATAAAAATTAGGTTTTGATTTGTTAGGTTACTTCGGGTGAGACACCATATACATCAGCGAGTAGGTTTGAAGATTTGAACTTGTCACCTGAGTTGATGAAAGGGTTGTACGTTGAGATGAAGTTCGAGAAACCGAGTAAGATCCAAGCCATCAGTTTACCAATGATAATCACACCCCCTCACAAGCATCTCATTGCTCAGGCGCATAACGGATCTGGCAAGACCACCTGTTTCGTTCTTGGAATGCTCAGTCGTGTTGACCCCAATCTCACAGAGCCTCAAGCTCTTTGCATCTGTCCCACCCGTGAATTAGCTATCCAGGTCTCTTTTCTTTGGTCCGTCTCATTGTTGACTTGAGAAAATTCTGTTTTAAGAGTTTTCTTGTAATAAATTGTCAGAATATGGAAGTTCTTCAGAAGATGGGCAAGTTTACTGGGATCACTGCTGAACTTGCTGTCCCTGAGTCTAATCAAGGTGTTATCCCTGCAAGAAGAGCATCTGTCTCAGCCCAAGTTGTGATTGGCACCCCTGGGACACTTAAGAAGTGGATATCCTTCAAGAAGCTGGGTCTTAATCATCTCAAGATTCTCGTTTTTGATGAGGCTGACCATATGCTTGCTACGGTCTTTGGCCTTTCTTAATTTCTCAGTTTCTGTATAAATGTCATTCATATGTTTGATAGTTGAAGTTTTCAATTCATTCTTGTTGCAGGATGGCTTTAGGGATGATTCCTTGAGGATAATGAAGGACATTAGGAGAGTTAATCCCAATTACCAAGTAAGTATGTTGAAGCTGTTCTTGAATCCTAAGTAGGATGACTATTGATTTCTAGTGGCCATATCTAAGTTGATATCCAGGGTACAAAAAGATATTCTACTCAATGCTCTTAGTGAATAGAATCAACTCAGCTGTGTGCTTCTCCATTGTTTAGAGCCCTTTATGTTAGATAAGTCATGAATCTTTGCTCACTGCTAGAAAAGTTGTTCTGGGTTATTTCATTTTTTTAAGGTGGCTGTCAGTCTAAAACTGATCACGTGCTTGTGTTCTTGACCTTATATTTTTACAGGTTCTTCTGTTCTCGGCAACTTTTAACGAAATAGTCAAAGATTTTGTTCAAAAGACAGTCGAGGACCCAAACCAACTATTTGTAAAACGAGAGGATCTGAAGTTGGACTCAGTAAAGCAGTATAAGGTGGTCTGCCCAAGGGAGCAAAACAAGATTGAAGTCATCAAGGATCAGATTATGGAGCTTGGGGATATTGGCCAGACCATAATATTCGTGAGAACAAAGGTGTCAGCAGGCAAAGTGCACAAAGCTCTTGCGGAAATGGGGTATGATGTCACCAGTGTTCATGGTAATCTGACCCAAGAAGACAGAGATAAGATAGTGAAGGAGTTCAAAGACTGCCTAACTCAAGTCCTCATTGCAACCGATGTCCTTGCCAGAGGTTTTGACCAACAGCGAGTAAAAATATCATCCTTTTGCCCTTTTCCTTTCATCTATTTTTCTGCAAAATGCTTCTTAGTTAATGGCCTTTTGCTCGGTTACACATAAACTTACAGGTGAATCTGGTTGTTAATTATAATCTGCCTACTAAGTATGACACTGGTGAGCCAGATTACGAGGTTTACCTTCACAGAGTTGGAAGAGCTGGCCGGTTTGGTCGTAAAGGTGATCGTCGGTTCTTCCTTTTTTATATATGTAGTATTGCCATTTTAACTAAGCATTTGTATCGCAGGAGCTGTGTTCAACCTCCTCCTCGATGATAGGAGGGAGATAGAGGTGATGGAGAAGATCGAGCGCTACTTTGAAGCACAGGTTAAAGAGATAAAGTCTTGGAACTCAGAGGAAGAGTACAAGAGCGCACTCAAGGAAGCTGGCCTGCTGGATGAGTGAAGAAACACACGGATGAAGACACAAGTTGTTTGAGAAGAACATCTTAAAGACTTTGGCTTTCTGTTTTTTGTTTTCTTTTTTCCCCTGAAATTGTTGTTGTAGTTATTTATTTTACAGAGTTGACAAAAAAAAAAAAAAAAAAGTTATTTATTTTACAGCATCTCATAAGAGTTAAGACGCAGAAAAAAAAGATTTCGGTTGTGAATTCAGTTCAGGGTCCAAAAGCTTGGCATAGTTTCAACCCACGGTGAGGTTTTTGCGGCAAGGTGAATCAATGCTCGTTTATAATAAGTGGTACGCAGCTTCTTGTATTTCTGCACAAGCGATGCTGTATCAATCTCCTTGTTTCTTGTAGTGCTTCAGATTCTTCATCTGCCTGAGTCATAGCCTCTGCAGAACCCGCAAAAGGCGTTGGCTTAGAAGTCATAACACAAGAAATTATGCCTATGAAGTATTGTAACTTGTATGAAGAAGAGAACCAGGGGAGTAGAACTTGAATATCTCTTCCCTCTGTCTTTCAAGCTCATTGAGCTTTTCTTGCGCAGTTGCGACGTTAGAATTCTGCAACGTTACAAGAAGTACCACAAAAGCTTATTAAATATAGTGAACTGAACAATGAGATATGGTTATTGATGCTCACTTGCTTTCTAGGCTCCATTATCTGTGACTCCTTCTCAAAGTTCTTTCCTGTTTACATTGGGATCATGTCAATGTTAGATTTCTGGATGAAACCGAAGTTATAACATGGACAACAGAGAACTTACTAGCTGAGAGATCATCTTTGAACTAATGGACAAAGACAAAAGTGTGATGATCTCAATACATAACTAATGAAGTTATGAAGGCCCAGATAAAAGGGCCCATATTTACCTTCATAATTGCACCGTTTTGTTCGCCAGTCTTCCTTATCCACACACTTAACGGCTCGCGTTTCTACACATAAACACAACAGAGTCGAATGTTTCCGAACCGAAGCTTCGAACAGAGCTTCATCAATGGGCTAAAAACAGAGTGACATCATTTGTAAATAAACATTTAACGAGAGAGAGAGAGAGATGGAGTCTTCTCTTTTTCTTCAATCCCACTCTTCTTTCTCGTCGTGTCTCTTCACAGCAAAGTGTAAACCATTCCCCTCTCCTAAACCCAGACCCGTCTCCATCAAAGCCTCCATAGAGAAACCTAAACCGAAACCGAAACCAAAACCCAAATCCGAAACCACATCGTGGGTCAGTCCCGATTGGCTCACATCACTCACTCGCACCATAACCTCAGGACAAAACGACGATTCAGGTATACCAATCGCGAGCGCGAAGCTGGACGACGTGTCTGAGCTTCTCGGAGGAGCTCTCTTCTTACCACTGTACAAATGGATGAACGAGTACGGACCCATCTACCGTCTAGCTGCGGGTCCTCGTAACTTCGTGGTGGTCAGCGATCCAGCGATCGCCAAACACGTTCTCAGAAACTATCCAAAGTACGCTAAAGGGTTAGTCGCTGAAGTCTCCGAGTTCCTTTTCGGGTCCGGTTTTGCTATCGCTGAGGGACCTCTTTGGACGGTAAAGATTCTCCAATCTTTGAGGCTTCGAGTTTTGTACCATTTTGACCCCTTTTGATTCTTGTTAGGCGAGGAGAAGAGCTGTGGTTCCGTCTCTTCACAAGAGGTACTTGTCTGTGATTGTGGAGAGAGTGTTCTGCAGATGTGCAGAGAGGCTTGTTGAGAAGCTACAGCCTTATGCATTGGAGGGAAAAGCTGTGAACATGGAAGACAAGTTCTCTCAGTTAACTCTCGATGTTATCGGCATTTCGCTTTTTAACTTCAACTTTGATTCACTCACTACCGATAGTCCTGTGATTGAAGCTGTTTACACTGCTCTCAAAGAAGCTGAGCTTCGTTCTACTGATATTCTACCCTATTGGAAGGCAAGTTTGTCTTTGTTTCTTGTGTTGCCACAACAGACTTGGATTCTTGTTGAGGCTTTATGTTTTTTTTTTTTTTTTTTTTTTTGTTTCAGATCGATGCATTGTGTAAGATAGTTCCCAGACAAGTGAAAGCTGAAAAGGCTGTGACTTTGATAAGGGAAACAGTTGAAGACCTCATTGCTAAGTGCAAAGAGATTGTGGAAAGAGAAGGAGAAAGAATCAATGACGAAGAGTATGTGAATGAGTCAGACCCAAGTATCTTGCGCTTCTTGCTTGCAAGCAGAGAAGAGGTGTTTAACTTTCTTTCCTCTGCTTTCATCATTGTTGTTAAATGCAAAACTGATGTCGGATTGTTTGGCTTTTCAGGTGTCAAGTGTGCAGTTACGGGATGATCTTCTCTCAATGCTTGTTGCAGGTCATGAAACCACTGGTTCTGTCCTCACTTGGACACTTTATCTCCTAAGTAAGGTAATATTTTGGCATCTTCTACACTTCTCTAGGCTACTTAAAAAGAAAATAAAAAGGTTCTCTCTTATCTCATTGATGAGTAACTTTTTTCTTGAACAGAACCCATCTGCATTGGCGAAAGCACAAGAGGAAGTAGACAGAGTTTTGGCGGGAAGAAACCCTGCTTATGAGGATATAAAGGAGTTGAAGTACATCACTCGTTGTATTAACGAGTCTATGCGTCTCTACCCTCATCCTCCTGTAAGCAACCATTCTCATCTCTATATAATAATAATAATAATAATCTTCATGAACTTGAACTCCTGGTCTTTGTTTGTGTTCTTGGTAGGTCTTGATTAGAAGAGCTCAAGTTCCAGACATCCTTCCAGGGAACTACAAGGTTAATACAGGACAAGACATTATGATCTCCGTCTATAACGTCCATCGTTCATCCGCGGTAACGTTTCTTTCCCATAGTAACATATTAGGGGAACCTTTCTGATCAGCTAAACCGGTTGTGTTTGCTGTTCCAAAGGTGTGGGAGAAAGCTGAAGAGTTTCTGCCTGAACGTTTCGAGTTAGAAGGACCGATTCCTAACGAAACAAACACAGATTTCAAGTAAACTTAATAGTACACATGTTATGTTATTAGATAGGTTAAATATGGCTAATGATTTTTTTTTTCTCATCAGGTTTATACCATTTAGTGGAGGGCCTAGAAAATGTGTAGGTGATCAGTTTGCATTGATGGAAGCCATAGTGGCACTTGCGGTGTTTCTCCAGCGCCTAAACGTTGAGCTTGTTCCTGATCAGACCATCAGCATGACCACTGGAGCTACCATACACACCACTAATGTATATGCCAACGTCCTCGAACTCGAGAGATTAATCAGAGTTTATGTTTATTTTAGAATGATTTCAGTTTTGTCTGATGGTTTTTTTTTTTTTTTTGGGTGTAACAGGGATTGTATATGAAGGTGAGCCAAAGGTAAGCTAGAAATGTGGAAGATGAAGTTTGAATCTGTTTTCATCTGTATTTTATGATTATTGATTTTTGTTGTTACCATCATGATTCATTGTAGTTACAACTTTTGCTATATGCCTTAACAAGCAAACAATAAGTGATAAAGAGTTGGATTCACTCCTTGATACTTCCATCTTCCTGAATACATCATCCATTTCCTGATCCTTACTGCTTTTCCAAACGTTTCAATGTAAGTGACAACCGTCAGGGAGAAGAACATTCTCTGCATGAAATCAATAACAGAGCTCATCTTCTTTTGCATTCCAGCTTTACCAAACCTAGTGATGTCTGGCGGCACTCCCATCAGCTGGAACCGGTTATACCAGCTCTCCAACTCCCTCATATTCCATTTGCTATGATCCAATGATCGAGCTAAACGTGAAAACATTTGGAGTACAATCTCTCATTCTCAATCATATCAGTCAAAACATTTTCCATCTCCTCAAACATTCCTGCCTTTCCACAATAATAGTATTGTAAGAGCAATCCTACTGAAGGGTTCTAGTTCCAGGTACTCCTATTGAGGGGTTCTAGTTTTAGGTATTTAAAATATATATATATGTGTATGTAGATATTATATATAGGTAGTTTCAGAATTCTAAGCTTTACGGAAAACCTAACCCAAAATATCTAACATATTATATATATGTATAACTGCAGAATTCTATATAATACATATATGTGTATTTTTAGATACCCGGAGCTAGAACTCTTCAATGGGGTTGCTCTAAGTAACTGTGATATATATAAATTTGAACTTATGTTTTGTGGAACCTATATGCATATCCATTATCATATTTATTTTGTATAAATAGATTAAAATTACTTAGATTAACAGAAATAAAAGAACGATCTGAAAACAAGATCAAACCGACAGAGTGTGTAGCTTGCAACCACTAACAGATTTCATATATTCTAACGCGGCAAAAGGCCTTGTCTAGAAGTTCACTTTTGGCAAACAACTATATATAAGAGAATTTTAACCAAAAAGCTATAATATAAGAGATTGTTGACTTTGAAAATTACTTAAATTTCGGTACACCGGTAAAAGTTATACAACGGTTTGTTCGATTTGGCAGACTGACACGGACCAAAAATTTAGAAATGTGACTGCACCTCTACTGGAAATGGAAAAGGCAAGAAAAACAAATGCAGGGGGTGAGTGTTGGTGTGGTTAGGACAAAGTGGTAATAATGACGCAATGTGCACCATCTAATTTTTATAAAAAACAAGAATGTGACATGATCACATGGACCGGGGATCATGCAAGTCAGTAAACGCCAACTTCGAGAAATAGCACATGCAAGAAAATGTTATTCGCATCACCTAACAAGTACCATGTGGACAGAGACTATTGGCTACGTATACAGTCTCCACCTAACTCCTTCGTGACCAAAAGTCAAATCGTATCGTGCACGGACCAAGGGCAGATCAGAAAACAAAGAGAAGAAAGTTGTTTAAGGTGAGTTTGGTCAACAGAAAGGAAATAAACTCGAGAGTAGGACGAATAGAGACGTTTTATGAAGATCGGAACGATGAGGTTACAAAAGGGAGAAAGCCATCTAGTCGGTGCTCGAAGAGCGTCTAGTCGGTAAAGTACAAGAAAGCGGCGAGATACAGAGATGAGTGGAAACCCTAATCTAGCCACAAGTATGTGTGTGAAAGTGTTGATGCCCTTTCTCCTTTGTCTCCTCTTCTTTATATAGTCTCTTAGGTCAGTGGAGTTCAACCTAATTCGTCGCCAATCTGTGGGCTTTTCGGCCTGTAAGGTCTGATCGAGTCAACTGTTCGGTCCGAGCCGCCGAGTCGAATATCTTCGGTCACTCGTCATTTAACTAAAGTAGTCACGAGCCGAGTCGCGGCTCGTCGGGAGCCGGCTTCCGAGCCGATCATTGCCCAATTGATGGTAATGGGCCTTCTGTTCGAGGCCTTGTGGATGGTTGTCATCACTTTAGGTTTGGGGTTTTTGTTTCGGGGAATTTTTTGAGGTTTGAAGAAACAGAGTGTTTTGGCTTCCTCGCTCTCTTTTCTTTTATATATAGTGAATGAACATAAAAGGCGTCTCTCTGGTTTCCGTCGATTAGATTTCCTTTACCGACCAAAAAGAAAAACAGATGAAATTTACTGCAATATTTTCATTTTTATTTATATTTTTTGAGAAATATAAAATGTCTGAACTAACTAAAATATTAATAGAAAGAGTTCCCGAAAAAAAATCTCTTAATACATAAATAAATAAATATATATATATGCATTATATTGTCACCAAAAATATACATTGTTATGTAATTAGTTAAATTTGATTTTGAAAATAGAAGAATTAGAGAAAAACAAGAAATAATTGAACATATATCCGTTATCGAAGTCAATGTTTTTATTTCTCTCAAAATTAATATGTTCCTTTTCCAAAAAAATAAAGAAAACAAGTTTAAATGAGAATGTTGACCGAGAGAAAAGCCTAAAGCCTAAAAAAACTATTTCAACTCTAATTATACTATTTTTATAATAGTTAAATTATTAAAAATTTATTTAAATTTAGTTATTCATCAGATTAATCAACAATGTGATTCCCAGTGTAACATACTTTAACCCTAAAACGGACAAAATCTCAAATTTATTAGAATATATATATATATTTAAAATTCAATGATAAATTTTATATATTTAACTAAATAATTATAAAATGTAATATAATATAACTAAAAATATTTTTATAAAATGAATTTTAACTTTATTAAAATTTAAAATAAAATAAAATTGAAATAGTAAAACTAAATAAAAAATAATATGTTATGATTTTTTTTAAACTGTTGAAGTTAAAAAATTAAAATAATAATGTTTAAACTAATTTAATTTTTTCTGTTGAAATAAAAAATTGTATCTAAAATTATTATTTATCTGTATTGCGCAGGAAAATTCATAGTAGTGTTGTAATTGGTAGGTTTGAACATTTTACTTGGATCCGAAAAAAACTGAACCGAAACCAATCCATAAATATCTTAGTTGGATCTAAAGTTTCTATGGCCAAAATAATCGAAAACGATTAAAACCAACCTTAATATACTTGGACCCAAAAATAACCGATACAAATAAATCCGATAAAATTGATACATACCTACCTAAAAATGAATATCCAAAACTATGAATTTATTTGTTTCATTTTATTGATTTTAGTTTATACTTTTGTTGAAATGACTTTATATTAGCAAACTTAATTATTATTTTGTAACATTTTCAAAAACTTTAAATTTCAAATTAAGAGTTTAAACATGTTTAATTTAAGGGTAATTAATATTTTACTAGATTTTGGTTTCTGTCTATTCAGTTTCAGATTTTGGTTTAGTCCTTTTCTCCCATATTTAATTCTCAGAGTCTTTCTCCCATATTTAATTCTAAGATCATGAAAATGAAATGTTAAAAGCTGTAACGTAGAACACAAAAAGCCAAAAATTCAAAAGAAAAAAAAACATAAAAAAACGAGTTTCATTTAGAGAGAGAGATAGATATTCATCTAGTCTCCCTTGAGTTGCTTCATGTGAGAGCATCCGCTAACACTCTTGTAGTCAAGCTGACTCAACTCGCTAAGCTTTCCAAGTTTTGTTTCGTAGTTTTGGATTAGATCAAACCTATATATAGTGTAAAAAGACACATATATATAAATATAATAACAAAAACTGAAATGCTTTAAAAAATTTCAAAATACTAGAAGCAAACCAGTAGGCTAAAGACTGGAATGGAGAGAATCTGTCGTAAAATGATTGTGCTGCTGTCTCTAGCGTCTCTTTCGAACATTCCTCATTTCCATGCGCCTCCAAACACAACATTAGATTAGATTAGATTAGATTAATCAATGAAATATAAACGGAACTAAGAATATTGTTCAATTAAGATTTTTATATATAAAGATATACCTCTCGGAAAAGTCTTAGGGTCTCGGTATCAGATGGAACAAGATGGTAATAACCAATACACATAAGCACTGTTGCAGTTACAAAAGCACCAAAGCCTGACAACTTTTTCAGTTTCTCAGACACTTGTTCTGCTGTCATATCTCTCCTTTCCATCTCTTCAAGATTCAGTTTCCCGCTTTCGACCATCTTTGCTAATTTAACGATCCAATTTGCTCTGTACCCGAGTTTACAGTGCTCGTTTATCAACTCTTTGTCAAGGCTAGCTATTTCCTTTGCACTAGGGAAGTTTCCTCCTGCTTCTTTCTTGGAACTTTTCTTTGTTTCTTTGAGTACTACTCGCTTTCTTTTTTTATTATTTTGACTACTAGGCCTAACTGTTCCGTCAGCTAGCTTAGATTGCAATACGCAGAGGTTAGAAGCCATACCTAGTGTCCTCTCCCAAGTCGTGTTACACAACAAGATGGATTTCACCATATCTTCAAAGAGAAAGGGGGATCGGAAAATTCGACCGAAACCATTCTTCTTTGCATCCTCGTGAAGTTGTTGGAACTCGGTCACGTCACGATCGTCCTCAGCTGATATTCTCAGCATCCGTCCCACTTGTTTCAAGATGAGTTCTTCGTCGACCCTTGAGACATTGTTGATGCCGTGAACTTGGATCACAAGAAAAGAGAGAGTGCGAGGGTGAGAGATTGTCACACTGACAGAAGTGGAATTTGAAAGGGTCAAAGGTCGAGTTAGTGACTTGGATTTGGGGTCCCACACGTTTGGAGCCATCATGAAGAAGCCATGGTTACATACTGCTTTCTCCATGTCGAAATTTCTTTCAAACTCTTTTAGATATAGTCTCAAATTCATCTCTTTGTTGCTTTTCAAGTATTTCTTCTGATTTTATGTTCGAATAATCTTTTGTCATTTTCTTTCTTTATATAGTGATTATGTTCCCTTTGCCTCTTCGTATTTACAACTGCTTTTCAATATTTTGCGTTTTACCGAAACAAACACTAATTAGTTTAGTTTACTTTTCCAATGACACTTGTCCAGATTCAGATTCTACAAGCATGCTCCAGTCTCCGGATCTATCAACGTTATAACAACACTATTGCCCTCCAGTCTCCCATACCAGTTTTAGTATACACTGCCATGATTATTGTATATTTAAAGTAAATATAGTTGAGAGAAACCGAATAAAATGATTGTTTTGATATTACATATAATATCTTGTGAGAGGGATATCTGCTAAGAAATAAGAATATGTTCTTGAAAAATTCAAATCATACGAGTTATATTTATAGATCAACTTGATAGGACTATGAAATTATTTCCTTCTGACATAATGTGGTTTTGACTTTGATGAATATTAAATGTATTTTAAGAGAAAATGACATTATCAATCGAAAAAAACATTCTCCTCATATTCTCTTTATTCTTCTTGCTCTTGACAGAGATGTTAAATGCAAAATTTTGGTGATGATTAATTAAATAATAGCTTTTAAGGCCTAGTCTTTGATATACCACAAAGAGAAAAGGTTTAATTGCTAGTATTTAATAGTATAACATCTCACTTCTCTTCTGGTAACATTTTGGATTGCTCTAATTATTGTGAAAACTAGGTGGAAACATGATATATGTATTGTTATTCCTTCTTATAAGCTCTTTGCCTCTGTGCAGGCCTGTGTTGTTTGTTGATGTTCCTCTTTCAGATATACGGTTCTGGTTCCATATATATGTTTCTGTGGGATGGTGTGTCTGATACACGTGAAAGTGCGACTGAAGGGCCTAATCTTTTCTTAACATGACTCATTACTATTCCTAATCTTTTTCTTCCTCGACGCAAAGCTACTTGGTCCAATCTCTATTGACATCCTCTTTGTTCTGAAGAAGAGACCAAACAATTAGAGGTGAACGTTAAACCAATCCGCAATTTTGTATATAAATAATACACAGAAATAAGAGTGTAAATGTAAACGTTTACCTTTCTGAGAGCTCCTCAGATTCTTTGGCATCACAACGAGAACCTGTAGCAAAATCAGATGCAAATCTAGTTTTAAGTTTCGATATAAAAATGAACATAGAGCCAACAACAAAAAGAAAGGAGGTACCTAAGTTTTCTTCATCACTCTCATGCTCTGACTCTGAACCAGAACTTGACTTGAGCATCCAAAAATCTGATTCATCGGAATCAGTTTCTTCCTTAACGCGTCTGTGTTTGGTTACTTGTGTTTCCTCGGTCTTTCCGCTTGTTCCAGCTCCTCTTTCCACTTGCTCTATCAGATACATCAACAACAAAACATTAAAAGCACATGAGACAAAATTAGAATCAGTACAAGATGTCAAAATGAATCTGATATCATGTTCGTTAACCTAATTTGTGTAGAAATCTCTTGCCATTCACGTGTTTCCAGATATGTTGCTCGTTCTTGTTCACAGTATCCCCAGTAAGCTTGCACACGAGCTTCGAACTAAGAACATAAGCCAAAAACAAGAAGAAAGGTAAAATATTTTAGCCATACGAGAATATAAGTTAAAACCATTAAACATAACGAGGCACCGGCACTAAAAAAACTAACCTATGACCACATAGACAACAACTTTAGGCTAACATAATCCGAAACATCATAGACAAGTACAAAGGTGGGCTAACCGAGAAATTAGGCACTGCGAGAACATGTTGAGAGGAGATATCCCATGAGATAGAGCGTGATCAATGAGCCCCAACCGACACCGTTTGTTACAAGCGTATGCTTCTTCGTCTCCGGCTACAACTTCGTGACCAGTCTCCACGCATCTGAGACGTCCGTTTCCTAGATCCACGAAAGTAGGTGAGCCAAGCATATTCGCCGCCGCTTTCTTCATTCTTCCTCCTCCTCTCTCTCTGGATCCGATTGCTCGTTCTTCTACGGTTAAACTCAAAAAGCATAGAAGCGTAACTACTTCACTTAAACCGAACTGAAAAAGAAAACCAATTCAAATAAACACGGTTTAAGTCCAAATCCACTTTGGTTTTACATTTGCTCTCTGAGTCAAAACTTTTTTAACTTTAGTTTGCACACACACACAAACGTGAGGTGGTTGTGTCTAATGTTGAGTCAGTCACCAGTAATCCCCACAAGAACAGAGCCCATCTCTAAAGTGATGGAATCTTCTTGAATCCCTTATAGTTATCTCCCTCTTTACAACCTTGGATATTAGTTTTATCGCAGCGTGGCAATCCCTGCAGGCTCTCAAGTCAAGTTCTTCATCACAACGATAGGAGACCCTTCTGGTGTACTGATTAGAGCAAACGCAACGGCTAAACGTTCGCTGTGGAACTTGAGCGATTCGATCTTCATCTCCTCATCTACGTCTTGTCCTACACAACTTGTGTCAGGCTTGTACCCTTGTCTTTCAATCTCGGCCGTCAGTTCATCGATCTTTCTCATGATCTCATCTCCTCTCGAAGTAGTGAATCTTGTGGTTCACTTCAACCCAGCTAGAAGCAGTAACTTTCTTGATTCCACGTTCACGCATCGCTTTCTTGACAAGACTAACATTTTCCCATTCCCCTGCTGTTGCATAGATATTTGACATGCTTACATAAGCAGCAGCGTCCCTGAGCTTCTCCATACTGAAGAGCTTCTCTGCCGCTCTCTCAGCAAGGCCTTGGTTCTTGTGAATCCGGCATGCGTTCAACACTGATGACCACATGATCTCATCTGGCTCGAAGGGCAGTTCCTCCATCAGCTTCTCCGCTTCTTCAAATCTCCCGTTCCTGCACAGCAGATCCGGAGTGATCCCGTAGATCCGAGACATTGCCTCGAAATATTCGGTTCCTTGTTCAACGGATCCAGAGTGACTACATGCAGTCAAGACGCTTACAGGATCTGGCTGAAGACCTGAGCGAATCATCTTCTCAAACGCATCGATCGCTGCTTCTCCATCTCCGTTGTCAGCGTAAGCTGAGATCAAAGCATTCCAAGAAACTCCATTCCTGTCAGGCATCTCTTTGAATACTTGAACCGCGTCTTTGATAGAACCACACTTGGCGTACATATCAACAAGTCCAGATCCGGAGAAGACGTTCTCTGAGTTCCCTGACCTTATTACGAACCCGTGGAGTTGTCTCCCAAGAGACAAAGAAGCGAAACCAGCAGAAGCTCTCAATACAGTAGCGAAAGTGGATTGGTCTGCTCGTAGATTAGCTCCTCGCATCTCCATGAAGCCCTTTCTGAACATAACCTGAGATCAGAGCCGTCCATGAAACAGTGCTCTGTTGTGATAAACTATCGAATATCAACACAGCTTCCTCAAACATCTCACACTTTGCGTACATATCCACTAGAGAGTTTCCGACATGAGGGATCGAATCAGCAGTAGCCACGACGGCCTGGCAGTGAACTTGTCTACCCATCTGCAAGGAAGACAAGTTAGCTGCGATGCTCAGCACAGTAGCGAAAGGATTCCTCGTATTGCTCAGCCTGTGAATACCCTGAGATGACCACATTGTAAGAAACAAAATCCAACTCAGGCATCTCGTTGAAAAGCTTCCTAGTCTCTACAACACAATAATCATGCTTGGAGTAAAAATCAAGAATCTGATTCCCAACAGCCACATCCCTAGAGAATCCACTAGAAACCGCTAAACCATGGAGCTGCTGACCAAGAACATAATCATGTAACCCAACAACGGACTTGAGAACACCAGAGAAGGTGAAATCCGAAGGCTTGTGACCCAACTGCTGCATTTCGACGAAAAGACAGAACCGCCTCAACGTACAAACCATCCTTCTCATACCCTGTAATAAGCGTGTTGAACGTGACAGAGTCCTTCTCTTCAATCTGCTCAAACCTCCCTATCTCACAGTAAGACTTAACAAAGACATTGCAAACGGTGAGAAAAGGGTTCCTATCAAACCCTAACTTGACGGCAAAGGCATGAACCTGCGCCACAGCAACCGCGTCGTCGCACCCTGGTAAAAGCGTGGTTAAGGTGACATGATCAGGCAAGGTGCAAGACCTGCACATCTGTCTGAAAAGCTCGAAAGCTTCGTCGAACCTGTTGTTCGCAGCAGCGTAGAACCCCATCAAGATAGTCCAAGAGACCACGGTTCGATCCACCATGGCGTCGAAGAGATCTCTGGCGGAGGAAACGTCACCGGACTTGACGTAGCCGGAGATCATGGTGTTTGTGGAGACGGTGTTCTTGTGAGGCATTTCGTCATACACCTTGCGTGCAGAAGAGAGTTGGCCTCTGCGGAGGAAGTCTTCGAGGATGAAATTGGAGCGACAGGTGTGTGTGTTGAACCCGGTTTTGATGATGCGAGCATCGATACGAGGTGTTTGGAGGAAGCGGAGCTGTTGTAAAGTGGCGGCAAGTGTTCTTCTTGAGCGGGGGCAATCAAGTTTCATAAGAATCGAAGGTTGTTGGTTTTTCAAGAGAGGTTAGGATTCAGATTGATGGAAGGAATGAAGATTGGTGAAGCTTCTCTCTCTGTTGTGTGTTTCGGACACAACGAATTCGAATTACCGGTTCTTTTTTATATCGGGAAAAATGGATTTAAAAACCTTCAAATGAACATTCACTTTTGCATTTTAAACCTCTGAACTAGATTCTCACCCGCTATATTTTTTGTTTTAATTTTACTTTGAGAAATTTAATTTTTATATTTGTGTATTTTTTTCTATAATCATATTTGTGTTTAAAAAAAATATAATTTAATATAATTTTGGTAATTATATTAAATATGTCAAGTTGTAAACCTATACACTTGTCACTTGTGTAATATGTATTTCAGAAATTATTTGTTAAACTTTATTCCTAAAGTTTGTAACATATTATATTTTCTTATTATTTATCTAACATAATTAGTCAATAATATTCGTACGAATAGATCCGAAAATCAAAGTCTCATACTTTGTTAGATCTCTATTAGACCTAGCCTATATATTCAAATGATTCTTAAAGTGTTATATCCAAAAACCAATATCAAATCTAAACCGAATTACTAAAAAAAATATATAACCCACACTGAAAACCGAACAAAATTTTTGAAAAATATTTGAACATAATAATTTTTAATATATTCTGTTATATATATATATATATATGTGTGTGTGTGTGTGTAACTGAGTTAATATGATCTTCACTATTTTTAAATAAAATACATTTAATAAATATTTTTTAATCAAAAAATCTATTTAAAACCCGTTAAACTAAACGAGTTTATATGAATGTTTATTTCTATAAAAAGTCCACTTAACAAAGACAGATCTTACCATTGTTTTAGTTTGTTCTCTTTACAAACAAATTTTACCATTGGACATATACAGTTGACTTCTTATATGTGAGAGTTCTACATAACAAAAACAAAAACAAAATCAAATAACATATTTGCAGATTCTGTACCAGTGGGCAGTGGGCATATATAATTAACTTCTTATACGTGCGAGGTTTACATGGTGTTATTATGATTGGAAGAACCTGTTGGTTGGTCTGTGGATTAGTATCGAATGACTTATAGTATTACTATTAACTAAGTTGTTGTATTGTTAATATTTGTTTATTCGTTAGTTTTGAAATAAGGATAACTAGTTATATGAATGCCGAGATTTTAGGTTATTTAGATGGTCGACATTTCATTTTTCAAACTACCATTAGTGACTTCTATAGTGACTTCTAATTTTTAAAGCAAAATTAATGACACAAAAAGTAATATATCAGAGAAGAATAGGGATATTTTAATAAAAAGGTTCCTGATTTAATAGTTCTGATTATTTAACTAGAATATTACACTATATAAAGAGTGATTTAACTTATGCCTGAGGTAATTTGGGTGCTTTGGCTCAAATAAAAAATTTATAAAAAAAGAGTACTGAAATATATTCATTCTTACATCAATAGCACCATTTGAATACAGATTCATTTGCCTATATAAATACATTGATTGAATCACTCTTCATGAACTTGAACTCCTGGTCTTTGTTTGTGTTCTTGGTAGGTCTTGATTAGAAGAGCTCAAGTTCCAGACATCCTTCCAGGGAACTACAAGGTTAATACAGGACAAGACATTATGATCTCCGTCTATAACGTCCATCGTTCATCCGCGGTAACGTTTCTTTCCCATAGTAACATATTAGGGGAACCTTTCTGATCAGCTAAACCGGTTGTGTTTGCTGTTCCAAAGGTGTGGGAGAAAGCTGAAGAGTTTCTGCCTGAACGTTTCGAGTTAGAAGGACCGATTCCTAACGAAACAAACACAGATTTCAAGTAAACTTAATAGTACACATGTTATGTTATTAGATAGGTTAAATATGGCTAATGATTTTTTTTTCTCATCAGGTTTATACCATTTAGTGGAGGGCCTAGAAAATGTGTAGGTGATCAGTTTGCATTGATGGAAGCCATAGTGGCACTTGCGGTGTTTCTCCAGCGCCTAAACGTTGAGCTTGTTCCTGATCAGACCATCAGCATGACCACTGGAGCTACCATACACACCACTAATGTATATGCCAACGTCCTCGAACTTGAGAGATTAATCAGAGTTTATGTTTATTTTAGAATGATTTCAGTTTTGTCTGATGGTTTTTTTTTTTTGGGTGTAACAGGGATTGTATATGAAGGTGAGCCAAAGGTAAGCTAGAAATGTGGAAGATGAAGTTTGAATCTGTTTTCATCTGTATTTTATGATTATTGATTTTTGTTGTTACCATCATGATTCATTGTAGTTACAACTTTTGCTATATGCCTTAACAAGCAAACAATAAGTGATAAAGAGTTGGATTCACTCCTTGATACTTCCATCTTCCTGAATACATCATCCATTTCCTGATCCTTACTGCTTTTCCAAACGTTTCAATGTAAGTGACAACCGTCAGGGAGAAGAACATTCTCTGCATGAAATCAATAACAGAGCTCATCTTCTTATGCATTCCAGCTTTACCAAACCTAGTGATGTCTGGCGGCACTCCCATCAGCTGGAACCGGTTATACCAGCTCTCCAGCTCCCTCATATTCCATTTGCTATGATCCAATGATCGAGCTAAACGTGAAAACATTTGGAGTACAATCTCTCATCCTCAATCATATCAGTCAAAACATTTTCCATCTCCTCAAACATTCCTGCCTTTCCATACCCTTCAATAATAGTATTGTAAGAGCAATCCTACTGAAGGGTTTTAGTTCCAGGTATTCCTATCGAGGGGTTTTAGTTTTAGGTATTTAAAAATACATATATGTGTATGTAGATATTATATATAGGTAGTTTCAGAATTCTAAGCTTGACGGAAAACCTAATCCAAAATATCTAACATATTATATATATGTATAACTGCAGAATTCTATATAATACATATATGTGTATTTTTAGATATCCGGATCTAGAACTCTTCAATGGGGTTGCTCTAAGTAATTGTGATATATATAAATTTGAACTTATGTTTTGTGGAACCTATATGCATATCCATTATCATATTTATTTTGTATAAATAGATTAAAAATTACTTAGATTAACAGAAATAAAAGAAATAAATTTAAAGATTAACAGAAATAAAAGAGAAAATGTCAAGATCTATTAGCATCCAACTCCAAGATACAAAAACTCAAGAACGATCTGAAAACCAGATCAAACCGACAGAGTTTGTAGCTTGCAACCACAAACAGATTTCATATATTGGCTTTGAATGTAATGCAATTTAAATGCAGGAGAAATGAAAATTAATTAAAATGCAGATTATACTGCATTTATTTGCCATTCAACATTTAAATGCAGATCATTCAATTTGCAGTCCAATCTGCATGCAGAACATTTTTTCAAAAGAAATAAATGATCTGCAAAAACCATGAAAAATTGCTGGAATTTATACAGAGGGCCAATCAATGAAGTACTATTTTTTTTTTAAATATTAATTATTAATAAACAGTCTACTTTGTACATCTATTTTTTTAGATACTATAGTTCATTTTTTTTTTTTTGACAACATCAAAAACTAACTATGATCTATACTCAACTGATTCGGAGAACCAAATCGGAGGCATAGAGTCGACATAAAACATAGCAGAAGAGGAACATCTGGCACCACGTGCTAGCTTATCCGCCACTAAGTTGTGCGCCCTTGGAATATGTCGAATCTTGAAGGAAGGGAAGAAAATCTTACTGCGCTCGAACTCCTCCAAATATGTAGCAAATGTCGGCCACTCTCCAGGTGATGACACCATCTTCACCAGTTGAGAACAGTCTGTAGCGAATACCACGTCTGAGAAATTAAGAGTCTTCATGCACTCCATCGCCCATATCAAAGCCTCGCATTCGGCATGCAAAGCATATAAGCTTCTTCGGAGGTTCATTTCTCCCATCAACTTCTCAGTTGATCCATTCTTTTTGTATAACCACCCCTGTCCTGAGAATTTGTCTTGTGCTCTCCATGCTCCATCAATAAAGCAAATCCTCAAAGAACCCATCGACATCCACTCCAAGGATGAAGTATTGTTCGGAAGCTGAGTAGGGATCGTCAACTGGGCTTTCGCCCACACCGCTGCTTCTACCTTGGCTATTCGAAGAATTTCTGGTGGATCCATTACTTTGTTAGTATAAATCTTATTGTTCCGATTCTTCCAAATATACCACATAATCCATGGAAAGAAACCGAAGTCATAATCTTTCGGTAATCTCCAAAAAAGATAATCCATATTAGAGAACAATGAAGCTCTCGGAAAGAGACCTGGGGCTGAAGATATCAACGACAGAGCCCATGTTTGTAGAGCCGGTGGGCATTCAAAAATAACATGATTAATAGTTTCTTCCTCAGCGCCACATAAACTACATCTTTGATCTCCTACTATACCTCGGGATCGTAATGTTTTTGTAACTGGAATTATCCCCTTAATTACTTGCCAAATAAAATGTTGCAGTTTAGGTGGGCATTGCACTTTCCATGCATAACTTAACAGGGGAGTCACATCCGGACCAAAGTTTACCTCATGTAGAACCGTATCTGGAAATTGTGTTTCAATTTTGTACCCAGATTTAACCGTATATCGCCCATTTTCTGTGAAAGCCCATCCCGCCGAAACTGGCCTATTAGATCGGCTTATTGCCAAACCTTTTATAATGCTGACATCATCTGAGTGAATAAGTGCATTAAGCATGTCATGTCCCTAGTTCTAACTAAGGCATCCGGACAGGCCATGGTGCGGGGAGATGGGCTGGCCAGGTCATAAAGACCTAAAGGCAAGCTTATCATGGTCTAAACTAAGGGTTAAGTGCATCAGGAAGCTGAGACTTGACCAGGATAAGGAGAAAAGAAAGAAATGGTAGCTGGATGAGTGATCCGGAAGCTGGACATGGCCCGGAAGCAGCTCAATCAGCTAGGTGGAGCTGGTAGGGAGCTCACACAGTCTTGGGCAGCTCATAGGAGCTGGTGGAGTAGCTCACTCATCTCAGGCAACTGTCACTCAGCTCAACTCAGCTGGACAGAGTGATGGAGCCTTGACCGGTCATTGCGGACCATGAGTGATGGTCATGGACCGGATGCTGGTTATGGGTGTCCGTTGGGTCTAGGTTGCTTGGGCAAGGGAGCTGAGTGTTTGGGCAAGCATTTGGGCTTGAGATCGATCAGCCCAAACGAAGAGGGGAGCAGTTTGGAACGGTTGAGCGGTTTTGGGACGGTTTGGGCGAAAAGGTGTCCGTTGGCCAAATGGCCAATCACATCGTCCGGACGGTTTCCAAGCCCCTTCCCTATAAATAACCCTCTCCTCTGTCGACATAAATCATCAGAAACATAAGGGGAAACTCTGCCCAAATCTCTACAGAATCGAAGAGAGAAGAGAGAAGTGTGACCGCAAGGCAGTCCGTGTGAAGGCAAGGAGATTCCGGTGGGTTCTAAGCCGTGGGCAAGTGAAGCTTGATCGGAAATGGATACCAGAGGAAAGGAGAAGGCTGTAGAGAAGAGTGTGGGGGCTTCCGAACACACGCCTAAGGTACTGGATGCAAACCAAGTACAAACCGCCTGAAATCATCCATCCGGATGGTTTGGCCGTTTGATCCATGAGTGGATGGTTGCATCTATTGTTCTTATTCTGTCATTACATCTCTTCTCTATCATATTCTAAAGTTATTTACGAGTCTAAACTCATGAACACGCCATCAAGGCTTGGTTAGATCAGAGTAATCTCTCCATGGCCTTGGTTGGGCATGTATGGTCCGATCTCATGCTTCCAGTGGGAGTTATTGGGATTTGGCGTTTGATATCTCTTAGTGGGGATTTATAATGAATTATCAAAGTGATAGAATAATTTTATATGATTGATTTCGAGATGGTACCATGAGGCCGGTTAGGTTGTTCATGGCCAAGATCATTATGGTCAAGGCCGGTTCTGGGAAATCCGCTTGGACCATTCTCTTAATCATGAATTATCATGAATTATCATGTGTTTAAATTAGTTTTTGGATGAGTAAATCAATGGGTCACAAATCGGCCAGAAATGGACTAAGTGTCCAAACCATGCTTAGGTTGTATATTGCTAGGATATCGGTCATGATTCTTATGCACATGTGTTGTGGGTTTTGATTTCAGGTCCTGACAGGGATCGTGGTAAGGCTAAGGAGCCATGAAGACCTTGGCCGTGTGGGATGTGTGATGTAGTTCATGTTGTATACATTGGATTTATGTTTAGCCTATTGTGCAACTTATGATTTGAATACTATGTATGGATCACATTTGACATATATATATATAAGATGATGTTTGCCTTAAGCTTCCGCATTGTTTTTATTATTGCATGACCCTCAAATGATTGAAAAATGACTAAGTAAGGATCGGACCTCAACCGGCTGAATTACACTTAGATGTTTAGGTAAAGCCGCGGACTGGTTGGATCATGGGATCCAGGTTTGGGTCTTACAAGTTGGTATCAGAGCATGCATGATCCTAGACTGTTGGGTTAGGGCAGGTCATCACACATCCGGCTGGGTCTCATGGCAGGTTTTGGGTTTTGGTTAACATAATATTGCTTGAGGTTTGCAAATAAAAATGTTAATCTAACCTTTGCCTTGTGTTTGTCTTTGTTGTCCTAAGGGAACAAGGAAGAAGTCTCGGAAGAGCAAGGAAGGGACAGGGGCGTCCGGAGCAGGTGATGCCTCAGTGCCCAATCCGCAATTGCTGCTGTCTATGCCACCTACTGGCCAGTCCAGTGAGGCTATCTTGACTGAAACTCAAGTGAACCAGACTGAGGTTCAGCTGGGTGGAGAGAATAGGCAGATGGACGAGACCGGGCAACCACTGAATGCGGCTGGAATCCAGTTAGGAGCAGGAAGTGGGCAGCAAAGGAATGATCAGGAAGGTGAAGCTGAGTCCTCAGAGACTGGTAACCGGGCTGATCCAAACATCCAAGGAGATGGGAGGATTGGACCGGATGAACCAATGGCTGAACCAACCATGAAGCAGATACTTGATGCAATCAAGTTGATGGGTAGTCAGATGCTGGCTATGACCCAAGTGTTCACACCAGTGGTGAATTCTTCTATGGGTCAAACTACTCAAGCGCCAATGGTAGCTCCGGGTATTGGTGTGACTGGTGGGTATGTGGCGCCTCTTGCTGAGGTGATTGAGTTAGACCCACCAGTTGGAACAACCAAGAAGGTTGACTACCTGAAGGTGCTTGAGCACATTACCCGTTTGGGAACCAAACACTTTGCTGGAAGTGCTGATCCCATGGAGGCAGATGAGTGGAGGGACCGGCTGGCCAGGAACTTCAGGTCTACAAGGTGCCCTGAGGAGTACCAAAGGGACATAGCAGTGCACTTCCTGGAGGGAGATGCACACAACTGGTGGCTGTCCCTAGACAAGCGCACCAATGGCTCCATTGTGAAGTTCTCTGACTTTGAGGTTGAGTTCAACCACAAGTACTTTCCAGCTGAAGCATGGGACCGTTTGGAAGCTAAGTTCTTGGACTTGGTCCAGGGCAAGCGGTCAGTAAGGGAGTATGAGGAAGAGTTCAACTGGCTCAGGAGGTATGTGGGTAAGGAACTTGAGGATGAGAAGGTTCAGGTCCGCAGGTTCATAAGGGGCTTGAGGCCTGAGCTTAAGACTTATTGCTCAGTCCGTACCTTCAACACAGTCTCTGAGTTGGTGGAAAGGATGGCAATGCTAGAGACCAATCTGGCTGAGGAGAACAAGCACAAACTCAAGAGTGTGGTGGTGTCTTCTGGTCAGAGTGGTGACAAAAAGAGGAAGAGGGATGCGGCTGAAGGGGGTAAAACCTCAAGTGGTAGGCCAGAGTGTTCCAAGTGTGGTAAACACCATGGAGGAGAGTGCTGGAAGGCAATGGGAGCATGTACCCGTTGTGGCAAGATGGATCACTCAGCTCGGGATTGTCCTGGTCCGGATAGGAACCGTGGGCAAGGCTCGACCAGTGAGGCCAGGACTTGCCATCAGTGTAGTAAGAAAGGGCATTTCCGTGTGGACTGTCCCCAGTTGCAAACTGGACAAGGCAAGGGCCGTGCGGAGAGCAACCGGCCAGACAACAAGCAAGGCCAAACTTCAGCACCTCGAGTCTATGAGCTTTCAAGGGATGTGGATGAGTCCGGACCCTTCAAGGCGATCACTGGTATAAATTCTAAACCCATTCTGTTTAAATTTTTAAATTTAATTAGAATGGCATGGTATGGAATCTAGGATGGACTAGATACTTAGATAAGGTCTTATGTAAGGACCTTGTGTATTGGTGATGTGGAAACACATGTATTATTTGATACTGGTGCTACACATAGTTTTGTGAGCCCAGAGATGATTGGTAAAGGCATGTTCCAAATGGGAACCAGGGATGATCTTGGCTTAGTGAGTGCAGCCGGTGGGCAGTTAATGCATGCACTAGGTCTAGTCAAAGACATTCCAGTAATGATCCAAGGCAAGGCAATGCCTGTGGATCTGATTGTGGTCCGCCTTAAGAATCACGAGGTGATCCTAGGCATGGACTGGCTTGGCAAGAATCGGGCCACCTTAGACTGTCATCGAGGAAGGGTGCAGTTTGAGAGTGGGTGTGGACCCCCGATCAGGTACCAAGGTATTAATCCGGCCTCTGGATGCTTAGTGTTATCAGCAGTCCGTGCGGCAAGGATGCTGGAGCAAGGTTGTGAGGCTTATATAGCCACAATCACCACTAAGGAGGTCGTAGGGGATGGTGGCCCGGACGGGATACCGCTGGTCAGTGAGTTTGATGATGTGTTTAGGTCACTACAGGGCATTCCCCCTGATAGGTCAGACCCATTCATAATAGAACTGGAACCAGGGACGGCCCCAATGTCAAAGAGCCCATACCGCATGGCTCCAGCTGAGATGGCTGAGCTAAAGAAACAACTTGAAGAGTTGTTGGAAAAAGGGTTCATACGCCCAAGTGTATCACCCTGGGGTGCACCAGTCCTCTTTGTCAAGAAGAAGGATGGTAGCTTCAGGTTGTGCATAGACTATAGGGGGTTGAATAGGGTGACTATAAAGAATAAGTACCCACTGCCCCGGATTGATGAGTTGCTAGATCAACTGAAGGGAGCCAAATGGTTCTCCAAGATTGATTTGGCATCTGGTTATCATCAAATCCCCATTGCATCAGAAGATGTAAGGAAGACAGCCTTCCGGACTAGGTATGGCCACTATGAGTTTGTGGTTATGCCATTCGGATTGACTAATGCACCAGCAGCCTTCATGAAGATGATGAATGGAATTTTCAGAGAGTACTTAGATGAATTTGTAATCATCTTCATTGATGATATACTAGTTTACTCTAAGACCCGGGAAGACCATGAGAGGCATCTCAGGATGGTGTTGGAAAAGCTAAGAGAGCAACAATTGTTTGCCAAGCTAAGCAAGTGTAGCTTTTGGCAGAAGAGCATTGGGTTCCTAGGACATGTGGTGTCTGAGGAAGGAGTGTCTGTTGATCCGGAGAAGATCAAGTGCATACAAGAGTGGCCAAGGCCAAAGAATGCTACAGAAGTAAGAAGCTTCTTGGGTTTGGCCGGATACTACAGGAAGTATGTCAAAGGGTTTGCAAGTGTGGCACAACCTATGACACAACTTACTGGAAAGGATGTCAAATTCATCTGGTCAGAAGCTTGTGAAAAGAGCTTTGAAGCCTTGAAGAACATGCTGACCAGTGCACCAGTTTTGGTGTTACCTGAGGAAGACCAACCATATGTGGTGTACACGGATGCATCCATTACTGGATTAGGCTGTGTGCTCACACAGAATGGGAAGGTCATAGCATATGCCTCAAGGCAACTCAGGAAGCATGAGGGTAACTACCCAACACACGACCTGGAGATGGCAGCAGTGGTGTTTGCCTTAAAGATATGGAGATCATACTTGTATGGTGCCAAAGTTCAGATTCTCACTGACCACAAGAGCCTGAAGTACATTTTCACTCAACCTGAGTTGAATTTGAGACAAAGGCGGTGGATGGAGTTTGTGGCCGACTATGATTTGGACATTGCCTACCACCCAGGCAAGGCCAATCTAGTGGCAGATGCTTTAAGCAGGCGTAGGGCTGAAGTATCAGCTGAGAAAGAAGCAGAGATCCTGGAAGGGATGGTCCGGTCACTACATCTAGACACCATGGCAAGTGAGGATGAGCCTTTGGGTTTAGAGGCTGTGAATCAGGCTGATCTACTTACCAGAATACAACAAGCACAAAGCTTGGACGAGAATTTGCAAAAGGTTGCAAAGAATGATAAGACTGAGTACCAAGTCACAAGTAATGGTACCATTTTGATACATGGGAGGGTTAGTGTTCCTGGTGACCGGGGACTAAAGGAAGAGATTATGAGCCAAGCTCATAAGTCTAAGTTCTCAGTGCACCCGGGACTAAACAAGATGTACAAAGACATGAAAAGGTACTACCATTGGATCAGGATGAAGGCTGACATTGCCGAGTGGGTGGCCAAGTGTCCTACTTGTCAATTGGTCAAGGCTGAACATCAGGTTCCAAGTGGTTTACTACAAAACCTTCCCATACCAGAATGGAAGTGGGATCACATCACAATGGACTTTGTGACTGGATTTCCCACAACCAGAAACAAGAAGGATGCAGTATGGGTGATTGTTGACCGCCTGACCAAATCTGCACACTTCTTGCCCATCAAGAAAGGTGATGGAGTGGATGAGATTGTAAAGATCTACATAGACCAGATAGTGAGGCTGCATGGAGTGCCGGCCAGTATAGTCTCGGATAGAGACCCTAGGTTCACTTCTTACTTCTGGAGAGCCTTCCAAAAGGCCCTAGGAACAAGAGTGAACATGAGCACCTCCTATCATCCACAGACGGATGGTCAGTCAGAAAGGACCATCCAGACATTGGAAGACATTGTTGGGGTCAAAAACGGTTATCTCGAAATCAACGGCTAAGTCTATTTTTCATACGAAAAACCTTCCGACAAACGAACACAAACACCCGTAGACCGAAGGAACCGAGCAGTCGACTCAGGCCTTGGCCGTGGCCGCCGGGCGGCTAAGCCCCGTGCTGGCCGTGGCCGCCGGCGGCTAGCGCCCGTGCTGGCCGTGGCCGCCGGGCGGCTAGCCCCGTGCTGGCCGTGGCCGCCGGCGGCTAGCGCCCGTGCTGGCCGTGGCCGCCGGGCGGCTAGCCCCGTGCTGGCCGTGGCCGCCGGCTGCTAGCGCCCGTGCTGGCCGTGGCCGCCGGGCGGCTAGCCCCGTGCTGGCCGTGGCCGCCGGCGGCTAGTGCCCGTGCTGGCCGTGGCCGCCGGGCGGCTAGCCCCGTGCTGGCCGTGGCCGCCGGCGGCTAGCGCCCGTGCTGGCCGTGGTCGCCGGGCGGCTAGCCCCGTGCTGGTTCGGGTCTTCGGTCGACGATCTTCGGTACACGAGTCCCAGTTCCCGGCAATCAGAAATTTGTACTTCGAGTCTTTTCAAGGTCTTCGCAAACCTTCGGAAACCTTTCGGAAACTCGTAAGACATCGACGGGAAGAAAGATCTTAGATTCTTCGTATAAAACAGCGATGGTCATCTTAGAACACCATTCGTCTCAACTCTACGAATGAACGAGGAATTTCTAAAGAAATCGTAGAAAGCAACGGAAGTCCTAAAGATGGCCCGAAAGGGACCAAAAGCGATCGGACAGTCAGTCTACGATTATCTGAGATGGATACGACGATTTACGTTTATCTCTACATAACAAGATAAATGTTAAATTTCCGAAAGGATAAATGTCAAGTTTCCCGAAAAGCGCGGAGGCCGACGAAAATGGAAAGAAGCCCGTCCTGCGGCCCAGAAGAAGAATAGACCGTCATAAGGAGGAGTATATAAAGGAGCTTGGGGAGAGGAAGAAAGGCAGAGCAAAAAAATCCTAGAGAGAGAGCAAATCCGAAACTTAGGGACTTAGAGAATTCCTGCTAGCTTAGGACTTAGGAGGTTAGACTAGCGGAGCAAAGCTTAGAACGTTTTGTCTCCTTTATTTTTCCGTCGCTTTTGCTTCAGCGTTTCTCTACTTCCCTTTTTCGGAAGAATATTGTATCATCTATTTAATAAAACGCCCTAGTGCAACTTTTCCGCTACTTTGCTTTGTTCTATCATTTTCGTTTGGTTATCGCAGAGAATCCGAGCCTTCAGGGAAAACTAGGTTTACTTAGTTTTCCTTCGATTTACTTAACTAAAATCGACAGTGCGAATTTCGGTTCCCACAGTTTGGCGCTAGAAGGAGGGGGGGTCGGATTCTCTTACTCAAAAACCTACGATTGGTAACAACAGCATGGCCACATCACCTGTCCACAACATCGTGTCATTCGGGGACGGAGCAACGGCTTATCAAGCCAAACCTCATGACGAACTCCTCGTTATCCGACTGACGATCCAGGACATTGACGTAGCAAGAATATTGGTCGACACCGGATGCTCGACCAATATCATATATAAAAACACCCTCGAGAGGATGGGAATCGACCTAAACGCTATCACAGACGATCCCAATCCGATAATCGGACTCTCAGGAAACATCACAATGACCCTCGGCTCGGTCGATCTTTCGGTCAGAGCCGGGAGCGTCACAAAGACGGCAGAATTCTTGGTAGTCGACGGTCCAGCAGCATATAACGCGATCGTCGGGACTCCGTGGTTAAATTCCATGCGAGCAATCCCCTCGACTTTCCATCTGTGCCTTAAATTTCCGACCCTCTCCGGAGTGGAAACGATACAAGGAGATCGTAAAGCGCCGCAAGTCTGCTTGGCCGCTGGGTTAAAACGGAAAAACTCTGAGCCCGAAACTAAACCGAAAAAGCAAGCGACTCACGAACAAGCATCGCAGGACCCTCCAGAAATCTTCTGGCAAATACAAAGAGCTGAGGTCCTGGAAGGGAAACGTGAGCCCACTTGCGAACCTGTAATTTCGGTCTGCCTCGATGAGACTAACCCAGAGCGATGCGTGGAGATTGGAGCCAATCTTCGCGATCCATTGAAAGCAGAACTCATCGCATGTCTCAAGAAGAACCTTAACACGTTCGCTTGGGCTGCGGAAGATATGCCGGGAATCGACATTAACATAACATGTCACGAACTCAACATTGATCCAACTCACAAACCCGTAAAACAAAAGAGGCGAAAGCTAGGCCCCGAACGGGCAACTGCGGTCAATGAGGAAGTCGAAAGACTCCTCAGAGTTGGATCAATAACAGAAGTAAGATATCCCGACTGGCTCGCCAATCCCGTCGTCGTCAAGAAAAAGAACGGGAAATGGCGAGTATGCGTTGACTTTACCGATCTCAACAAAGCGTGCCCGAAGGATTGTTTTCCGCTTCCACACATCGACCGTCTAGTCGAGGCAACCGCAGGAAACAAACTCCTATCGTTCATGGACGCGTTCTCCGGTTACAATCAAATCATGATGAATCCCGAAGATCGCGAGAAGACAGCATTCATTACCGACCGAGGAACCTATTGCTACAAAGTAATGCCTTTCGGTCTTAAGAACGCCGGCGCCACGTATCAGCGACTCGTCAATCGAATGTTTGCCGAGCAACTCGGAAAAACCATGGAGGTGTATATCGACGACATGTTGGTAAAATCTCTCGACGAACGCGATCACGTGACCCACCTAGAGGAATGCTTTGAGAGGTTGAACCAACACAACATGAAACTCAATCCATCAAAATGCAGATTCGCGGTGGCGTCGGGAGAATTTCTCGGTTACCTCGTAACATTCCGCGGAATTGAGGCCAATCCGAAACAAATCAACGCACTGATAGAGATGGCCTCCCCGAGAACCAAGCGGGAAGTCCAGAGGCTGACCGGACGAGTCGCGGCCTTAAACCGGTTCATCTCGCGATCCACGGATAAGTGTCTCCCCTTCTACGAAACGTTAAAGGGGAATAAAAAGTTCGAGTGGTCAGAAGATTGCGAGAAAGCTTTCCAACAGCTGAAGCAGTATCTGGCCACCCCTCCAATCCTCGCAAAACCCGTAGTCGGAGAGCCCTTGTTCCTCTACATCGCAGTATCCGCATCAGCAGTCAGTGGCGTCCTGATTCAAGAGGAATTCGGAGAACAGAAACCGGTCTTCTACATTAGTAAAACATTACTAGATGCCGAAACCCGGTATCCGCTGATGGAAAAGTTGGCACTCGCTGTCATAACTTCGGCGAGAAAGCTTAGACCGTATTTCCAATCTCATACCATCGTGGTGCTTACCACCTTTCCGTTACGGACGATTCTACACAGTCCAAGCCAGTCTAGTAGACTCGCGAAGTGGGCAATTGAACTAAGCGAGTACGATATCGAATATCGTCCAAAGACCTGCACGAAATCGCAGGTACTCGCGGACTTCTTGGTAGAATTACCCACGACGGATTTAACTAACGAAGACCCTGGATCAACATGGGATCTCCATGTCGATGGATCTTCAACCAAGCAAGGATCTGGAATCGGGATCCGGCTCACTTCGCCGACAGGAGAAATCCTCGAGCAATCGTTCCGCTTGGATTTTCGCGCATCGAATAACGAAGCGGAATACGAGGCACTAATTGCGGGCCTACGACTGGCCCAGGGACTGAAAATTCGAAACATTCACGCTTACTGCGACTCTCAGTTAGTTGCAAACCAGTTTAGCGGAGAATACGAAGCAAGGGATGAAAGGATGAACGCATATCTGAAAGTTGTCCAAGACTTGGCCCACGATTTTCAGCAATTCGCGCTAACCAGGATTCTCCGCTCGGAAAACGTCCAAGCAGACGCTTTAGCCGCCCTCGCCTCAAGCTCGGATCCAGGGCTTAAGAGAATAATTCCCGTCGAATTCATAGAGCATCCAAGCATCGGACCACCGGTAATCGCCAACCTGATCAGAACACAGATCGAAGGCATGGAAGAAAATGAAGATCAACCGGAAGACGACGCAGACCAAACAGACTATGGCTGCGACGCTCCCTGGTTAGAACCTATCAAAGCCTACATTCTAGATGGTACCCTACCCGCGGAGAAATGGGCTGCTCGGAAAATAAAAATCCAGGCAGCACGATACGTAACCGTGGAAGGCGAAATCTACAAATGGCGGTTCTCCGGACCTCTCATGACTTGCGCGGAAGGAGAGAAGGCGAGAAAAATCATGGAAGAGGTTCATTCCGGATCATGCGGAAACCACTCCGGCGGAAGGTCTCTCGCAACAAAAATAAAACGCCACGGATTCTACTGGCCAACTATGGTAAAAGATTGCGAGAAGTACGCTCGGAAATGCGAGAAGTGTCAGCGGCACGCCCCGACAATTCATCAGCCCGCCGAGATCCTCTCTTCCATCTCGTCTCCGTACCCTTTCATGCGATGGTCGATGGACATCGTCGGACCAATGCACAAATCAAAACAAAAACGTTTCCTGCTGGTCCTCACCGATTTCTTTTCAAAATGGGTGGAAGCTGAGTCCTACGCAAGTATAAAAGACGTGCAAGTCGAGAACTTCGTTTGGAAAAACATCATAACCAGACACGGTGTCACATACGAAATCGTAACGGACAACGGGTCCCAGTTTATTTCCACTCGATTCGAGGCATTCTGCGAAAAATGGAAAATACGACTTAACAAGTCTACTCCCAGATACCCGCAATGCAATGGACAGGCTGAAACCATAAACAAGACCGTCCTAGACGGATTGAAAAAACGCTTGGAAGCCAAAAAGGGACGATGGGCGGAGGAACTCGAAGGGGTCCTTTGGTCTCATCGAACCACTCCGAGACGAGCAACGGGGGAAACTCCATTCGCTCTCGTTTACGGAGCAGAATGCATGATTCCGGCGGAAGTAGAATTCCCTGGCGTACGAGGGAGATTTCTTCCCGAACGGGAAGATCTGAACAATGCCATGCTGCTGGATAATCTTGACCTCATCAACGAGCGTCGCGACCAAGCCCTCATCCGCATTCAAAATTACCAGCAGGCCGCCGCAAAATACTACAATGCGAACGTACGTCATCGAAGATTCAAAGAGGGTGAACTGGTCTTGCGAAAAGTCTTCCAAAACACTGCTGAACGAAACGCAGGAAAACTGGGAGCAAACTGGGAAGGACCATACAGAATCATAAAAGTCGTCCGACCAGGTTCATACCAAATCGCGAACATGCAAGACGAAAAAATCCCAAGAACTTGGAATGCTATGCATCTCAAGAAATACTACCACTAGAACGTAAACGTGGACAACAGAACTACGAGATGGCTTGATCCTCGAAAGAGGTACGTAGGCAACTCGCCAACCGGTGGGTTCAGCTATCCCCCCGATTTAAAAAAGGGGGGAGTGGGGTGCGTACACCCGTACGCTCCCGCAATTTTCGAAAAAAACGAACTTTCGAAAACTTTCCACAATCAATTCGCCTAACGGCCTTAACAATGGATCCAGTATCCATCAAACAAACTATAAAACTATCGCCCGGAAACATTCCGCGATTTCCAGAAAGCCCATAGTCCTCTATGGCATAAGAAAAACAAACTTCAAAGCACTGCGAGACGTCGCTTCGTGCCCGAACATCTGTTTTTCGATTATAACTTTCATACGCCTCCTAAACGGCATCATATCGTTGTTGCTGATCACAACAAACGAACTCTAACGTCCTAAATAGACAAGCCACCTAAGGGTAGGCTCTTTTACATCCGACAAGGATCCCATAGCGCGCTATACAAAAAATCCAAATTTGGTTCAGCACTTCGTAAAGGAAGTAGCTCGATTCGTACCCATACAAATCATATAAGCCGATACCACTTCGCGGATTTTAAAACGGGACGAATCAGGTTAAAATCACGAACAGGCAAAACGAAAGCCGATTTGTCATCGCACAGCCTCAGTCTGAGAGTAAACCTAGGTCGTGCCCTAAACCCAGCCTTGCTGGTATCTAAAACATCTCATAGGCAAAGCGTCAACGACGCGAGATCCCAAAACTTGTCTCTTCACTCAAGTCTGTACGTTTCCACGAATTTTCGCGTAAATCGTAAACCGCAGGAAAATCTCGCTTTGTACAAACTACGGATACGGTCATCGTCAGGGAGGCAGGAATGAGACGACAACTCACACCCTGCCCCTCTAACTTCGACAAACAGAAGTTCTAAAACGCAAAATATTTTATAAACGCATACCGCGAATTCAATACAGCGCCCTAAAAAGGGCAGGGATTCAAAGCCACCGACGGCCAGTCCCGAAATCATACATAATGGCCAACCAACGGCCGAAATATAATCAAAATAAAAATCCCCTCAGGGATTGATCAACCTAGGCGTCCTCCGGGACACCGCCTTCATCCTCCAAATCACCCAAGGCAGGAACAGCTTCGCCATCGCCCTCGCCGACTTCCTCACCACCCTTGTCCGCAACAATTCCAGCATCCTGGACCTCTGGAATTTCCAAGCCCGGGACAAGGGCACCTGAGGACGACGGGTCGGCAAGCTCCACCGTACTGCAAGTTCCCGCCTCCTCAAAGCGCTGAATCCGCCTCTTCAGACGATGAACTTCCGAAGATTTGCTCTTCTTCTCCTCCTTCGCTTTGAGTAGCGAGCTCACAGTCTTTCCCAGATCGCGCTCGAGATCGCTGATCCTAGCTTCGAGCGTCGACGTCTGGGCAGCATGAGTGCTCTCAATCGATTGAAGCACAGCCTCAGTACGCTTCAGAGTTTCCCGCGACGAATCCAGCTCCTTGGAAAAACGCGTAACCTCCAGTCCACAATCTCCAAGCATCCCGTCGATCAACGACACAAACTGATCACATAAAAAAATATATATATATATGAGAATCAAAGGGATAGCAAAGGAAAGAAGGTTCTTACGAAATACCTTGGAGCGATGCTGCGATAGTCTCGCCGAAACCTCGCCTTCCTCACTCTTAGTACACCTTTTCCTTTTCGCTGATCCGGCGACCCCAGCTCTTGAACGTCCCCTCGATGGCAGCACGGCGTTGGACGCGGGAAGTCCCAAAACGATCTCTCTCTTCTTTTCTGGAGGAGGAGGCATGACTTCTACCGCATCCTCCGAAACCATTATCGGCGCGAAAGGGGAACCTTCCGGACGAGCCTGGACGTCGGGTATGATAGAACCAAAATCGGGATCACTCTTTCGGTAAGGTTGATATGGACTCTGATCCGGAAGGATAGAGAACTGGTGGGATGATTGGTGACACAATGGGATGCGGAAAGGCCCAATGATACTACCAGACTTCAAATGTTGCCGGATGTGACGCACCGGTCCAACAAAGGAAGGATCGAGACTTGGAGATAACCTCACCAAGAAACTAAGAAATGTTCAACCAAGAACAAAGAGTTAAAACTCATAAAAAGGGGAAAAAGGTCTGTCTTATTTCGTGGCTCATAGGCCTTATTTATAGGATTACAAGTCAAAGAAAGACATAAACAATCATGGGAAATGTAATCCTAGAAAAAGAAAATATTCCATAGAAAATATAAATATTGACCAGATCTGGTCAAGGCACGAAATCTCATGTTGACTGCAGTTAAATCCTTCAAATTCTTCTGTCCAGGTTCAATGAACCTTGCTGTGTTGATCAAGTTCATCACGGTATGGACCAGGACGCACGAAGGGCTGTCCGCGGGCTGTTCAGTGAACCTTCATGAACGGATGGCAACTTTTCTTGACCCAAATCTTCAGAGAGCTTAAGAAACATTCTTTTGGAGAAGTTGGAAGCATCGATCATCATGAAATCATCAAAGTAGTCGGAAAGGTCGTGATCAGCATGATCCGGGTGATGATCACGATGATCCGGGTGTTGATCACGATGATCACGACGATCCGGGTGTTGATCACGATGATCATGGATTCTGGCTTGACTGTCAGTCCTAGAATGATGAATGGGTCGGGAAAGAAGTGATGTGGGTCGATCAATTCCATCGTCTGGTCGTGGATCCGGCCTAAGGTCCTTCCCGGGTGTACGCGGATCGATCCGGTACACGGCTCGGTCTGTCTGTCTGGTACGGCCGGATGGATGAACCTCGGCTGAACTGATCTGGACGTCCTGAACTCCATGCTGTGCTGGTTCCATGTACTGATCCTTGAGCCGGGGTCTATCATTCCCTCCCTCTTCAAAAGGATTTGTCCTCAAATCCAAAGTACCTACATCAAAAAGAGATGAATCAGATACAAAGGAATTAAAATTAATGGAAAATTCAGAGAATGAAAAATATGGACAGAAACTTCCTTGGAGTTTAGAAGTCCTTTTCATCAAGTAAGTCCAAGTCCTTTGGCGTCCATTAGTGCTTGCTCTCCTTAGAAACTGATCATGCTTATCCTGTTCATTCAAAACAACTAGAGAAACCACATCAAATCTGCGGAAGAAATAATCAAAGGGTTTCTCTATCCTTAAGACATCATAAACAGGATCAAAGCTCTTAAGGAAATTATCAAGAACGTGGGCAAGCAGCAAACACTCAAACTGATCACCAAAAATTGGTTTCTCAAGTTCAAAATTTGGCCAAGGTGTCAAACTGATAGGAAAAGCAAGAGACAATGCCAAATTTAAAAGATTTTCTTCATGAATGAAATCAAAATGATCTTTTGGCCTAAGCAATTTCGGTTCATGCTTGTTCCTACACCAAATCTCTTTCAAAGCACAGCTTAATGAAAACAATTCATGAAAAGGTTTAAGCAAAAAGTTTTTCAACCAAGTAAAAATGTGTTTTTGCTTAGAAATTCTCAGTTTCAAAACATTTTCATGAAGAGTAGAGACAATCAACCCATGATCCTTACAGTGCTTTTGGTTTGGACAGGTAGTTGACTGAGGAAACACCTCTGGTTCATGGAGGATTGGTTTTGGCTCAGGTCGTTCCCTTCTTGGGCATGAATCTCCTTTAGAAATCTTGTACTCGCGGATAGATGGGCTGGAGAACCTCCGGTTTGAAAAATTCATATATCCTTCATCCGCGAAGCTTTTCAAGTGATTCCAAGCCTCAGAGAATCCTTGGTGAGTTAGACTTCCAGGAAAATTGGTTTCATGACAAAAGACCTTCTGAAAGTCGAGATACCCTTCGTGGACCGAACCTCTGTCGCTGGCATCTCCAAGGTAGCCGGTTTGGACAACAATGCTTCTCCAAAGCTCAGGCTGTTGGGCACGATCAATGCTTTCATTCAGAGGCTGAACCTGTCTTTCCTGGATACTCAAAACAAACACTAAAAAACCAGGATCATATGTGCAAAAGAGATTCTTGTTCAAATCAAAAATCAAGAT
Source organism: Raphanus raphanistrum subsp. raphanistrum (assembly GCA_019706035.1). Taxonomy (NCBI): domain Eukaryota; kingdom Viridiplantae; phylum Streptophyta; class Magnoliopsida; order Brassicales; family Brassicaceae; genus Raphanus; species Raphanus raphanistrum. The sequence continues at coordinate 43,718,156 of CM033983.1, forward strand.
ATCTTTTCCAAGAACAAGTTGCACACATTTCAGCCTGTCAAGATGCACATCAAAGTAAACATTACAGACCAGAATGGTGTCAAGGCTCATAATTTCATAGTTCCTAAAGAACAATTTCACAATATGCACAAGTTTCTCAGATTTAGAACACAAAAGATCAAGCTCAAACTGAGAATTATTTTTCCAAGGCTCAATATGTTTTTCAAAGAAGGTGTTGTAAATCAGAATGCTTTCAAGGCATGAAACACCATAGAACATATTCAAGATGAGCCTAGGTTGATCATATTCAGAACACAAAAACTTTAGATCAAGATCAGAATCAAAATAAGAAGGGGCAGGTTTCAAATCAGAATCACAACAAAAATCGGTTTCAGTTCTAAGTGATTCCTGTCCTAGCAAACTCTTAACCATAAATTCGTCCAAGGCACAAGGGAATGCAAACAAATCACCAGTGATCAGTCCATGTCTAGAGAAACTCAGATCAAAACCATTATCCTTGAAACAAACAAAGGAATCACAAGGTTTTTGAAAACAAAAATCTGGTTGTTGCAAAACAAGCTCAAATGATTTTTCAAGATGATCAAAACCTTTGTGATATTTCAGAAACTGATCAAAACTCAAAACAAGACCAGAAGAGATGTCATTGTCATTTAGAAAACATTTTTGATCAAAGAGTTTATCAGGTTCAAGTTTCTCAAGAGAATGAATCAAGTTATCAAAAATGGAATTTGAAACAGAAAATTCTTTCACATTGTCTAGACCAAAACTTTTGACATTATGAGAACTGATTCCAACAAACAATTCAGGCATAGAATAAATCAAATCAAGTTTCTCACAGTGCTCTTGAATGTCAGTGGATAAAAGGGGAGGAGTTGTGCCGGGATCAAAGCATAGATGACTCTCCATAGCTATGGGTGTGATGCTTGTTGCTTCCTCATCAAAGACTGGACCAGGGTCGTCCTCCTCATCAAAGATAGGACCTAGATCATCATCCAAGGGTTCAGTAGAGTCAAGACGTGGCCCTTGATGTGGATAGTCCAGTGGCTCTTCCTCAAAAACCTGTGGAGACAAAACAAGACTACTCGGAAGCTCCGGTTGCAAAAAGGTTAGTTCAGCAATAGTCTGTTCATTATCATTCATAAACTCAGTTTCAAGAGGAGGAAGATCACAATCTTTTTCACAAATCATCAAGCTTTCAATTGGCTCTTTATCATATTCATCAAAGGTAGGTAAAGAATCTGAAAAATATTTAAACTCCTCAACATGGGTTTCAGATTTACCTTTGAGTTTCTTGTTGTTGAACAAGGATGGCTCAGCTACTGGTGCACATGTGGATGTGCTCTTCTTGTGGCTCTTGCTGACTTCCTTGAGAGCTTTCATCAATCCTTTCTCAAAGTCATCACAGATCTCTTGGACATCAAACTGAAAGGATCGCCTCTTTGGATCAGCCACATCTCTGATTGTTTCTTTGCACCTTTGGTTTGGCTTTTCCTGCACACTAACAAACTCATCAAAATTATTCAAAGGATATTTAAATGGAGTTTGAGAGGCAGAATGTCGTGGGGGTTTCTCCTTGCTACTTTGCCTTAGAAGACCAAACATCTTAACCTGAAAATCTCAACACAAAAGTTAGATAAAAAATCTCACACTCTCAAGTGTTTGATCCTCACCCACACAAGTGTTTCTCTCAGATTTATGGTGTTCACACAAAGTTTCTTCTCAGTGTTCTAAGAGAACAGATCAAGGAATCCCAATGGGCAAATCCAAGCAAGATCAAAGTGTTTAGGATAGAAAGATAAGAGATTTCAAAGGGGAACCCGCCTTAACCACCTCAAAGGCCGGATTTCTCTTCGGCCAGCAGGCTTACTCTTCCACCACCACACCACAAACAACAAACTTTAAAACTTTTTTTTTTTTTTTTTTATAATCTTTTCTTTTTTTTTTTTTTTTTTTTACAGCATAAACTTAGATCTTTTTTTTTTTTTTTTTCAATATGGTGGGTAATGAGGGGCCCGGGTTCAAGATAGATAGATAAGAAGTGTTTAGAAGAAATGGAGAGATGAGAAAGATGGATAGAAAAAGAATTACCAGAAGAGTGGCTCTGATACCACTTGATAGAACCTAAGTAAGGATCACTCTGCCGGTAAGGTTGATATGGACTCTGATCCGGAAGGATAGAGAACTGGTGGGATGATTGGTGACACAATGGGATGCGGAAAGGCCCAATGATACTACCAGACTTCAAATGTTGCCGGATGTGACGCACCGGTCCAACAAAGGAAGGATCGAGACTTGGAGATAACCTCACCAAGAAACTAAGAAATGTTCAACCAAGAACAAAGAGTTAAAACTCATAAAAAGGGGAAAAAGGTCTGTCTTATTTCGTGGCTCATAGGCCTTATTTATAGGATTACAAGTCAAAGAAAGACATAAACAATCATGGGAAATGTAATCCTAGAAAAAGAAAATATTCCATAGAAAATATAAATATTGACCAGATCTGGTCAAGGCACGAAATCTCATGTTGACTGCAGTTAAATCCTTCAAATTCTTCTGTCCAGGTTCAATGAACCTTGCTGTGTTGATCAAGTTCATCACGGTATGGACCAGGACGCACGAAGGGCTGTCCGCGGGCTGTTCAGTGAACCTTCATGAACGGATGGCAACTTTTCTTGACCCAAATCTTCAGAGAGCTTAAGAAACATTCTTTTGGAGAAGTTGGAAGCATCGATCATCATGAAATCATCAAAGTAGTCGGAAAGGTCGTGATCAGCATGATCCGGGTGATGATCACGATGATCCGGGTGTTGATCACGATGATCACGACGATCCGGGTGTTGATCACGATGATCATGGATTCTGGCTTGACTGTCAGTCCTAGAATGATGAATGGGTCGGGAAAGAAGTGATGTGGGTCGATCAATTCCATCGTCTGGTCGTGGATCCGGCCTAAGGTCCTTCCCGGGTGTACGCGGATCGATCCGGTACACGGCTCGGTCTGTCTGTCTGGTACGGCCGGATGGATGAACCTCGGCTGAACTGATCTGGACGTCCTGAACTCCATGCTGTGCTGGTTCCATGTACTGATCCTTGAGCCGGGGTCTATCAGGGTACTTGCTCCGAAACGACAATTTCTCCAGCAGGCAAAGGGACTTCGGTTCCAGAGGCTGGAAGTGTGGAGACCGGGACTGGAGTAACATCGGGCCCAAGAACCAAAGCCGCGGGATCCGGAGTTAAAGTGACATCGGAACCGGGAGTCGGAACCACGGGAGTAGCACTAGGACCTGCCACGCTAGATTCCATCTCAGCACGGCGTCGCTCCATCTTGTCCTGAAAGGAACTGAACCCCTCGACGAATGCCTGCGTAAGAGCAGGAGTATCTTGCACCGACGAGGCTTGGTTAGCTTCACTCATTTCGACATCAGAATCCTTCTTTTCATTTGGAGAGAAAGCCATGTTTTCTAAAATTTGAGGAAAGGAGAGTGAGTGAGAAATGAGAGGAAGATGAGGTGCTACTTATAAGAAATCAAAGGTGGTAGAGTTTTTCGGAATAAAATATCCCTAGCCAAAAATTTCGATTTTCAACTCATAATCTTCCGCCCGCAAGACCGTCTCCGCGTCTTACAGGCTGGGGGGCTAACTGTTGGGGTCAAAAACGGTTATATCGAAATCAACGGCTAAGTCTATTTTTCATACGAAAAACCTTCCGACAAACGAACACAAACACCCGTAGACCGAAGGAACCGAGCAGTCGACTCAGGCCTTGGCCGTGGCCGCCGGGCGGCTAAGCCCCGTGCTGGCCGTGGCCGCCGGCGGCTAGCGCCCGTGCTGGCCGTGGCCGCCGGGCGGCTAGCCCCGTGCTGGCCGTGGCCGCCGGCGGCTAGCGCCCGTGCTGGCCGTGGCCGCCGGGCGGCTAGCCCCGTGCTGGCCATGGCCGCCGGCGGCTAGCGCCCGTGCTGGCCGTGGCCGCCGGGCGGCTAGCCCCGTGCTGGCCGTGGCCGCCGGCGGCTAGTGCCCGTGCTGGCCGTGGCCGCCGGGCGGCTAGCCCCGTGCTGGCCGTGGCCGCCGGCGGCTAGCGCCCGTGCTGGCCGTGGTCGCCGGGCGGCTAGCCCCGTGCTGGTTCGGGTCTTCGGTCGACGATCTTCGGTACACGAGTCCCAGTTCCCGGCAATCAGAAATTTGTACTTCGAGTCTTTTCAAGGTCTTCGCAAACCTTCGGAAACCTTTCGGAAACTCGTAAGACATCGACGGGAAGAAAGATCTTAGATTCTTCGTATAAAACAGCGATGGTCATCTTAGAACACCATTCGTCTCAACTCTACGAATGAACGAGGAATTTCTAAAGAAATCGTAGAAAGCAACGGAAGTCCTAAAGACGGCCCGAAAGGGACCAAAACGCGATCGGACAGTCAGTCTACGATTATCTGAGATGGATACGACGATTTACGTTTATCTTTACATAACAAGATAAATGTTAAATTTCCGAAAGGATAAATGTCAAGTTTCCCGAAAAGCGCGGAGGCCGACGAAAATGGAAAGAAGCCCGTCTTGCGGCCCAGAAGAAGAATAGACCGTCATAAGGAGGAGTATATAAAGGAGCTTGGGGAGAGGAAGAAAGGCAGAGCAAAAAAATCCTAGAGAGAGAGCAAATCCGAAACTTAGGGACTTAGAGAATTCCTGCTAGCTTAGGACTTAGGAGGTTAGACTAGCGGAGCAAAGCTTAGAACGTTTTGTCTCCTTTATTTTTCCGTCGCTTTTGCTTCAGCGTTTCTCTACTTCCCTTTTTCGGAAGAATATTGTATCATCTATTTAATAAAACGCCCTAGTGCAACTTTTCCGCTACTTTGCTTTGTTCTATCATTTTCGTTTGGTTATCGCAGAGAATCCGAGCCTTCAGGGAAAACTAGGTTTACTTAGTTTTCCTTCGATTTACTTAACTAAAATCGACAGTGCGAATTTCGGTTCCCACAGACATGCTAAGGGCATGTGTTCTAGATTGGGGTGACTCGTGGGAGAAGCATTTACCACTGGTGGAGTTTGCATACAACAACAGCTTTCACACCAGCATAGGTATGTCTCCTTATGAAGCATTGTATGGGCGGCCGTGCAGGACACCTTTATGCTGGACCCAAGTGGGGGAGCGCAGCATAATAGGTCCTGAGATTGTGGAAGAGACCACAGAAAAGATCAAACTGGTCAAGGAAAAGATGAAGGAAGCTCAAGACCGCCAAAAGAGCTATGCTGACAAGAGAAGGAAACATCTTGAGTTTGAGGTTGGTGATCTAATCTACCTCAAGATGATTACCTTCAAAGGAAGGGCAAGAGTTTCTGGAAGAAGGAAACTAGACCCAAGGTTCTTAGGTCCATTCAGGATACTTGAAAGAGTTGGGGCAGTGGCTTACAAATTGGATTTGCCATCTGAAATGGATGCTTACCATAATGGATCAAGACATTGTCTTGCCTGAAATTCCAAAAGATCTTGGTAAGAACCTCACCTTAGAAACAAGGCCGGTTCGAATCATTGATCGGATGGAAAAGGCAATGAGAAAGAAGACAGTTCCTATGCTAAAAATTGTATGGGAATTCAATGGCAAAGACATTATCACTTGGGAAACAGAAGCAAGAATGAAAGCTGAGTATCCTGAGTGGTATAGTCAGTATGTGGTTGGAGAATCATCCAGTATGAACTCGGGGACGAGTTCCTTCCAAGTGGGGGAGACTTGTCATGTCCCTAGTTCTAACTAAGGCATCCGGACAGGCCATGGTGCGGGGAGATGGGCTGGCCAGGTCATAAAGACCTAAAGGCAAGCGTATCATGGTCTAAACTAAGGGTTAAGTGTATCAGGAAGCTGAGACTTGACCAGGATAAGGAGAAAAGAAAGAAATGGTAGCTGGATGAGTGATCTGGAAGCTGGACATGGCCCGGAAGCAGCTCAATCAGCTAGGTGGAGCTGGTAGGGAGCTCACACAGTCTTGGGCAGCTCATAGGAGCTGGTGGAGTAGCTCACTCAGCTCAGGCAACTGTCACTCAGCTCAACTCAGCTGGACGGAGTGATGGAGCCTTGACCGGTCATTGCGGACCATGAGTGATGGTCATGGACCGGATGCTGGTTATGGGTGTCCGTTGGGTCTAGGTTGCTTGGGCAAGGGAGCTGAGTGTTTGGGCAAGCATTTGGGCTTGAGATCGATCAGCCCAAACGAAGAGGGGAGCAGTTTGGAACGGTTGAGCGGTTTTGGGACGGTTTGGGCGAAAAGGTGTCCGTTGGCCAAATGGCCAATCACATCGTCCGGACGGTTGCCAATCCCCTTCCCTATAAATAACCCTCTCCTCTGTCGACATAAATCATCAGAAACATAAGGGGAAACTCTGCCCAAATCTCTACAGAATCGAAGAGAGAAGAGAGAAGTGTGACCGCAAGGCAGTCCGTGTGAAGGCAAGGAGATTCCGGTGGGTTCTAAGCCGTGGGCAAGTGAAGCTTGATCGGAAATGGATACCAGAGGAAAGGAGAAGGCTGTAGAGAAGAGTGTGGGGGCTTCCGAACACACGCCTAAGGTACTGGATGCAAACCAAGTACAAACCGCCTGAAATCATCCATCCGGATGGTTTGGCCGTTTGATCCATGAGTGGATGGTTGCATCTATTGTTCTTATTCTGTCATTACATCTCTTCTCTATCATATTCTAAAGTTATTTACGAGTCTAAACTCATGAACACGCCATCAAGGCTTGGTTAGATCAGAGTAATCTCTCCATGGCCTTGGTTGGGCATGTATGGTCCGATCTCATGCTTCCAGTGGGAGTTATTGGGATTTGGCGTTTGATATCTCTTAGTGGGGATTTATAATGAATTATCAAAGTGATAGAATAATTTTATATGATTGATTTCGAGATGGTACCATGAGGCCGGTTAGGTTGTTCATTGCCAAGATCATTATGGTCAAGGCCGGTTCTGCGAAATCCGCTTGGACCATTCTCTTAATCATGAATTATCATGAATTATCATGTGTTTAAATTAGTTTTTGGATGAGTAAATCAATGGGTCACAAATCGGCCAGAAATGGACTAAGTGTCCAAACCATGCTTAGGTTGTATATTGCTAGGATATCGGTCATGATTCTTATGCACATGTGTTGTGGGTTTTGATTTCAGGTCCTGACAGGGATCGTGGTAAGGCTAAGGAGCCATGAAGACCTTGGCCGTGTGGGATGTGTGATGTAGTTCATGTTGTATACATTGGATTTATGTTTAGCCTATTGTGCAACTTATGATTTGAATACTATGTATGGATCACATTTGACATATATATATAAGATGATGTTTGCCTTAAGCTTCCGCATTGTTTTTATTATTGCATGACCCTCAAATGATTGAAAAATGACTAAGTAAGGATCGGACCTCAACCGGCTGAATTACACTTAGATGTTTAGGTAAGGCCGCGGACTGGTTGGATCATGGGATCCAGGTTTGGGTCTTACAAAGCAACTCTTTGTTCCAAGAATGAGTAGCCGGATTAATAAAATAATCCACCGTGAGAGAGTTAACCACAAATTGTGATTGGTTTTTTGGGGTTGCTGACCTCGGGCGAGGAGCGGGTATCCATGGGTCATTCCATACTGAGATAGAATTACCATTTCCCACTCTTTTGATTAGCCCTTTTTTAACCAGAGATCGAGCTGAACAGATACTCCTCCACCCATAAGAGGGTGAGTAAGATCTGTGTGGATCCAATGGATCCGTATTCCTAAAATATCTCCCTTTAAAAACTTTCGAAAACAAACACTCTGGTTTCTCGATTAGGCGCCACAGCTGCTTAGCCAACAAAGCCGTATTAAAATTTTGGAAATCCTTGAAGCTCAAACCACCATCTTCTTTACTTTTACATACCTTATCCCATGAAAGCCAATGAATTCCTTTTTTATTTCCACTTCCACCCCACCAAAAATGGGATATTGCACCTGTAATTTTCTTTGTAACCGCCTTGGGTAATCTATAACAAGACATGACATGATTAGGCATTGCCGTTGCTGCCGATTTAATTAGTACTTCCTTGCCCCCTTTAGTGAGAAACCTTACTGTCCAACTGTTTACTTTCTGATTAATCCTCTTCGTCACATACCCAAATACCTGTATTTTAGACCCTACTAGACTCTCTGGAATGCCCAAATAATTTGCCATGCCGCCTATGGCAGTAATTCCCAACTGAGCTTTGACCGCTTCTCTGGTGATATCTGGTACCTTATGCCCGAATTGTAGGGAAGATTTGTCAAAATTAATAAGCTGGCCCGAGACAGACTCATAATCTTTTAACAATTTAAGAATTACACCACATTCCGCCGGAGTAGCCTTACAGAAGAAAAGACTATCATCCGCAAAAAGAAGATGAGACACCGATGGACTCCCTCGAGCTATTTTTAATCCCGTCAGCCTCTTATTGCGTTCCTCCTTTTTAATATTCACAATAAGGGCTTGTGTACATAAAATAAAAAGATATGGGGATAAAGGGTCTCCTTGGCGAAGACCACTTTGTGGGATAATACTCCCTTTAGGCTGTCCGTTTAAGAGAACCTGATATGTAACCGATGATATACATGTCATTACCCGGGAAACCCAAATCGAGCTGAAGCCCATTTCAGCAGTAGACGCTCCATAAAAGGCCATTCTACCCTATCATAGGCTTTGCTCATATCCGTTTTGATAGCCATAAATTTCTCCTTACATGCGTTGTTTGTTCTAAGTCCATGGAACATCTCTTGAGCAATCAGAATATTATCTGAGATCAATCTCCCTGACACAAACGCAGATTGCGTTTCCAAGATTAAAGTTGGAAGTAAACCTTTCAATCTTTGGCATAAAACCTTAGATATAATTTTATATGCCACATTACATAAACTAATAGGTCGGAGCTCCGTCATTCGGCAAGGCCTAATTGTCTTGGGAATGAGACATATATGTGTCTGATTTGTTCTGTCATCAAAGGTTCCCATCCTGAGAAAATCATTAACCATTATAACCAAGTCATTTTTGACTATCGACCAAGACTGCTGATAAAATAATGCAGTCATACCATCCGGTCCCGGTGCCTTCTCTAGGTGCATCATAAACAAGGCCTTTTTAACCTCCTCTTCCGTTGCCACCGCCGTTAATCTCCTATTTTGTTCAACAGTAATCGACGCTGGGATTTCCTCCAAAAATTCTCCGAAATCCGTAGGCGAAGTAGATTGAAACAAATCATCAAAGTATTTAACTGCTACCTTCTCTATTTCTATACCAGAATTAGTCCATACACCGTTTTCATTATACAAACCACTTATTCTATTCTGTATCCTCCGTTGTTTGGTTAAAGCATGATAAAACTCGGTATTTTTATCTCCACAAACATGCCATGTAGTCCGAGATTTTTGTTCCCAATAAAGTTCTTCATCTCGATACGCCTCCTTTAACTTACGGGAAACCTCTATCACCTCTTCTTCCGATTTTGACATATCATTTTGTACCACCTCCAGAGATTTCTGTAAAGTATCTATTTTTTCTTTTCCATACGGTGGATTTTCCTTTCGCCAAACTGATATTTCATGCCTACAATTGTGTATTTTGTCCACAACACCTTCCTTCTGTCCTCGTCTATGGACTGACCATCCATGTTCAATAGATTCCATCAAACCATCTTTTCCAACCCACCTTTTATCAAACCGGAACTTCCTGCGAAATTTAAGGACTGTGTCATCGATGTTTGCCAAAATTGGTCGATGATCTGATCCAATCATTCCCAAGTATTCCACAAAAGAGCACGGAAACAGATTATGCCATTCATTATTTCCAAGTGCTCTATCAAGCCTACATCTAACTACATGCCCCCCTCTACGACCCCTCCAGGACAAAGTATTTCCTTTACTTGGAAATTCCAACAAACCAAAATTTTGAATCATATTATTAAAGGAGAGAAAAGAATCTGGGTGCCGTATGTGAGGAGTAAAACTCACACCTAGATTTTAGATCAGGTTTTATGTTTAGGAAAGGTTAGGGAAAGATTATCGCGGGCTGAATCCCGTAAGAACTTGATGAATGAACTTCGATTTGTATTTGATATAATAGAAATGGGATGGTTACAAAGATGTTTCTCTTGATGATTACAAAGATAACAAAAGGATTATATCTAAGAATGTTTTGATGAATGTTGAGTAAAATACGAGTAGGATCGGATCCCCTTCTTAGTCTTCGACCTTCTCTTTTTATAGCCTTGGACTTCTTTAGGTTGTCTGCAACAGATCTCCGAGATCTTCTCTGCTTGAGGTGGAATCCGCAACAGCTTCCCTTTGACCGGGTCCTGCGCTTCTTCTGGTTATGACGTGAGCTTCCTCTTCGTCGTGACCTCCTTAGTTAGGATCCTTAGTTTTCAGCCTTCGGCTTCTACTTAGCTCTCTTTAGACTTAGAACTCGTGATGGGCTCATCGCGGCCCATCATCATCTTTATTATTGAATGATCAGCTACCGGGCCATATTCGGGCCCAACAGTTGCCCCCAGCTCTCGAGATGAGGTTTCGTTATTCTCGGGAGCTAGACCTAGCCGCCCAAGCTAGATTCTCTTGTTGAGATCTTGATTACTAGCTATCTCAACCGCATTTATTCTTATCCGATCGGACGGCTGTAATCTATCTTTAGTTAAATCGACGGCTTTAGATTAAAGCGAGTTTGAATTTCAATTTCCGACTTTCGAGACGTGATGGGATATAAAGCTGAGAGAATTAACTGCTTGTCTCTCCACTTCCTCCACGCCTCTCGACGGTTTCCAAGGTAATTCACCCTCTCTCCTTTATTTTACCGTTTTTTGTCATTATTTTTTTTATCCGCCTCTCGATCAATCTAGTTCTTCATCTTGAATTTCTCTCTGAGATTCTGCCTTAGATCGATTCTATTCTTTTGCTTCCTATTTTCCCTTTCCTTCCCTATCATGAGTCGAAAAGAAGGTTCCGGCGAAGTTCAGATCTCAGCCTCCGGTGCCCGTATTATGAAGGTCAAACGGGAAGCTGGTGAGAAGATGACGGAAGCCAAGAAGAAAAAGAGCAAAGACTCGATCGGAGCACGAGTTAAGAGGATGAAGAAGAAAGGCGGCAAGAGCACCTCCTCCGGTCCTCACTTCCTTTCCCTCTTGAAGGGTCAGGACGTTGTCAATCTTGCCGTTCAGGCTCACAGCACGAGCGATCTAGTCAGAGCTTGTGCTGAAAACGAGAACCCCGAGACCGCTCCGGAGGGTTGGTTCTGCGTTCACGAAAAATATATCTCCAAGTGCCACCTTAGATTTCCTCTTCCCACCCTTTTGCTGGATCTCTTAGATCACTACCAGCTAGCTCTTCCTCAACTTTGCCCATCGGTCATCCGAATGATAAACGGGTTCATCACTAGAGCCAAGGAGGAAGGAGTTATCGTTGGGCTATCTGAGTTAATGAGTCTCTTCTCGATAAAGGAGAGTACTTCCAAGGATGGCGGGAGCGGTACCTACTATCTCCCCTGTCGTCCAGGGCTAGGCATTTTCAAGTTCTCGGCCAGTGATGATGAATGGCGCAAGAAGTATTTTTATGTCAAGATTGACCCTTCGACGGTTCCTGTAGGCCGTGACCTCAGGAACTCATGGTCTGATATTTCCGGTTAGGATTTTAGGGATATGTTCATATGTTTGCCTTTGTTTGTCATGTTATGCTAATTGTCTTTTGACTCCTTTTGCAGAAATCAAAGATCCTGTCAAGTTATCTACCAAACTCACCAGAGCTCTCTACAGGAAGCTACAGCATAGCCCTAACACTTGGGTAGCTTACACTACTTCGAGAGTTGGATCAGCTAGGTTCCCTGAACGATACCAGGCGTCCTTTCCTGATTCAGTGACAGTTGCTGGTTTAGAAGGTATCTTTTTATTCGCAATTCATGATTTTTACTATCCGAATTAGTCTTATGCGATTAATGGATCTTTTTCATGTCTTAGTTTCTGAAGGTGATTCCATTTTCGAAGTTTCCTCCGGAGCAAGTACTTCCTCGAAGACTCAATCACAGAAGATGCCAATTCAACCTTCCTTCCGTTCCAGGGGTAGATCGACCAAGGCCGCCAGCTCCTCTAGAGGGAGTGATAAGAACCAAGGAGGATCCTTCCTTGACTCTGTGAAGGAGGTTCTTGATGAAGGAGGTTCTGCTCCTGCTAAAGGTGTTGGCTCTTCGGAGCCTAAGGTTCAGGAAGTTGGCCTTCCCTCCGAGGTCCCGATGACTGAAACTGATCCTCAAATAGTGAGGGATCCTCCGGAGTCTGAGCCCCCGAGGAACAAGAGGTCCCGAACTGACCAGGTTGATAGACCTTCGAGGTCTTCCTCCTCTTCCTCTAGAGGAGGGACCGTTGGCTGGAACTTTGCTCATTCGAAACCTGGATCGGTTTTGGACGATCCGTGGGGTTTGGATACTCTGATGAGGCACATGAAGAGTCACGGGTGTTCCCTCCCCTCGATCTCCAATCTCACGCACAAGGATGAGTACGTCGATATTGCTCATCACATGGGTCAGGTATGAAGTTGATTTCATCTTTCAGCTTTTTCTTTGGAAGATTTTGTTAAATCGTTTTCCGTTTTCCGCAGCTGGCTTGTAAGACCCAATCCCGGCCGACTAGGCCGCGGTCGACGCCTCACGTCGCTCGGTCCACTTCCTGGCCGAACCTCTTAATTTTTCGCCCTTTTATTTAAAATAACTCCTAAAGGCGAGGGCTAACTTAGACCTTAGCTAAAGACTTCCTTTGTCATTAATAGCTTAGATCAATTCAACAGATACGCAGCGGAATATTCTCTAATTAACCATTGGTCTAAAACCAATCTAACACTTGTCTGGTAGAATCACCTTAGCCTTGGTCAGTTTACTCAACTACCAATCAGCTTAAAGGTCAATCCTAAACCCAAACCAAGTCATACGATTTTGAGGTTCCATTCCCCTAAACCATTCTATCTCGATCTATGCAAACATAGCTAGATCTTACCTTGGCCACATCTACGGAGCTGGTTAGCTCATCGGACCACCATAGACTTGAACTACACTTGCTTGTGTACTGGACCACGATCACTCAATGATCTTACTTAAGGTCCTTATAATGATTCCTGCATTAAACAGCTCCCCTAGGTACTTAGTCATTCAACCAACCATCCCCACAGACATAAGTAACCTTTGAGAAGTCTTCGAACGATTAAGAGATATGCATCTGGCCCTTTTTGGCTCATGCACACTCCCTTGCCTTATAGGCAATAGTACCAAGTCCTTCTTTTGGACTAACAAAGCCCATCATAATCCTAAGTCAATCAACCAACCATCCTCACATGACTTTGGATTCGATGAGTCTTCATCTGGCCTGACCGGCCTTGGGACTTAACCCAGACAAAGATATGACTTGTTCATACCAACCGATGTATTCGTTAATCAGGTTAGTTTCGACACCTTGTTCCATTATCTATGGTCAGGTCGTCCATACTCAACCATGATCAATCCTTACACGGCCTTCCTTGAACAGTCACCCTTAGGCTTAGTACTTATGGTCAACGACACATAATACTGGCCATTCACTTCGTCATGACTCTTAGCCAATCTCGAAGTTATCAACCCTGAGGTTGACATCTTGGATAATCACATCAATGCTCATACTCCAGCAACGTGACTATCTATGCTAGTAATCGGCCATCGATCCACCGTCATGGAACATGAACCGACCCTTAGTCATGATAAGCCATTGTCTACTTAGCATGTACTGACATAACCGGCCTTCCATTGCCATCATGTGGATCTACGTCCTACATAAGACATATGGCGCCCATCCTACTCACCAACCAGAAGTTGATTGTAAGATATCCTACTTAGCCCTTTCGGCTAGAACCATCCATCCATTAACCATGGATCATGGTTCAGACATCAATCATGTTATATGGATTGCACTAGCCATTAAGGCCTTCGCTATTTCCTTACAATCATGTATTGACCTAACTGACAACCCATTGCCATCGTGTGAGTCCATGCCCAACACAATGCAAATGGTGTCCTTATATCAATCGAATCACTCGTACCCTTTTTGGTCTCGTTCCGTTCGTACCCTTTCGGTCCCGACCCGTTCGTATCCTTTCGGTCACGACCCGTACACATCTCATGGATCATGATACGTTCGTACCTTTTGGATCACGACACGTTCGTACCTCTTGGATCACGACACGTTCGTACCTCTTGGATCACGACATGATCGCAGATCTTGGATCACAGTACATTCGCTTTTGGATCATGATGCACCCTTTGGTCATTGGTACCTTTTGGTCCTCGTACCCTTTGATACTTGCAACCCTTGGTATCTCGTACCTTTAGGTTACTTGCATCCTTTGGTATCTCACAACCTTTGGTAACTCATGACTCTTGGCAACACGCAATCTTTGGCGACTAGTACCCCTTGATCCAATCTATTGGCTATGGTTAACGATCAACGTAACCGACCATGACACCAGGGTCTATGACTTGGTAACATGGACAACTACTACGTTCTCCATATGTATATATATCATATAGACATAATAATATAAAGATACATAGATAGAACCACTTACAGCCGCTATAGCCCTTGCCGATTGGTCTGCTCGTCTCTCGGCTAACCGCCCTTGGACCCTTGGTCCATTGCGCCTAATTCCCATCAGGAATAGGTCTTCCTATTGGCCTTAGTGACTTGTATAAGCCACGGCCTCATATGACTCAAGTCATAGGCACCAGACTCAGATCAAGCCCTTATGGCTTTGATCGCAGATCTTGCCCTTATGGCTTGGATCCTCGTTTTTCTTTGGGGGATATTTGTGTTTAGGACGTGTGTCCTTTGTCTCTGACTGTATCAGACAGAGAAAACTGAATGAAATGATCTCTGGTCGTGCACCCTATTTATAGGCAACCAGGAGTCATGTGCAAAGAGACACATCCCTTCCACGCAGCCCTTCGGAACAGATCTTGACCATCGATTGCAATCAACGGTCCAGATCGTACCTGTTCAGCCATGGAAGGTTCCAGACCCATCTAGGCACGTCCATGACAATCCCAGGGTGATACCCAAGCCCATGACTTGCCCACATGAGCCCAACAGCCCACAGACCCAATGACCGGACCAACCAGCCCGCCACCGGCCCGGACCCGGACCATCGGCCCGAAACCCGAACAGTCCATCCAGCTGAGATGAGCTGACTCCCAGCTGACCCAGCTGAGTGAGCTAGTAGTCCAGCTAGTGGAGCTGACTTAGTAGTGATCGAGCTGGAGTACACTCAACTGAGCTTCTCTGAGCTGGTCGAGCTACTCGTACACTTCGTCCAGCTACCGTCTAACTCGTTCTAGCTGTCTATTTCTTTCTCACCCTTATTGGGTTAAGTCTTATCATACTTAACCTTTGTATTTGGACTATGGAACGCTTGCCTTTCATCACAAGGATCGGCTTGGTTCGTTTCCTCGAACCATAGTCCGTACAGACAATCCTTCTCAGGATTGGGGGCGTGACAAGTCTCCCCCCCTTAGGGTGGATTCGTCCTCGAATCCTGATTCATTTGTTTTCTCGGAAACAAACGGATTAAACCACTTTGGGTACTCAGCTTTTATTCCAGCTTATGTTTCCCAAGTGATTATTTCTTAACCAACCATAGCCTTTTCAGGCTTGGTCATATTGCGATCTTAGTCCCTACTAGACTAACCCGCCAGACACTTGACTTCGGTCCATCACTGGACCTTGTCAACAATTTGATCCTCGTCCATTTACGGACTTGATCATATTCTGGTCCTGGTCCACTCTGGGACTCGACCGTTACACCCCGACCATAGGTCCAACTCCGAATAGGTCGTGGCCTGATCCTCATCCATTACTGGACTTGATCATTCTCATCTCAACCTTAGGTCAAACTCCGACTTGGTTGTACTGCGACCCGAATCCTCTCTGGGACATGGTCGCCTTCGGCTCGGCCATCTCGGCAGGAGCCATCAGATACAGACTTTTGGATAATAGAATATCCAAAACAGAATCAAGAGTTACCATCCTTCTTTTTCAAAGAGGACTGGTTAACTCTCATCAGATACGGACTCTTGGACAGTAGAGCTGTCCATGGTTCTAGTTCAATCATAAATGGTTTCGGCCTAACAGTATCAGGGTAACTCCCTGTAGCGCCTGAAACACATCTCGGAACTCAGACACCAACGAATCCTCTGCAGGGTCTTTCAGACAAACAGAACAGTCGGGCTCCGTAGTGGTGATTGTGGCCAAAATTGACTCGCAACCCTGTTTCAGCATCCGTACTGCTCGGACTGCTGATACCACTACTTTTCCTAGAGCCGGACTCAGACCTTGGTACTGATACGGGTGAAGTCCATTCTCCAATTGCACACGACCCCTATGGCAATCGAGAGTGGCCCGATACCTTTCCAATCAGTTCATACCTAGGATCACCTCGTGATTCTTTAGGCGGACACAAACAGATTCACAGGGAAATCTCTTCCCTGAATTGACACTGGGATATTTGACATATTGCCCAGTGAATGCGTTACTTGCCCTCCGGCTGCATTCACTATCACCGAAGTATCCCCAGCGTCCAGACAGAACAGACCCTTTCCGACCAGTTCCGGACTCACAAAACTATGTGTAGCCCCTGTGTCGAAAAGTACGTGTGTTTCCACACCACAGATTATTAAGGTTTACAGATGAGTAGGATCTCGGTTTGGTTACACATTTGAAAAATGTCCCATACCATTCTCCAAAGCGTCTTACTTTTGCGAATGCTCACACCATTCACAAGAGCAATTTTAATATACCCCAATCCCCATCATGCTAAGATACTTAAGATCATGTTCTTCCATTGATTGGAACAAACATCATGAGTTTCCTCATTATTTCCTTGGACGGATTAAGATTGGAATGGGTTCATTCCATCCAACTCGATATAAGGGAACCTATCTTGACTGGAACCGAGTCATATCTGATCCATCTGACCAAAACTCCACTCGTGTAGTCATGTAGTGTATCCCTTAAATCAGCTTTAACATCGCATATGCTTACTCGTTATGAATGGCCAGCAAAAGATAACACTTAACATCAGTAGAGTGCTGCACGTTTATTTCAACCTAAGCCACTCTCCGGTCCATGTTACTCCCCTTGTCCAGGTCATCCATAAACAAGTCTTGCATTGCTTCCATCCCTCCAATCCGTATACTACTTCTAAATAACTAGCTCGACCAACCTTTCTGTTTTTAGGATCTTGCCCTCGGAGAGTCATCTTGGCTAAGCTGGCTCATCTTGGAACTTCTCTGTTCACAAGAATGATACACCTTACCTCAGCTCTCTCTTGGCTCACCCCAACTAAGGTTTCATAGTCATCATAGTTTTCAGAAAAAAATTCGGTTTGGAACTCAACATTTTTGAGCGCTGTCCTGAACAGGATCAAGCATGCTCTGATACCAACTTGTAAGACCCAATCCCGGCCGACTAGGCCGCGGTCGACGCCTCACGTCGCTCGGTCCACTTCCTGGCCGAACCTCTTAATTTTTCGCCCTTTATTTATAAATAACTCCTAAAGGCGAGGGCTAACTTAGACCTTAGCTAAAGACTTCCTTTGTCATTAATAGCTTAGATCAATTACAACAGATACGCAGCGGAATATTCTCTAATTAACCATTGGTCTAAAACCAATCTAACACTTGTCTGGTAGAATCACCTTAGCCTTGGTCAGTTTACTCAACTACCAATCAGCTTAAAGGTCAATCCTAAACCCAAACCAAGTCATACGATTTTGAGGTTCCATTCCCCTAAACCATTCTATCTCGATCTATGCAAACATAGCTAGATCTTACCTTGGCCACATCTACGGAGCTGGTTAGCTCATCGGACCACCATAGACTTGAACTACACTTGCTTGTGTACTGGACCACGATCACTCAATGATCTTACTTAAGGTCCTTATAATGATTCCTGCATTAAACAGCTCCCCTAGGTACTTAGTCATTCAACCAACCATCCCCACAGACATAAGTAACCTTTGAGAAGTCTTCGAACGATTAAGAGATATGCATCTGGCCCTTTTTGGCTCATGCACACTCCCTTGCCTTATAGGCAATAGTACCAAGTCCTTCTTTTGGACTAACAAAGCCCATCATAATCCTAAGTCAATCAACCAACCATCCTCACATGACTTTGGATTCGATGAGTCTTCATCTGGCCTGACCGGCCTTGGGACTTAACCCAGACAAAGATATGACTTGTTCATACCAACCGATGTATTCGTTAATCAGGTTAGTTTCGACACCTTGTTCCATTATCTATGGTCAGGTCGTCCATACTCAACCATGATCAATCCTTACACGGCCTTCCTTGAACAGTCACCCTTAGGCTTAGTACTTATGGTCAACGACACATAATACTGGCCATTCACTTCGTCATGACTCTTAGCCAATCTCGAAGTTATCAACCCTGAGGTTGACATCTTGGATAATCACATCAATGCTCATACTCCAGCAACGTGACTATCTATGCTAGTAATCGGCCATCGATCCACCGTCATGGAACATGAACCGACCCTTAGTCATGATAAGCCATTGTCTACTTAGCATGTACTGACATAACCGGCCTTCCATTGCCATCATGTGGATCTACGTCCTACATAAGACATATGGCGCCCATCCTACTCACCAACCAGAAGTTGATTGTAAGATATCCTACTTAGCCCTTTCGGCTAGAACCATCCATCCATTAACCATGGATCATGGTTCAGACATCAATCATGTTATATGGATTGCACTAGCCATTAAGGCCTTCGCTATTTCCTTACAATCATGTATTGACCTAACTGACAACCCATTGCCATCGTGTGAGTCCATGCCCAACACAATGCAAATGGTGTCCTTATATCAATCGAATCACTCGTACCCTTTTTGGTCTCGTTCCGTTCGTACCCTTTCGGTCCCGACCCGTTCGTATCCTTTCGGTCACGACCCGTACACATCTCATGGATCATGATACGTTCGTACCTTTTGGATCACGACACGTTCGTACCTCTTGGATCACGACACGTTCGTACCTCTTGGATCACGACATGATCGCAGATCTTGGATCACAGTACATTCGCTTTTGGATCATGATGCACCCTTTGGTCATTGGTACCTTTTGGTCCTCGTACCCTTTGATACTTGCAACCCTTGGTATCTCGTACCTTTAGGTTACTTGCATCCTTTGGTATCTCACAACCTTTGGTAACTCATGACTCTTGGCAACACGCAATCTTTGGCGACTAGTACCCCTTGATCCAATCTATTGGCTATGGTTAACGATCAACGTAACCGACCATGACACCAGGGTCTATGACTTGGTAACATGGACAACTACTACGTTCTCCATATGTATATATATCATATAGACATAATAATATAAAGATACATAGATAGAACCACTTACAGCCGCTATAGCCCTTGCCGATTGGTCTGCTCGTCTCTCGGCTAACCGCCCTTGGACCCTTGGTCCATTGCGCCTAATTCCCATCAGGAATAGGTCTTCCTATTGGCCTTAGTGACTTGTATAAGCCACGGCCTCATATGACTCAAGTCATAGGCACCAGACTCAGATCAAGCCCTTATGGCTTTGATCGCAGATCTTGCCCTTATGGCTTGGATCCTCGTTTTTCTTTGGGGGATATTTGTGTTTAGGACGTGTGTCCTTTGTCTCTGACTGTATCAGACAGAGAAAACTGAATGAAATGATCTCTGGTCGTGCACCCTATTTATAGGCAACCAGGAGTCATGTGCAAAGAGACACATCCCTTCCACGCAGCCCTTCGGAACAGATCTTGACCATCGATTGCAATCAACGGTCCAGATCGTACCTGTTCAGCCATGGAAGGTTCCAGACCCATCTAGGCACGTCCATGACAAGCCCAGGGTGATACCCAAGCCCATGACTTGCCCACATGAGCCCAACAGCCCACAGACCCAATGACCGGACCAACCAGCCCGCCACCGGCCCGGACCCGGACCATCGGCCCGAAACCCGAACAGTCCATCCAGCTGAGATGAGCTGACTCCCAGCTGACCCAGCTGAGTGAGCTAGTAGTCCAGCTAGTGGAGCTGACTTAGTAGTGATCGAGCTGGAGTACACTCAACTGAGCTTCTCTGAGCTGGTCGAGCTACTCGTACACTTCGTCCAGCTACCGTCTAACTCGTTCTAGCTGTCTATTTCTTTCTCACCCTTATTGGGTTAAGTCTTATCATACTTAACCTTTGTATTTGGACTATGGAACGCTTGCCTTTCATCACAAGGATCGGCTTGGTTCGTTTCCTCGAACCATAGTCCGTACAGACAATCCTTCTCAGGATTGGGGGCGTGACATGGCTGGTGCTATCAACAGAGCTCAGTTCAAGTTTGAGGACGCTGTACACAATGCCCCTAGTGCTGAGGAATTAGCCCAGGTCACTGAGTTGGTCAAGGCCAACAAGACTGAGCTCAACCAGACTCGGGCTCTGATCTCGGATCTCCAAGCCGAGGCGAAGAGACTTGGCTCTAAGTGTGATGCTCAGCAAGGGACGATCGAGAGCCAGCTGATTGACCTCCAGGTGAAGAATAGGAAGATTGGGGAGTTGGATGCTGCTCGGAAGATAGCCGAGTATCAAGTCAAGGAGCTGATTTCCACATCAAAGAACAGCCAGAAGAACAAGGAGGCTGAGGTCAGGCTAGCCGTCCGGAGAGGAAAGAAAGAGGTAGCTGAAGCCTACAACAAGATTCTGGTTATTGTCAAGGAGAAGTTCTCCAAGAAGAAGGACGAAGTCGACCTCCTGGTTCATGCCCAAGAGATTCAAGCCAACACCGAGCTCCTGAAAGACATACTGGATGGCGAGATTAAGAGTACTCAAGACGAGTATGATAACTTGGTGGCACTAATGCCGGAAGCTGTTGCGGCGTACGAGAAGGCTCAGGTTTCGGATTTCTCGGTTGGCAAGCTCCCTCTTCCCCAACTCTCTGAGAGTTCAGGTACTTTTGAGATTAATACGTTTAATCTCTCCTTTTCTGGAGAGTTCGGTTCTAATTTGGGATTGGTGGGTTCTTACTCAGCCCCAGTCGAAACCGCCTCTGGAGGTAGCGATAAGGAGATGGAGGAGGTTCCTGAGGAGGAATGTTGGGGTCAAAATCGGTCAAGACGAAATCAATGTCCGAAAGTCTCGGAAAAACATGAAAATGTTAAAGCAACCTCGAGAGACTAATTGTTAATCGAGAAACCTTAAGAAAAAATTAAGTTCGAGATTCATCGTCTCGAAATCAACTGCTAGAAACATTTTCTACACAAGGAAAAACCTACGGAAAACTAAAAACGCAAGAAACACGAACACGCCAAAGGAACCAAGCAGCCAACGCCGAACGTGGCCGTGGCCGCCGGGCGGCTAGCCCCGTGCTGGCCGTGGCCGCCGGCGGCTAGCGCCCGTGCTGGCCGTGGCCGCCGGGCGGCTAGCCCCGTGCTGGCCGTGGCCGCCGGCGGCTAGCGCCCGTGCTGGCCGTGGCCGCCGGGCGGCTAGCCCCGTGCTGGCCGTGGCCGCCGGCGGCTAGCGCCCGTGCTGGCCGTGGCCGCCGGGCGGCTAGCCCCGTGCTGGCTCGGGTCGTCGGACGGCTAGTCTTCGTGCGTAAGTTCCAAACCTCCGGGTCGCCAGAAATCCGTGTTTCGCGACTTTCCGAGTCCTTGCAAATAAAATCCTTTTTCTGTTCCGGGATTTCTAAAAACCCCTAAGACGTCGACGGATAGGAAGACTTCGTATAAAACGGTGATGGTTATCTTACAACACCATTCACCTTAGCAATGGATCGAAGACCTTCCGAAAGACTTGACATCCAAGTAGGAGCATCCTTTCAGAGAAATCGTGGAAAAACAGCGGAAGACCGGAATGCGGCCCGAAAGGGACCAACTCCGATTGGACAACCAGTTTACGATTTTCTAAAAGGATAGATGCGACGGTTTACGATTATCTTCACCTTACAAGATAAATGTTAAACTTCCAAAAAGATAAATGTCAACTTTCCGAAAAGATAAATGTCAACTTTCCCGATAAGCACGAAAGCCGACGAAAATGGAAAAAGTCCAGCCCATGGCAGACTCAGCCCATCAACGATAGACCGTCCTATGGGAGTATATAAGCAATGCTAGGAGCAGAGGAAGGGGGATCCGAAATCAGAAGAAAGAAACTACTCCAGAGCAATTTAGGACTTAGGCGCTTATTTCCTTTTTTAGCGAGCTGCGACTCAACTAGGTTAGATCTAGGTTCTAAGACTAGCGACGATCGACAGCTCTTGTGGCCGAGATCTCGACCTGTTGTCCAAACGTTCTCCGCAGATTCGGAAATAAGATTCTTTCTTTTTGCTCTATTCATTTTACGCATTTATTCTCGTATTAGACTTGTCTTAACTTTGTCGTGCGTGGCCCAGCAGATAGCCGGGATCCTCGGGGAAAACTAGGTCAACTTAGTTTTCCTACGTTTTAACTTAACTAAAATCGACAGTGCGAATTTCGGTTCCCACAAGGAAGATCCAGCTGGCAAGGGAGCTGAGAAGAGCTCGGATGACAAGGAAGTTTAAGAGCTGAGGCTCTTTAATGTTTTCTAGGATTTCTGCCCGATGGGCTTTGTTTTCATTTGTTTCTCAAACTTATAGCTTGAGGAGGCTTTTAAACCTTTATCTGTTGCATTTTGAATCTTGGTCAGCCTGGGGAGGCTTTTAAACCCTTGTTTAATTTTCAAACTCGGTTTTCGTTTCGTTTTGAGTTTTTGGCTTTAGTCGTGAAATATGACAATTTGATCATAATCGAAACTTACGATAAGTCTAGAAGACTTTGGTCGTTTTTAGTTCCTTAAGAGGATTTCTTGGAGTATCGGGATTAGCTTAGAATTTTTAGGAACCTAAGTTTAATCTGGACACCTTAGGTGGGGGTTCTTGGGAACCTGAACTTGTTTGTGGGATTTTAAGACCCATTGAGACTTGCTTAGGATTTTAAGACCTTCTGAGGTTTGGTAAGGATTTTAAGACCTTTGTGATTTGATGAGGATTTTAAGACCTCGAAGATTTGATAAGGGTTTTAAGATCTTGGAGAATTTGACAAGGATTTTAAGACCTTGGAGGTTTGGTAAGGATTTTAAGACCTTAGGTCCAGGTTCGTCGAGACCTGATATTATCTGAAGGATTTTAAGACCTTAGGTTCGGGTTCGTCGAGACCTGATATTGCTTTGAAGGATTTTAAGACCTTTAGGATTGTTAAGGATTTTAAGACCTTAGGTTCAGGTTCGTCGGGACCTGATATTGCTTTGAAGGATTTTAAGACCTTTAGGATTGTTAAGGATTTTAAGACCTTAGGTTCAGGTTTGTCAGGACCTGTTTTATTAAAGGATTGAGATATTGAGAATAATTTCTTTATTGATAATTGGATACATGGTATCCTAGTGATCATACAATTGCTGTATTGCGACGATCACACACTTGCTGCGTGGGCTATGTGATTTTAATCAGACATATGCCCCCCTTGATTGTAGTGAACGAAGTGTTGAAATGAGGTTGGGGCTGCACTCATGACGGAGTTGCCTACGTACCCAGTCAAGGGATCAAGCCTAACGTAGTTCAGGAATTTTAGGTACCTAATGATAATATTTCTTAAGATTCGTGGCGTTCCACGATCTGATTTCAGGTACCCCGGTTCGCACCTTTCGGAGCTTGTACACTCCAGGTCGTACTACATGGATGATCTGATAGGGACCTTCCCAGTTAGTTCCTAATTTCCCAGCATTCGGCTCTTTGGTTTTTTCGAAAACTCTCCTAAGTACTAGGTCACCTACAGCGAACCGTCGGAGCCTGACTTTGGAATTGTACTGTCGTGCCATTGCTTGCTGATAGTTCTGAATGCGAATCAAAGCTCGGTCCCGTCTTTCCTCGATTAGATCGAGGCTGTCAGTTAGGAGCTGATCATTAGCTGCGGGATTGGATGTACAGAGTTCCCGGCGGAGGCTACCAGCAATGGTTTCAGCTGGAACGACAGCTTCCATCCCATATGCTAAGGAGAAAGGAGTTTCTTCTGTAGCTTTTCGTGGGGTGGTCCGACATGCCCAAAGTACTTCAAGTAACTTTTCTGACCAGAATTCCTTCTGGGTTCCAAGGCGTTTCTTGAGGTTTGCTAATACTGATTTATTAGCAGCCTCCGCATGTCCGTTACCTTGAGGTCGGCGAGGTGATGAGAAGGTCAGGCGGATATTCCACTTGTCACAAAATATTTTAAAATCGTGGGATATGAATTGTCCTCCATTATCAGTTACGATTTCGTACGGGACGCCGTGTCTGCACACGATATCTTTCCATACAAATTGCTCGACCTTGAACCTGGTTACCTGCTGGAAAGCTTCGGCCTCTATCCATTTCGTGAAGTAGTCCGTTAAGACTAAGAGGAAGCGTAGCTTCTTCTTTCCACTTCCTGATGGTACTAGTGGTCCCACGATATCCATGGACCATCTCATAAATGGGTAAGGGGCGGATATGTTAGACAGCTTTTCCGCGGGTTGGTGTATAATCGGTGCATGCCTCTGGCATTTGTCGCATGAGGAGGAATAGGCCTCACAATCTGCAATAATGGTAGCCCAGAAATATCCTTGTCTTTTGATTCTGATGGCTAGAGCTCTTCCTCCAGAGTGGTTCCCACAGGAACCGTCGTGCATTTCCTTCATGAGTCTCATAGCAACGAGGCCATGGACGCATTTTAGGTAAGGTCCGTAAATGCTTCGTTTGAGGAGGACAGATTCGGTTACGCAATATCTCGCGCTTAATGCTTTGAGCTTTCGAGCCTCCCATTTATTGGGTGGAGTCTTTCCCTCCAGGATGTATTGTGTGATTGGAATTCTCCAATCCTCTCTTCCTACGACTTTGTTGTGAAGAGACGAGGGAGGTTCCTGTTCGGGACCTGGTGTCGTGGTGCCCCCAGAGGTATTGGTAGGATTGGGCTCCAGGGAGTCTGAATTCCGAGGAATACCTCCAGATGAATTTTTGAGAGCTGTACGGCTTCTGGTTTTAACTCTGCAGATGACTGGGTCTGAGTTGGTGCCCCCGGGGGTATTCTCGAGATCAGGCTCTAAGGAGTCTGAATTTCGAGGGATATCATCCGTGATTTGGATTGTGTTCCCGGAGGTATGCTTTTTTGCGCTGCATATTCCAGTTTTTGGGAACCAAAATATTGTGAAAACCTCGGTAGCTACCGTTTCAGGGCAGGTGCCTTCGAGTTGCGCTGTTAGTTTGCTCTCTTTCTCAGCTTTAGTAGCTATGTCGATGCTTGGTTTCTCGATTCCTTCTACGGGTATGATTCGTTTTACGAGGGGGTCTGACGTGGAGGCTAAAGCAGCCAACGCATCTGCTGAGGAGTTCTCTCCTCGTGGGATTCTCGTTAGCTCGAATTTGTCGAACTGCCTAGTGAGGTTCTGGACGACTTCGAGATATGCCCCCATTCTTTCGTCCCTCGTTTCATATTCTCCGTGAAACTGGCTAGCTACTAGCTGTGAATCACTATAAGCGTTTAGCTCTCGGATTCCGAGGCTTAGAGCGAGCTTCAACCCTGCGATTAGTGCTTCATATTCAGCTTCGTTGTTTGAGGCGCTGAATCCGAGCCTATATGACTGTTCGATGGTTTCTCCTGCTGAAGAAGTTAGCCTTAGACCGATACCGGAGCCCTGTTTTGATGAGGCTCCGTCGACGTATAGGCTCCACTTCGGAGATTCCATTTCGGAGTCTAACTGCTCGGATGTTAGCTCAATGATAAAGTCGGCAAGGACCTGAGCTTTCGCTGCTGCTCGAGGTCTATACTCAATATCATATTCGCTGAGCTCTATGGCCCATTTAGCCAATCGCCCTGACTGGCTGGGGCTGTGCAAGATCATTCGTAACGGTTGTGAGGTCATTACGACGATCGAGTGCGATTGGAAGTAAGGTCGCAACTTTCTGGCAGCTGTTACGACTGCTAGAGCTAGTTTTTCCATTGCAGGGTACCTGGTTTCGGCGTCTATCAAACTTTTACTGGTGTAATAGACAGGTCTTTGTTCGTTTTGTTCCTCTCGTACTAGAACGCCGCTGACTGCAGCAGTTGATACAGCGAGATATAGGTACAATGGCTCTCCTATTACTGGTTTAGATAGGATCGGAGGTTCGGAGAGGTAAGCTTTCAATTGCTTGAAGGCTTCCTCACATTTCTCGTCCCACAAGAACTTCTTATTATTTCTTAGAAGCTTGTAAAATGGAAGACATTTATCGGTGGACTTGGATATGAATCGATTCAATGCCGCGATTCGTCCAGTCAATCTCTGTACCTCTCTGGTCGTCTTAGGTGACGACATTTCTAGGAAGGTTGCTATCTGCTGCGGGTTGGCTTCAATGCCTCTTTCGGTTACGAGATAGCCTAGGAACTCGCCTGAGGGTACCCCGAAAGTACATTTAGTGGGATTGAGCTTCATATCGTACTTGTTCAGGATATCGAAGCATTCCCTTAAGTGGGAGATATGATCTTCTCCAGCTGAGGATTTGACTAGCATGTCGTCGATATAGACCTCCATGGTTTTTCCAAGTTGTCCAGCAAACATCTTATTTACTAGCCTCTGATAGGTAGCTCCTGCGTTCTTTAATCCGAATGGCATAACCTTATAACAATAGGTTCCTCGTTCGGTTATGAATGCAGTTTTCTCCTGGTCCTCAGGATCCATCATGATTTGGTTGTATCCTGAGAAGGCATCCATGAAGGATAGGAGTCGATGGCCAGCTGTTGCTTCAACCAGGCGGTCGATGTGAGGTAACGGGAAGCTGTCTTTAGGACAAGCTTTGTTTAGGTCTGTGAAGTCTACACAGATTCTCCACTTCCCGTTTTTCTTCTTTACCACTACTGGGTTAGCTAACCAGTCGGGGTAATGTACCTCTCGAATGGACCCAGCTTTCGTAAGTCGGTCAACTTCGTCGTTAACAGCCTGAGCCTTTTCGAGACCTAGCTTACGACGCTTCTGTTTGATCGGTTTGAAAGTAGGGTCAACTTTTAGCTTATGGGTGGTGATGTTCGGATCTATTCCTTTCATTTCATTGGTGGACCATGCAAAGGTTTTGACATTGCTTTTCAAAAAATCAATGAGCTCCTTTTTTGTCTCAAGAGGTAGCTCGGACCCGATGCTCACCTGTTTTTCAGGATCTGAGTCGTCGATGCAAACTTTTTCGGTTAGGTTCCTGGGGGGACCTCGAATATTTTGTTGCATTTCGCGACCCTCCTGGATCTGTAATTGCTATTGGGGGGACTTTTTGAGGATTTCGAATCCTCCCAAATAGCAGATCCTGGATATCTTCTGGCTACCATGTACGGTAGCTATCCCTTCGGGTGTTGGAAATTTTACGCACTGATGGTACGTTGAGGCTACTGCCTTCATTTTGTGGATCCAAGGTCTTCCCAAAATCGCGTGGAACGGGGAAGGTCTATCGATGACTACTAAGTTGGTCATTTTCATTATTCCGCCAGCTATGACTGGGAGCTTGATAGTTCCCAATGAGGTAGCTGTTTCTCCGGAGAAGCCTACGAGATTAGCTTTTTGGCCAATAATTTCGTAGTCGTCTATTTCCATCCCTTTTAGGGTGTTATAGAAAATGAGGTCGACAGAGCTTCCTGTGTCTATCATGAGCTTAGGAACCTCGTATCCTGCGATGTTCAGGGTGACGATCAACGCATCATCGTGAGGTCTGTCAAGGTTTGAGGTCTCGCTCTCCCAGAAAGAAATCTTAGTATTGGATTCAGGGTTAGGAGGCTTAGGTCCAGTGTTAGACACAGCCTTCCGCACGTGATTCTTAATGGAATTGACGGAGTCTTGACATATGTCTGATCCTCCAAGGATACAGTCCACCCTCGAGTCGGGGCTCGATTGAGGGGACGGTTTGCTCAAGAGAGCTTCGACTTGTAAACTTTTTCCTTGGGGGAATTTCCCAAGAATCATGTCGACTCTTTTCTTGGGAGCTGGAGGTGGCGAATCGGTCTCCTTCTCAGGTGACCTCTCGCGTTTCGGGGAAGTGTCCCTGGAACCTCTTTTCTGATAAGGTGGTGGCTTTTTAAGGTCCACGCCCTTTATTTCTCCAGCTGCGAATTTAGCTGCCAGCTGGTGTTGGAGGTCCCAACACTCTTCGGTTGAGTGTCCTTCGCGATCGTGATAAGAGCAACGTTTGCCTTTATCGAAGCCTTTTGACCAGGGAGTTTTGTTTGCTGCTGCAACAGGTTTCTCTTCCTTGTCTTCCTCGATTGCGTAGGAATGTTCTCCCTGAGTCTGATTATTTCGAGGGTTACCCTTTTTATGAGGTCCCTTAGTCTCAGAGGAGTCACCTTTCGAATGATTCTGAGGTTTCTTGTGGAGTTTATCCAGTGCAGCTGTCTCCTCCTCCAAAGTAATATATTTGGTGGCTCTATGAAGAGCGTCATCGATAGTTGGAGGAGCATTGAGTGTTAGCTCTGACCAGAATTTCGATCTATAGATCAGACCTCTCCTAAGGGCCTCGATGGCGATTAGGTCGTTAGGATTCGAGAGCTTAGTCCTTATTGCCCTGAATTTCTCAATGTAGACTCGTAATGGGTCTCCCATTCCTTGACTGACCTTCCAAAGGTCGGCCTTAGAGGCTTGCTTCCAGATATGGGTTGAGTATTGCTTCATAAAGGCGTTGGTTAATTGATCGAAATTGTCTATCGAGGCTGGCTCGAGACCGGAGAACCACTCGAGGGCTGTTCCGACCAAATTTTCGGCGAATGTCCTACAGTAACCTGCTTCACATTCTTCCTGTGTGAAATGGGCTTTAACAATTGCCAATCGGAAAGCTCTCAAATAGGCTTTCGGGTCGGAGGTCCCATCATACTCAGGAATTCTGATTTTTCAGGTATCTCTTATGTGAGAGCTGGCAATTCTGTCCGTGAATGGAGTTCCACGGGTTTCCTCGAGTAAGCTATCGATTTCGGGAGCTGAACTCGTAGCTTTATGGACTTGAGCTCCCAATTTCTGGAGAGCCGCGTGAGTTCGCTCCATATATCTACGGATATCTTCAGGTCCTTCAAACGGAAGGACGTTTGGATCGTTCGCAGGTACCTGACGAGTAGGTTCCTGACGGGATCGAGTTGGCTCATTCTCCCATGCGGTTGGTGGGCTAAGTCGCTCGGCATTTCTTGGGTTATCGGAATCTATCCTTTGATAACCGTCCCCATTCGGGATCGAGTTTCTAGTTTAATAAACCGAAGCTGACGTTCTGCCCCCAGATGGGAAGGATATTCCTGTTCCGGACCTAGGATCAGGCGGCGGAGGAGGTAAACGAGTACTCCTGTCCGTGACCTGACCGGGTGTGGAACTAGTTGTCGCTATGTTACTTCCCATAGCACTGGCGTTAGGTGGATTGAACACGGGAGCTGTTCCAGTATGAGGTGTCTGGAAAGCAGATCCGCGTCCTTCCGGGGCAGTGCTATCAGGGGAAAAGTTTAAATGTGCTCGGGGAAATGAGGGATCGGTTAATCGATCATGAAAGATGACCCCCGGAGCTTGACGTTGCGGTGGTTGGGTTGTTGCGTTTAGAGATCTAGTTATCTCTTCGAATCGTTGTTGACGTACAGTCAGCTGATGCATCGTGCGCTCACTTTCCTGAGCTCTGTCTACTAATTGTATCATCATCTGGCGGATCTCAGAGAGCTGAGCCTCCGTTTGATTCGGAATGGCTTGCTGCTGAGGATTCTCGGTAATCGGGAGCCCGGAGGTGTTTCCACCTGATGACCTCGGGTTAGTAACTCCGGTTGTAGTTTGGCTCGTTCGAGCATCAGCCGGAAGCTGTTGCCCAGATCGGTGGTCGCCACGCTGAGGCTCTGTGATTACGAGACTAGAGCCTCCGTCGTTCGGTGAGCCATCGCTCTGAATCTGGAGGTTAAGGTCAGACGGGGTTGTTGTCTGATCGGTAGGATTCATCCTCAAGTTAGAGTAAGGGATTCGATTGTTTCTTCCCCACAGACGGCGCCAATTGTGAGGAGTAAAACTCACACCTAGATTTTAGATCAGGTTTTATGTTTAGGAAAGGTTAGGGAAAGATTATCGCGGGCTGAATCCCGTAAGAACTTGATGAATGAACTTCGATTTGTATTTGATATAATAGAAATGGGATGGTTACAAAGATGTTTCTCTTGATGATTACAAAGATAACAATAGGATTATATCTAAGAATGTTTTGATGAATGTTGAGTAAAATACGAGTAGGATCGGATCCCCTTCTTAGTCTTCGACCTTCTCTTTTTATAGCCTTGGACTTCTTTAGGTTGTCTGCAACAGATCTCCGAGATCTTCTCCGCTTGAGGTGGAATCCGCAACAGCTTCCCTTTGACCGGGTCCTGCGCTTCTTCTGGTTATGACGTGAGCTTCCTCTTCGTCGTGACCTCCTTAGTTAGGATCCTTAGTTTTGAGCCTTCGGCTTCTACTTAGCTCTCTTTAGACTTAGAACTCGTGATGGGCTCATCGCGGCCCATCATCATCTTTATTATTGAATGATCAGCTACCGGGCCATATTCGGGCCCAACACCGTAGTGGTCCCCCAACTTTTTCATGATTTCCGGTAATCTCATTAAGGTCTCCAATAATGAACCATGTATCATCCCTCACAATTCCCATTCTCGTGAGCCTTTCCCAAACTGAATCTCGAAGAGACTGATTTGGTTCTCCATACACAAACGATAAATATATTCGTTTTCCTTTATATTCTGTTGCGACATCTATAATTCTATTACTTGAGGACAGAATCTCTACCTTTAAAGATGAATCGTAATATAATTCCAGTCCACCACTTCTTCCTTTTTTCCCTTGTGGATCCACTGTATGAAGATGGGTATATCCAAAATGAAATTGAAACGATTGCACAAAATCAAATTTCTGCTTTGTTTCTGAAAGAAAAAGGAAACTCGGTCTATGTTTTCCCCAGATTTCTCGCAAGTGACTAATAGTCCAATGACTCCCAAGACCCTGACAATTTTAGCTTAGTATTTTCATTTACAATCTTTATTACTTATCCCAATATTCTGTCGTTGAGCACCACAAAATTTCAAATATCCAGTAAATATCTGAATGACTTTCCCATCACCATAATTCCATATATTTGACCAAGTCATCACCATTTCCACTTGGATATGTGATCGAACCAAGGGAACCCTTAAGCAATGAAAACACCCTGCTAAGTCCTTGCCATATGATCCGTACCTCCTCTTGTCCACACTTAACCGAAAACCAAAAATATCCATTAGAGTAATCTGCCAAATACCATCCCACTGTCCAACACCATCGTTCATATCATACCAAAACCCAATCAAATTTATCATTATTTGCACAACCAATATCCTAAATTCCAAGATTATGGGAGTTGTCCTGAGCCACACACCAACCGGTAATTGCATAAACATAACACACCAAAACCATTGCCTATCACTACCAATTTTGGCTATTATATCACCCCATGAAAGAATAAAGCAAATGTACTGGGAGATTGTAAACAACAGAACCCATAATAATACATCTACTTGATCAACCAACAATTCCAATTCATCAACATATTGATACGAGATGAAAATAATTTTATTAGGCCTTATCGACGACCTGAGAACCAGCCAGAACCCATCATAGTTCTGACTTAACCACCAATAACTATAAAAACCGCAGAAACAAAAACTAAAACCAGTAGGACTCGACTCTACTCTTAAGGATTTCATATATGAATCAAACATTATTCAAAGAAACAGAAATAAATGGAAGTTTGAATAACAAACCCCTTACACTGCCGTACTCTTGGCTTTTGGAACCTTCGTAGCCTTCTCCCCCTGCCGTGCTCCAGTGGCTGCCTTCACGAGAAGCTTCTTCCGTGGAGACACGAAAGTTTGACCCCCACGTTTCTTTGTTCCACCCACCTTACCGTTCTCTGCCTGCGCCTCCTCCTTATTAATCTCAAGCCTGTCCTCTCCCTCCACATGGATTTGTTTCCCCGGATCATTCTTCACCTCCACTTCCTTGGTCGTCTCTCCTTCCTCCTGTTCTACACTCGGTAATGTCTCCTCCTCTGCAAAATCCATAATCTCCCCCTGTTCCCACTCCTCCCCCTCCCCCTCTTCCTCCATCATAAGCTCCGAATCAGACAACAAAACGCCATCAATCATCAGGTTCGCCTCATCTAAAGCCTGGGCGTGAGCGAGCTCCTCCTCCCTCAATTTTGTCTCCTCGTCAAGTGATCCTCTTCCTTGAGTAACCTCAGAAATCCCCACCACCACTTTGTCTTCCTCAGACGCTACAGGCATAGCCTCAGTAGTCGTCTTCTCCTCCAACAAATTGGTCGTCTCATCAAACTGCAAAGCCTTGCGTGCTTTTGAGGATGAGCTGCTGCCTTCTGTCTCCCCTATCTTGGGCACCTCCATCACTGGACGCGACTCAGCTCCCTTGAAAGCATCTAGCATAAGTTTGGTCGGGTCCTGAAGCACTTGTTCACCATTTTGTTGTTGATGTCTCCCTTGATTCTGTCCTCCCATCCTTCTCCCCCCGTATCCCTTATTTCTGCCATACGAGAGAGATCCATCTCCATAGGTTCTTGCATAATTCTCCTTGTAGGGATGATAGGATCCCTCCTGCCTGTATGATCCATAGTCCCGTGCAATGCCTTTCCCTTTATCAGCCCCTCTTCCTGCTTGCGTCCTGCCGCTCTGCGCCTCTCTCCTGTCCCCCTGTGGTTTCAAGCCATTAGCTACCATAGATTTGTAACTCGTGGCCCCCGATCCCTCTTCCTCCTGTGCATCTCCCGACACTTTATTATTTTCTTCCTTAACCAACATCGGGCATCTAGATTTTTCGTGAGTCAGGCTAAAGCATTCTCTACAAAAACCAAACAGCTTCTCATACCGTAGCTTCACCGTGATCTCAACGCCTTCCTCAAAATCCACTGTCACCGAAAAAACCAAAGGCTTGAAGCCATCCACCTCCACTCTTACTCTACCACCAATAATATCCACTGGTCCTTGAACCTTCCCTATCGCATCCCCCACACTCTGTAGAGTTTCAACCGCCCTAAATTGAAGAGGCAGATCCATGATTCTGACCCATAAGAGAAGCTTTGACGGATAGTTTGTTTCCAACACCGGTTCCCATCTAACCAAAGAGATCATCCAGTTATCAAAATGGAAAGGTTCCATTTTGAGAACCTCCACAATGTCCTCCTCCACATCAAATCCAAACTGGAACCGCCCCAGCCCAAGATCCGTACCCACCACCCTTCCCTCAACATCCCAGATCCTTGGCAGCATGAATAGCAAGGTCTTCATATCCTGCTTCGGTGGATTCATGCAACGCCCAATAAGCGTTTTTGAAAAACTCGCAATGAGCGCTGAGTTATCAAACCTTGGCACCTTAACCCGTACACCCGCCTTAACCATTTCACCTTTCTTTCCTCCGGACCTTGCAACCCATTGACCTTGCGACATAATGAAGTAAAGATCAGAAAACTGTGTAAAAACTTGCAAAAGAGATATATTGATAATGAAACCTATGAAGCATACACTCGGTACTAATAGCCATATATATATGAGAACCATTGTAGACATAACTTTAAAGCTCCCATATAACAAACGATCCTCAATCATACTAAAATCGCTAATCAAATCCTTGCCAGGTTGAGACCCAAATACTAAATCAGTAAGGAAATCTCTAATTAAAGTGCCATTGTCCCCATAATCCTTTACAAAATATCCTTGGT
Source organism: Raphanus raphanistrum subsp. raphanistrum (assembly GCA_019706035.1). Classification (NCBI taxonomy): domain Eukaryota; kingdom Viridiplantae; phylum Streptophyta; class Magnoliopsida; order Brassicales; family Brassicaceae; genus Raphanus; species Raphanus raphanistrum. Next base: position 43,751,970 of record CM033983.1, read on the forward strand.
TTCCCGAACTACTTAACAAAATCCCATTTCTTAACCAACTGGTATTCCCCAAATCTCGATTCCTTAAACGTAGAAAGAAAAGACAGAGAGGAAGTAGCCAAATACAACCAATATCACCGAGTGAATCCAAAAAGTGATAGAAAGTATACCCCAAAAGATCCAAGAACATATTGCGATTACTCCAATCCTTGTGATCTCCCCGATCTCCTTGCCCTAACATAGCTTCCCCCGAATACGATCGATCTTGAGAAGATCCGATCTGATCCGTCCTTTCCTTTTTTTCCCCCATCCGCGAGAGACCTTGATAAGACCATGGAAACCAAAATCTCGACAGAGATTCCCAGCAACACGCCTCCAATTGAATCGATTGCCCATTAAAGACCGAAATCACCCACCGATTTGAAATTTTCATTATTGAACGACGAGTCGCCATCTGCGTCGCCCTAGGAGAGAGAAAGAATTTTTTTCATAGTTCATTTATTTTTATTCTTGATAATAAGTAATATAATTAAAATAACTAATACTTGTTTATAAATTTTTATTTTATAATCTTTTATTTAACTTAATTAACGAATTCATATATGTTATTTGGTAATTTAAATTATTTATGAACTTATATTTTTCAGATTAGATATATCATTTAAATTATTTTTGTTTAGGCATGTTCAGTTATATGTACCTTTTATAATTTAATTTTAGTTTATATGATTGTAGATCAGATTTATTGAAACAAATATATATTTATTATTCTAATTTTTGACTATAATATTTTCTGTTTTGTTTTACTACTAAAATCAAACAATAATTAAAAAAAGAATATGAGCAAAGAAGAAGCTGTCCACGTCTGCAAAATATTATATACATTATGTTAAATGAATATTTTGTTAATACAAAAACATATTTCAAAATCGACACTATTAGTTCTATAATAAATTTTCATATAATTTAATTAACTATTAAATGATGATTGTTTGTCATTTTTGTCAACATGATATTTATTACTTATTTGTAACAATTTATATTTTTTAGATATTTAATTTTCATCTTAAAAAAATTTAACATTTACTTAAATACAATAATTTATTAAATTATGTTGATTTGCATTTGTTCTGCATTGGTTCTGCTTGATCTGCGTTTATGTGTGATCTGCGTTTCCCATTCGAAGCCATTCTAACGCGGCAAAAGGCCTTGTCTAGAAGTTCACTTTTGGCAAACAACTATATACAAGAGAATTTTTTTTTTTGGTGTAATATATATAAGAGAATTTTAACCAAAAAGCTATAATATAAAAGATTGTTGACTTTGAAAATTACTTAAATTTCGGTACACCGGTAAAAGTTATACAACGGTTTGTTCGATTTGGCAGACTGACACGAACCAAAAATTTAGAAATGTGACTGCACCTGTACTGGAAATGGAAAAGGCAAGAAAAACAAATGCAGGGGGTGAGTGTTGGTGTGGTTAGGACAAAGTGGTAATAATGACGCAATGTGCACCATCTAATTTTTATAAAAAACAAGAATGTGACATGATCACATGAACCGGGGATCATGTAAGTCAGTAAACGCCAACTTCGAGAAATAGCATGCAAAAAAATGTTATTCGCATCACCTAACAAGTACCATGTGGGCAGAGACTATTGGCTACGTATACAGTCTCCACCTAACTCCTTCGTGACCAAAAGTCAAATCGTATCGTGCACGGACCAAGGGCAGATCAGAAAACAAAGAGAAGAAAGTTGTTTAAGGTGAGTTTGGTCAACAGAAAGGAAATAAACTCGAGAGTGGAACGAACAGAGACGTTTTATTAAGATCGGAATGATAAGGTTACAAAAGAGAAAAAGCCATCTAGTCGGTGCTCGAAGAGCGTCTAGTCGGTAAAGTACAAGAAAGCGGCGAGATACAAAGATGAGTGGAAACCCTAATCTAGCCGCAAGTATGTGTGTGAAAGTGTTGATACCTTTTTTCCTTTGTCTCCTCTTCTTTATATAGTCTCTTGGGTCGGTGGAGTTCAACCTAATTCGTCGCCAATCTGTGGGCTTTTCGGCCTGTAAGGTCTGATCGAGTCAGCTGTTCGGTCCGAGCCGCCGAGTCGAATATCTTCGGTCACTTGTCGTTTAACTAAAGTAGTCACGAGCCGAGTCGCGGCTCGTCGGGAGCCGGCTTCCGAACCGATCATTGCCCAATTGATGGTAATGGGCCTTCTGTTCGCTGGGCCTTGTGGATGGTTGCAATCCATCCCCAACAGTAAGTCCACCCTAGTTCGTTGTCGAGTCGAGTAAACGATCGCAACGAATTAGTTGTTTATGGCTCGAAGAACGGGAGGTTCAATGCTGATTCTTTAATTCTGTGGGGATCACTTGGCGGAATAAATGTTGATTTGCTGCTGCGAGTAACCGAGCTGCCGCTGCTCGGTGGAGATCGTTGAAACCCGGTATCGAACAGTGGTTCTATTAAACCGAGGAATCGATCGCATTTGGTTTGTGATGTGACGTCGAACCGTCGCCGGTTTTCGATCGAGAAGCCGAACTGTCGCTAGGTTTCCGTCGAGAAGCCGAACCGTCCCCCTTGAAGGCGACGCGCGAGCCCGCCGACAAGCCTTTTTAGGCCCGTTTAGAGCTAACTATGGCGCCTCGTAGAAAGCGCAACCCCAACCTCTATAAATAAGATTTCTCTTCTGAGAATTCTTATTCTTTCCGCAGTTATCAGGTACTGTCTCTCTCTACACTCCTTCTCTCTCTACTTCTGCTCTCTCTAGTTGTCATTTACTCGGTATGTCGACGAGCAAGAGATTTTGTCAGGAACAGAAGGGCAAGATGAATGCAGCTTCATCTAGGTCTGAGAGTGAGTCGGGGTTGGTCTGTCGTTCCGACAGGACTCTGGAGGCTGTTCATCACGAGGCGATGATGGACACTAAGAATCTTAGCCGAACGCAGCGCCTCCTCGTCTCGGAATCTAGGGTTCAACCCTGTGAAGACGACGATGGTCATGAACCAGCCGACGTCCCGATGGTCCCCATTTGTTTCTTTCCGGGGAACATATTCGAGGAGCAGTGTCCCCTCGATCCGGAGCGAGTCCACAAGTCGGTTGTCGAGGGGCAGAACTGGCCCAACGTTGAATCGACGTGGTCCACCGCTGAATCAGTGAAGAAGCTTCTGCAGGCTCGCGATGCTACTGGGATCACATTCATAATCCCGAGAAGCGATCAAAGGCCTTGGTCCCCTCCGAAGAGGCATCAGTGCGTGTACGAGTCGTACTTCGAGTACAAGACGAAATTGTGGTTCCCGATTCCGTGACTCGTTACCGCATATGCGAAGCGCCGAGGAGTTGCCCTTAGCCAATTTGTGAATGGAGCTTGGCGCCTGGAAGTCAGTCTGATGGTGATTGGCGCAGAGGCCGGTGCTGCGCTCAACGTGCGAGCATTCGAAGAGTTAGTGTCTGTGAAGATGGAGCAGGGTCTGGTTTCGCTGAAGATTCGACAAAACTACAATGTCGTAACGGGTTATCCGAGCAAGACGAACAACTGGCAGCGCTCCTACTTCTATGTTAAATACGACAAAGCGGCATTCGAGGAGCTGCTGGCGACTTCCTATCGCGTCCTATGGACCGACGAGATGGGTATAGAACATCCGTCAATTTTCCATCATTACGCGTGTTCTAACCATTTCGCTTCTTCTTGTTTTGCAGTTGGTCATTCGAACACCGCGGAGTACGAGGAGGAATTTGTGGAGAGTGCTCGGTTGATCGCGTCGCAGAAGCAGGAACATTGGGATAACTTCTCTTTCCGGAGGATTCGTCAATCAATCGAGTGGATTAAGAGTCGTAATCTTTTCTTCTTTGTCATGACGGAATGACGAGTAACTGACTTGAGTTTGTCTCCTACTTGCTTTGCAGAGGTTTGGCGTTCGGATACCGTCCCTATCATTACTAAGAAGAAGAAGAGACTCGCCTTATTCAATCGAGACGAGCAGAAAGAAGTAAACCGAGCTAGAGCGATGAGGGCTTTGCCAAATTTGAATCTGGTGGTGGGGAAGCAACTCGGCTTCGAAAAGAAGACTCGAGCTGATGTCGTGAGCTCGCCGGAAATTGGTGATCGAACGTGACTGAGTCGGACGTCGAGGCCCAGCTCGTAAGGAGGAGCAACAAGAGGAAGCAGCAAGAGGAGGAAGCCAAAGCTGCCGAGAAGGAGCGCATCGAGGAGGGTTCTCTAGGAGGGAATTCCGAACCGGAGAAGGAGAGGAAGAAAGCGAGGAGGGACTCCCTCGCGGGCTGATCTTCCTCCGTTGAAGAAGGGGAGCTCAAGGACCGGGAGCCGAGCGGTGGATCGAAGGATGAAGTCGTCCCGGATTCACAACCTGGTGGTGATCGAGAAGAGGATCCGCCGATGACTTCGTCGAAGGCAAAGAAAAGGAAGAAGAATAAGAAGAAAGCTGTTAAAGCGGCTCCCCGCAGTTCGCCCAAGGAAAAGAACGATATGCCGGAGGAAGGGCAAGGTACTTCGATGGCTCTGGAGGATGTTGTTCGTTTCGAGGAGCCATTGGCCCCGGGAAACGAGGATGTGCCGACGGAGTCTGCTCCTCAGGCCCCCAAAGAAAAATAAAAAGAAGCTTCATAAGAGCTGTCCTGATAGGGTCTCTTTCACCTACGATCGTGACAATCCCCTGGCGCTTAACGAGCTCGAGTGCGGTCGCTTGGTCCGCCAGTTCCGGGGAGATGAAGGCGAGCTACCGCCGGTGAAAGAGCTTGTAACGCCCCGACCGCCCACGGCTAATGGGCACCCACGCCCGCTCACTCGGCCCGTGGGCCCCATCCCATCCGACGACCGGTCGTTAATTTTTCCAAGGGTCGAAATCATTGTTTACTGACCCTGCAATCACCACCCGACCTTTCCCCGTGCTTTGGCCTCTCTTACACTGTATCGCGAATCACTTCCCGATAGGTCACCCATCCTTTCACTACTCCAGCCCAAGCACGCTTAACTCTGGAGTTCTAAACGGATGTGTGACGGAAAAGGTAAGTCAACTTTGGTGACATAGGTAGCCAAATCAATTCTCTTAAGCCTTTTTCCATATCACAACTCAGGATGTTACAGAGCTGATCTTCAAAGACGAGTATAACTTCGCTTCTCGCACTTCCATCATGGTAAGTGAAATCTTGACTTCAACTCTCTTTTCTTTTCAAACGTTTTATTTTTGATCTGACTTATTCTCCTTGTTGTGTTTTGCAGAGCCACGGGAATTGGAACGTCGTAGTTAGAAAGTACGCCGACAAGCTGAAGGGCGCGTTCGAGATTATCTGCAATCAGAAGAGACTCAACAAACGCGCAACTCGGGCTGTGAAGGACACAGTCCGCGCAAAGCATGAGTCGGTTGCTCGAGAGGAGGAGTTGAGGAAGGAGCTCGACGAGCAGAACGCGACGATGGCGGCCGAGCTGACGTCGGCCCGGGAGTTGGTGAAGCGTGTCGAACTGGAGAAGGCCAAGCTGGAGAACAAGAATGCCGAGCTGGAGCGCGAGAAGGTGACCCTTAAGGAAAAGATGGCCGCTGCAGCCTCGAAGCATTCTGCGGAACTGGATCGTCTCAGGGATTCTCATCGGTTCGAGGTCACTCACGAGCGAATTCTCGTAATGACAGCGATGGTCGGAAAGTGCTCCACTCGTTTCAAGAACATCCGAGATCGGGAGAGCTGTCGGGATGATTTTGAGGACGCAAAGTGCATGCTCGGCCAAGCGCGCGGGATGCGAGACTGCCTCGAAGGGCTGAAGGAAGCGGGAAAAGATATCCCGCAGGAGACCATCGACACGTTCGTCGATCAGGAGAAGTTCTACGAAGCAGAGACGACTCGTCTAGAGGTCGGCGAGATCCCCGAGTCGGATCTGACTCTTTCTCCTTTGGTGCTGGAGTCAAGATTCGCGATCAAGGAGATCCTTGATAAGGTCGATAAATACGGATCAAACCTTGATTTGATTGACTCGGAAGCTGCGAGGATCCTCCGAACTCCCCGCGAGGAGTTCCATGATATCACTCAAATTACCCTAAGTAGTGATTTTTACTCTCATCAAAAGAGGTCAAGTTATAGTTTAGGGATCGAATCCACAAGGAGCTAAGGCACACACTAGATCTAATAGTTATGAGATTAAGATAGGATAATAGTTTATAAAGCAGTAAATAGTTTTACGTAAAGTAGATATATGTTTCGAATTCGCGTAAGAGCGTTGCGACGATTACAAAAAATTGTAAAAGCTTTGACTGTGAGAACTGTCGGCGATTTTCCTAGTTATTTCCGTTTCAAAACCTTAAACCTAATTGAGTCGCAGCTCGATAACAAAAGACGAAAACCGTACGAAAAAGGTTTTGTTAGGATTTGGGACTGGACCTTATGAAAGGCTGCCTACGTACCCCTTTCGAGGATCAAGTCGGACGTAGTTCAGTTAGAAAGGATTGAACAAGAGATCGAACTGCCTGGCGGAGTTCGTCTAGTATTAGCGTTGGTCATAGAAACGGGCATGTCGAGAATAATGCCTAGGGTTTCTATGTGCGGAACTCTAAGTAAGAACCGTTAGATCCTTCTGAGAGGAACGGAAGTCCGCGGACAAGATGAAAATATAACAAGAGGCGGACAGACGTTCTAGGTCCTTCCTTGCTGATCTAAACACCTAAGTTCTAAGTTCTCTAAGTCTAGGATCTCGGAGCTGCTCTCTCTCTCTCTCTTTTTTTTCTTCCTTTTATGCCTCTCGCCTACAGCTCCTTATAAACTCCCTCCTAGGTCGGTTTACGCTTCCCTCTTTTGCTCTTAAGCCGTCATAGTCCGAAAATAGAAATATTCCATTTTTTCCGATCTTCATGATTATCTGCAGAAAGTTTCCATTTATCCGCGGAAACTGATGTTTATCCTCCAAGCATAATCCGTCACAAGATTTATGGGATTTTAAGAAATCGTAAGTGGACCTCGAATCAGGTTTAGGACCCTTTGGGCCGTCTTTTGATTTGAGACGTTTGTTCCGATTTCTCCGATAAAGTTAAGTTTAAGCGGTTTCCTCGTATACCGAATGGACGATCCCATTTGATCGAGAAATCAGGAAATGGTTAGCCGTGGCTTGCGGAGGATTGTCATAAGGATAGTTGAGAGTGCATAGTTTTACGTCATATCGTCGTTTCGGAAGACTTTGGACGTTTCGGAAAATTGTTGATGTTCGTATGCTAGCGACCGAGCTTGTTAGCGACCGAGCTTGTGTCTGAGCTCGGTCGCTATAGCGACCGAGTTGGTGTATGGGTCGGTCGCTATAGCGACAGAGCTTCATATGATCCCTTGGTTGTTCCGTGATTGCCAAGCCGCATCCTCGTGGTTTAACGATCTTTTGTTACCTCCGATGATCGTGTTTTAACGAGAACATTGTTTAGTCGCGGAACCTTTTGCAAGGAGACGATTTTTAAGAAATCATTGATTTAAGAAATCGTTGATTTAAGAAATTGTTGAGTTAGGAAATCGTTGATTTAAGAAATCGTTGATTTTCTTAAATGGTTGATTTAAGAAATCGTTGTTTTAAGAAATCGTTGTTTTAAGAAATCGTTGTTTTTAAAACAAGATTTTCGCGCGAGTTTTTCGTATAAGTTTTTCGTATAAGTTTTCCTTTCTTGAAAACGTAGAAATTCTTAAGACGTATATTTTTATCGAATGTTTTGATACTAACTTCGTCGTTAACACGAACCATTAGAGCTTGTTTCGATGCTGCGGACAAATCTATTCAAAACTTTTATCGTAAAAATTAGTTTAAGTAATTTTTACGAGAATTATCTTTTTCGAGGAATATTTTCGAACGTTAATTTCGTTGTGACCGTTTTTGACCCCAACAGTTAGCCCCCCAGCCCGTTAGAACCGTGGATCGTAGATGCGAGGTTCTAGCGTGCGATAAGACAAGTTAGTCAAGTTAGGCGGAATTAACGGTTGAAAATGTCTTTGAAAGTTGTACGTTCATTCTACGAAGAGTGGAATCTTATAAGATTGGGGCTGCGCTTGATGAAAGCTGCCTACGTACCCTTTGTCAAAAGGGATCAAGCCATTCATAGTTCGTCTTGGAGCTTAAGATCTTTTCGACCTGTTTTCCAGCAAGACTTTATCGTCTAGTTATGTGTAGTGTAGTGAATTTCGAGCATGTTGCTGCCGATGGTATTTCATATTGGACCTTTGTCGGCCGCAAGAGTGGCCTCGGAGGCTGTTTACTTTGGCTAAGTTTCGTTTTAGAGGGACAGGGTGTGAGTTGTCGTCTCATTCCTGCATCTCTGATGATCACTGTATCCATCGCGTGTACAAAGCGAGATTTTTCGCGGTTTACTAATTTACGCGAAGGTTCGTAGAACGGACATACTTAAGTGAAGAGACAAATTTTGAGATCTTGTATTTGATACTATGTCTATGAGATGTTAATTACCAGCAAGGCTGGGTTTAGGGCAAGACCTATGTTTACTTTTGGACTGAGGCTTTGCGATGACAAATCGGCTTTCATTTTGCCTGTTTGCGATTTTAACCTGACTCGTACCGTTTTAAAATCCGCGAAGTGTTATCGGCTTGTACGATTTGTCTGGGTACGAATCGAAGCTACTTCCTTTACGAAGCGCTTAGACGAAATTTCAGTTTTCTCGTATAGCGCGCTATGTTATCCTTGTCGGATTTAAGAGAGCCTACCCTTAGGTGGCTTGTCTGTTCAGGACGTTAGAGTTCGTTTGTTGTGATCAGCAACAACGATATGATATCGTTTTGAAGGTGTGTTACAGTTTAGAGTTCCTGAGACGAGAATTTCGTCTGGAATGTTTTGAGGAAAGATATCCTTCAAGCGTTAGCGACGTCTCGCAGTGCCGAAGGTTGAGTTTTCCTTGTGCCACATTTCGTGTTTGAAATGTTCGCGGGCTTGGAGGTGTTTTGCGATTGTTCGCAGCCAAAAACTGTTGTTTCAGTTTTGGGGTTGAATTTTTTGATTTTTGATCGAGGAACTAGGACCGAAGGGTCGCGTAAATTTGTTCCAGGGAAATATCGTCTTCCTTGAATGTGCTTCGTGAAGTGTTGGCCTCCCGAGGGATTCATTTTTTGTATTTTTAAGAATGACTCGTATAGCTCTAGGAGCTCTATTACGAGTGTTTCTTTTTATGCCGCGTTTTATGGGGCGTATAGAACTTAATCGATTGATGATAAGTTTAAATCTTCTGTTAACCATATGGTTGTTAGGACTGAGTTTCGTTACGAAGAATTCATCGTATGATTTCTGATTCTGGGTTATACGACAAACTGCTTGCACAATAGTCACTTGGCGTTTCACGACAAATCATGGATTGTCGTTTAGCCGTTAGCCGTTAAGCGGTTGGAGCGGTGGTCGCTCAGTAGTTTTGGATTGGCATGGAGGCTAGGTGCAGCTGTATAGCCAGGGAAGTTGTTGGTAAAGGATCGTCGTAGAATGAGTGCGGATTCGGTTGCAGGGTCATTTCCTGCTTGGACGTAGCCGAGGGTAGTAAAAGCAGGAATCAAAAACCTTATGGAGCAAAAATTATCTACGACTGATATCCGTTGGATCCGTTATTTTATTTTACGAAAGAAAACGGGTTAACCGTTCTTTCGAAGGTTTTTCTTTCTTTAGGAAGCAGGACGAGTGTGCCTTAGAATGCGTGGCGATCGTTTCTCAGTTTTTCGAGAGACTAGATCGGTTTGCATGCTCTGCCTGGAAAGTCAAGGAACAATGGAACAAGACTGGAAAATTTGCCTAAGACTTTGCTTGCTAGACTATCCACCTAGGTTCTAAGTTCCCTAAATTCTACGGCAGTTTTCAAGACGTTTTCGTTCCTTTCTTACTAAAAAATTTAAACCTTGACGGAATTTTTAGTCGGATGTACCTTAGTCTCATTGATGATTCAAGATTGCCCCTTCTTCCTTTTTCTCCTATTTTCTTCTGACTTTATCGAAAGTTTATTATGCGTTTAGGAATGGCCACTTTCGATTCAACGTCAAAGAACTTCGAAAAGTCAGTTACTGAATTTCAAATGAATTGGTTTTCGACGAAAATATGACGAGAATATCAGAATGAGGAAGGAATCCTGTCCCCGTTTCTTCGTATCTCTGATTTTACAAAATTGACCAGGTGCGCTTTGTATATCGTTGAAGAGTCTATCGAAAGTTATGAATAGACGTTTTCGACTCAACGTGGCAGACTCTGGTAAAATCATATTGCGTTTTATGTGCCGAAGGAATTTTACGAAATTGTTGAACCAAAGGGAGGAGAAGCAGGCAAAGAGGGGCGTTTTGGAAAGACGGGTCAATGGACAAGGCGTCACTCGAGTGAGGCTCTCAGTTCGTCAGGCTGTGAACGAACTGGTCATGTTCAAGATTCGATATTGTTTGGCTTTATGAATGATGTTTCGTAAAATATGGCTGAGCTTGATCTTATGAAAGTTGTTTCCTAAAACGTTGTCGAGCTTTTTATTTTTCCAGAGTTATTCCACAACTGTTGCCGAGTTAATTTTACGGGAAGTCGTTTCGTAAAATTGTTGTCCAGTTTAATTGTACAAAATCCTTCTCGTGAAATATTGTCGAGTATTATTTTACGAAAAGTTGTGGGAACCGAAATTCGCACTGTCTATTTTAGTTAAGTTTAAACGTAGGAAAACTAAGTTGACCTAGTTTTCCCCGAGGATCCCGGCTATCTGCTGGGCCACGCACGACAAAGTTAATACGAGTCTAGTTTGGGAATAAATGCGTAAAATAAAGAGAGCAAAAAGAAAGAATCTTATTTCCGAATCTGCGGAGAGCGTTTGGACAACAGGTCAAGATCTCGGCCGCAAGAGCTGTCGATCGTCGCTAGTCTCAAAACCTAGATCTAACCTAGTTGAGTCGCAGCTCGCTAAAAAAGGAAATAAACGCCTAAGTTCTAAGTTGCTCTAGAGTGGTTTCTTTTTTCTGATTTCGGATCCCCCTTCCTCTGCTCCTAGCCTTGCTTATATACTCCCATATGACGGTCTATTCTTGATGGGCTGAGTCTGCCGCGGGCTGGACTTTTTCCATTTTCGTCGGCTTTCGTGTTTATCGGAAAAGTTGACATTTATCTTTTCGGAAATTTGACATTTATCTTTTCGAAAGTTTAACATTTATCTTGTCATGCGAAGAAAATTGTAAACCGTCGTATCTATCTTTTTAGAAAATCGTAAACGGGTCGTCCGATCGGGTTTGGTCCCTTTCGGGCCGTCTTCTGGACTTCCGCTGTTTTCTATGATTTCTTTGAAAGAATGCTCCTACTTGGATGTCGAGTCTTTCGGAAAATCTTCGATCCATTGCTGAGGCAAATGGTGTTTTAAGATAACCATCACCGTTTTATACGAAGTCTTCCTGTCCGTTGACGTCTTATGGGTTCTTCGAAATCTTGGAGCAGGAAAAGGAGTTTTGTTTGCGGGATCTCGGAAAGTCGCAAAACACGGATTTCTGGCGACCCGGAGGCCTAGAACTTACGCACGAAGACTAGCCGTCCGACGACCCGAGCCAGCACGGGGCTAGCCGCCCGGCGACCACGGCCAGCACGGGCGCTAGCCGCCGCCGGCCACGGCCAGCATGGGCGCTAGCCGCCGCCGGCCACGGCCAGCACGGGGCTAGCCGCCCGGCGGCCACGGCCAGCACGGGCGCTAGCCGCCGCCGGCCACGGCCAGCACGGGGCTAGCCGCCCGGCGGCCACGGCCAGCACGGGCGCTAGCCGCCGGCGGCCACGACCAGCACGGGGCTAGCCGCCCGGCGGCCACGGCCAGCACGAGCGCGAGCCGCCGGCGGCCACGGCCAGCACGGGGCTAGCCGCCCGGCGGCCACGGCCACGACCGGAGTCGGCTGCTCGGTTCCTTCGGCTTGTGCGTGTTTTTGCGTTTTTAGTTTTCCGTAGGTTTTTCCTTGTGTAGAAAATATCTCTAGCTGTTGATTTTGAGATGATTAATCTCGAACTTAATATTTTCCTAAGGTTTATAGATTAACAATTAGTCTTTCAAGGTTGCTCTAACATTTTCATGTTTTTCCGAGACTTTCGGACATCGATTTCGTCTTGACCGATTTTGACCCCAACAGTTAGCCCCCCAGCTAGCTAGGAGCCGTAAGGTTTGTAGGTCCTAGCTTGCGGTATGGTTCACGAGGAAAGTACGGAGACGAAATCGTGTCGAAGGTCGGGGTGAATAGTCAAATCCTTGCCTATAAAGACTTGTGAATTCTTTACCATTCTTATTTCACCCAAGAATCTCAAGTTAATCTCTCTCTTGCAAATTCTCTCTCTACTTTTAAGAAAAGAATGACTTCAAGATCAAAATCCTCGAGGAGGCGGTCTCACTCGTCTTCGGATAGTTTCCATGCCGAGGAGGAAGTTCCGAAACCCGAGGTTTCGGAGATTGACAGGAGCGCGTATTGCGACGCCGTCTTTGGTTCTGATGCTCCCCTTCCCGTGATCCCGATTCCCCGGCGACCTCTGAGGACGCGTAAGGAAATTGACTCACCGAGCGAAGTATCCCCCGAATATCTCGGAATTCTTCGAGAGTTTTATGAGGTTCCGAAGGGAGTCATGTTTCGCATTCCTCGTGGGAATGAGAGCTCGGAATTCAGGCCCTCGACCGTTTCGGAATCGCAATCAGCCAGCTGAACGTGTCGGCTTTGGAGAGCTGGCTTGGCGTTGTGATTTTGAGTTACGAGTTAGGGATGGACCTTAGCTGATACGCCCAAAATCGGGAGGATGGCTTTGGCCGGATGTTGGATATGAACCGAGAAGGCGAGAGCACTTCTGGAACTAGGATGGATTGATAGGATCGTCAAGAGGTGCGGAATGACTCTTGATATACCAACGATCTAAGGCTAACCACCAAAGAACGGATGTAGTGCGTTGGCTAACCACCAAATAACACACAAAGATGATTGGCTGACCACCAAATCAACAAGCCGGTTCAAACCGATGAACTAGCTAAAGAACTCTCTCTCACTCAGAGAAAAGAAGAACAAAGATAAACTCCAAAATGATCTGATTTTATTCATCAAAGGAATTACATATTTATAGTATAATGAGTCAAAGAAATATTTAAATAATTGTGGAAAACTAGAAGTTTAGAAAACACAAACAAAGACTAAGACTTTTTATGGAAAACCGAAATGTGGACTATGACTTTTGACCAGAGTTTGAATGCCTCTTTCCTAGGCACGACTTTGACTCCTTTTGTTGATATTTCTTGATGCAAATGGGCAGGAGACCATCAGGAAAGGCCTGGTCGAATTTGGTGTAAATCGGACCCAAATCAAATTTGTTATGAATTTTTCGGTGGGCCGAAAAAGGCTCATTTCGCCCAGCAGCTAAACCAGCTCCTTCTTCAGTGTCACTTAGCTCATTCAGCTCCAAGTTAGTGTCACTTAGCTCATCCAGCTCCATAGCAGTGTCACTTATCTCACTCAACTCATCTAGCTCCAAAGTAGTGTCACGATCTGATGGAAAAATCTCGGTTGGATCAAGCTGGTCGACATGATCACCATCATGGGCCGTGTCTATGAACCAAAAAAGACGGTGCTCGATTTTGGTTCTATCATTAGCCCTGCTGACTTCGAAGGGTTATGGAACTCCAAGACGACGAGCATCAATGGAGTATACTCCATGAAGGCGAGGACCAATTTTTCGGTAATCCATGGAGTTACCTCGCACGCCAAGGATCATGTTGATCGTTTCTTTTTCGTGAGGATAGATGGAGAGTCTGTCGAGGAAGGCTTTCTCCACCTATTCCCGACGGACTGGTTGTACCAGCGAGGTAAGATTGTCGCATCCCCTTTCTTAGAATCCGAAAGGCGAGTATTGAACGTGTGTTTTTTTTTTTTTTGGTTCAGAGAACAGGTGTCTCGCGCATTTTCCTTCCGATCTTTCGATCAAGAGAGACATTTTTAGGACAAGGCCTTGTTCCTGGAACTCCTTTACTCTCGACCGGATTCGAGGGGCGGTCGCGCTTCATCGATCGCGAGGCGGTACGCGGCCCTGTGTCAATGATAGATCCTACGTTTTTGCCCCTTCAAGGCAGAGGCGGAGACCTCGTAAGGATAAAGGGATCGCTTTCGAGACCTCGTCGGGAGATGGCGAGCCGCCGAGATACGATCCTGGCTTCACTACAGAGAATCAGGATGTTCCTCCCCCGGGTGACTTCTTTGATGAACTCCCTCCGGCGTTTTCCCGTGACGAGTCTTTGGACAACGAGGAGAGGGACAAGGTGACCGCGGAGGGTGCTCGTTTGGTCAACGAGGTTTGTTTTTGAAACTTGAGTAGATCCCCTTTTCTTTTTATTTGACCTTGGCTTCTTTGCAGGCCGTGGGAGTGTGGAATGCATCGATCGATGGAAGTTTCCATACTGCCCGGCTGGCCCGTTTCAAAGCAGAGGAAACGGAAAGAGAATTCGCCAAGTATCGGTTGGAGGTGGAGGAGCAAAGACGTCGGCAAGCCGAGGTCCAGGCTCAAGCCCTCGTTCGCGCGGAAAGGAGTGGGCGGAGAAGAGCTGCTGCCGAGCTGAACCGAAGGGCCGAAATTTTCTCTACCGAATTTGAAGCGTACAAAGAGGCTCAGGACTTTGTAGGCGATTTTCGCGAGTGTCGTGGCTCGGTCGGTACCCTACACAAGATGCAGCGTGGGGTTTCTCTCTTTCCGGCGAACTTGCCAAGATGGATGGCTCGATGAGAATTTGCGCTAACGCTGAATCCTTTGTTCCTCCGATCGAAGGGAGAATTCGAGAGTTGTGGGATCATATCCAAGTCTCGGAAGATACAGCGGATGTAGGCGTGGGTTCGAATGCAGGCGACAGGGGTGAAGAGGTTGACCAGCCCGACTCCTCGTTCGGAATATCTCTAACCGATTGTTATGCATTCGATTATAATTTGTGATAGGCCAAGTGTGGCTGTTTGTATGTATGTGTTGCGACCCTTAGGAGGTTGCGTGACTTTATTTTTCTCGGGATCGGCCGTTGGTGGCTTTTGAATCCCTGTTATGAATGCTTTTTATGAATTCTGCGTTTTAATTTATACTTTTGTCAAGTGTAGAGGGTTTGAATACGTGTAGTCACTTCGTATTCAATCTCTTCTTTTTGTCGCCAGATCCGTAGGTTACTTTGTAGCGAATGTTAGGTTTGTAAGCGATAAGAGGCAAATTTTGGAATCTCGTATTCTGGATACTTATGCCTATGAGATGTCTTAGATACCAGCAAGGCCGGGTTTAGGGCAAGACCTAGGTCTACTTTCGGACTGAAGCTGTGCGATGACAAATCGGCTTTCGTTTTGCCTGTTTGCGATTTCGACCTGACTCGTACCGTTTTAGAATCTGCGAAGTGCTTATCGGCTTATATGATTCGTTTGGATACGAGTCGAGCTACTTCCTTTACGAAGAGCTAACCAAAATTTGGATTTTTTGTATAGCGCGCTATGATATCCTTGTTGGATGCAAGAGGACTCTGTTAGAAGCCAGACTACGAA
Source organism: Raphanus raphanistrum subsp. raphanistrum (assembly GCA_019706035.1). Classification (NCBI taxonomy): domain Eukaryota; kingdom Viridiplantae; phylum Streptophyta; class Magnoliopsida; order Brassicales; family Brassicaceae; genus Raphanus; species Raphanus raphanistrum. Next base: position 43,767,455 of record CM033983.1, read on the forward strand.
TTTGATTGAGTGAAACGTTTCTATGTTTTTCCGTCGGGGCCAATCGACGGAAATGAATTCTAGAGTCGCGGATGGACTGTTTGGTAGAGTTTTTTAGAGTCGCGGATGGACTGTTTGGAGGAGAAAGGAGAATCAAGACTTTTCGGGAACTAACGACGTCTCGCGTTCCTCAAAGATATGATTTTCGTTTTCCGTAATGTTTATGCGTTGAGTAAGCATTTGAATTAAAGAATTTGTAATTTATAACGTAGAGTACATGTGAAAAGTATTTTTGCGGGAGTACAAGGATATTTGTCCCCATCTTCCCCCCCCCCTTTTTGGTGAGGGGGATAGCTGAACTCGTCGGGTTGCGACGAGCTGCCTACGTACCTCTTGCGAGGATCAAGCCATCTCGTAGTTCTGTTTCTATCACGGTTGCTATTACTCCATGATTTCTGGCGCCTTGACTGTTTCAGCTAAGTCGGCGGTCGCGTCGGGAGTTACAGTATTAGATCATCTCCTCCGTCATTGTCATCGCTCTCGACATGTTCTCTGTCATCTGATTCAAACGTCTTCTCTTCTTGAGATTTATTTGTATCCTCTTTTCCTTTCCATCTTTGTTCAAAACGGTTCTGAAATTTACTCATATCATTCAAATTATCCATCAAGTTAGGCTGTTCCAGTTGCTCCTTCTCTTGCTTTACGGATGTGCTGAGCTGATCGAGTAATCTGGCTTTCAAATCATCCCAGCTACTAAACTCATATCGTGAAATCTCATCTCCATACCACGACATAGCATCACCTTCAATGAACCCATACACAAGCTGTCTTGTTTTGAAAACAATGAAGTTGTGAGCTGCAATCAACGTGTCGATCCACTCAACCCACCTCTCTGGATCGTCACCGTAGAACATCGGAACATCAATCGATCCCATGGCTCGTCACAAGCTCTGATACCAAATATAAAACCTCAATCTTAAAGAACACACAAGATAATAACTCAAAATAAGAAACTCTTCTTATTAATCTCTTGAGGAAACTATCTCAAAACCTCAAGTTCTCAATCTCTCACAATTCATAATCTCTCACACAATTTCTCAACACATTGTTATGCAACACACTTGCATCTCCTTATATATAACACAATATTTCCTAAACTCATTAGGAATCACAAATATATATTTTCCTATTCTATAACTCAATAGAATTAGGTAACCTGCATTCCAAGTTATTTTCAAGCTTATCCCAACATAGTATACTGATGGTCTCTTCTATTTTCTAAAAAAACTCTACATGCTGTTTGTTGACTTCAATATGAAATTATTTACATGGTTTTCTAAACTGTATATGATTTGTTACGAAAAATATTTAGATATATATATATATATTAAGTGTTTTTCTTTTAAAAATATATATGTTCAAGTGTTTAATCATATTTGATAAAATGTTTATACATAAAAAAACATATAAGTAACACTTATGTTTATATATTAAAAACACACATATTTAGAATACTCATGTATTTTAAAAGCAGTTTAATTTTTGTATTAACATTATATATTAAAGATGAAATGTGCCCATGCATAGCATGTGCAGTAATACTACTTTACTAATAAAGCATGTATACTCTTATTTATTTATTGCCGAAATATTTTTGTATCATCATTTCACATGTTCCAAATAATCAATTCGAAATTTGTTGTTACAAACGAAAATTATCAAAATTTAATAAATTCAAAATATTTAAGATCATTTTCTAATTAAAATATTTATATAATTGTATGCTTTATTAACCGAAATTTTGACATAGATATACATAAAATATATAACATATTCTTAAAATATATTATAAATGCGATATTACAATATTTCTTTTCCAACTATAGAGCTATAAATACTATATATTCATCAAAATGCTTACGTTAAAAACCTCGGGAAAAAGGATAAGAAGAACCATGACTTTGTTTCGACTTTCAGATCTGAGTGAAGGACTTTTAAAGATTGAAATTTTGGCTATAATTTTGAGAGTTTTGGAAACGTATACAAACTCGAAAACGGCTAACATACACCGATCTCATCATTGCTGATCAAGATTTAAGTTTCAAACTTTTATTTATTTTAACACTTACAAAGAATAATTTACTTTATTATTAGATCCTAATATCATATATTTTCAAATAAAATATGTATAAACAAAGGGATGTAGAATCGAAGCAACTAGCCCCAAAAAAAATTCAAAAGTATGAGGTTCTTTGTCACGCAGAGGATGAATGGAGAATAGTCCATAAATTTGAAATGGTTTCTAATGGTAGAGATAAAAGAAATACCAACAACATGTTCCAAATAAAATTTGTTGATCAAACTATGGTGGATTGGATTGACATTTCATGTAAAACATCCATGTATGACTTTATCTCTTATGATAAAATTTTACAGAGTAGTTTGAACTCCATCTATACTATCGGTATGTCAAATTGTTTCTATACCTAATACGAACTATTAACATATCCTTTTTGCTTTAAAATTGATGATATTTACTCAATATCATTGTAGACTTGGTAGGCTTCCAAATCTATGTTGGACTGCCTTATTATACTCAAGACTCACCGCAAGATCTTTTTTGGGGCTTATGTACCTTTTGTCGATTTCAAGATAAAGGATGCAAGGTATGATCTTATTGATATAATAGTTTAATTTAATAGTATGCTGCCATTTAATTTGTCGTAATACAGTTGTTTTCAATTAATTTGATTTTATTTTGTGAAATTATTAGTGAGGTAGAGCTTAAAATCCAAGTCTCTGGAATTCTTACTGTGGAATTTATACTCAAGAAGTTCCAGAGGTGAATCAATGGCCTTAAAACATGTGTTTTTTTGATGTTTTGGCGGGTTAACTACAACTTATGAGGTTTGTACAAGATTGTGTATTACTATATTATATTATCTATGAAGATTTCTCCATTTATTCTTACTATTTTGTAAAATTATTAGGTACACAATAATTACAGACGGAGAAGGGTGCTCTAGATTCATCACTAATCCACCATGGACTAGTGAAGTTTTTATATATCTAGTCTGTGATAATTTTAGTAACATGATCCAGTGGAAGTGAGTGTCCATTTTGAACTCCTCAAAACTATTTATATAATATTATTGATGTTTAAATGATTTCTTATTAATTTGATAGTATTGCAATCATTAATTTATAAATGATAAAGGAAAATATAATTCATAACATTTACTATTAAAATTTACTAAGTAATTTTACTGTTAATATATATATATATTTAATCAGATATTGGTAGGTGAGATTTGATGTCCAATCTATCTTCCTTTAAAAAAACTAGAGTCTTTGTCCGCGCTACGCGCGGAAAATTGGTTTAAGATCCGAGTTGACTTAATCGTGAAAATACTCGCAAAACTCTGTTGTGAAATAAAAGTTTTGTATAAGTCAAGTCTAGAAGAAGAAAAAAGTTATTATCGTTATGAAGAACAGCGACGAACCCAAGAATTTATTTTTGAGGGTTCAAAATATAATAAAAAGTCATCTAGAGGATTTGATCCTAGGTTATGTGGGTTCATTGATAGCCATTTAAACCAATACGCCACTTTGATCTATTGAAAACATCTTACAAAATTCTGGTTTTAATATTTTCTGTGGTGTCAAGTGATGACACCTATAGTTTTCACTTGGGTTTGCCCCTGATGAAGAATAGATACTAAGGTATTAAAACAGAAAAATGGAAATCATAGATAAGATGGTGGACATTTTGACGAAGAGGGAGCGTATATGCAATGAGGTTTTTTCGAGTTGGAGAGCCTGAAATTATTTTAAAATAAATCAGTGAACATAACGTAGTAATTAAAATATAGTTAAAGGAGAACTCTTTGCATCGCGTGCAAACTGATCCACCATTATATTTTGTGCTTTTGGTATATATCGAATTCTGAAGGTAAGAAAGAAAGTCTTGCACTTAAATGCATATTTTCATTTACTTTTATGTTTGTTTAAAATAAAAACAGAGTGAAATTTTTTAAGATCAAATCGATCAGGCTCACTATAAATTTAAAATAGATTTCGGTCCAATATTACAACTACAATCAGACCAACATATAAATAATTATATAAAGAAACACAATTGTATATTTTAAAAAATTCAAACACATATACATATTTAATTTGTCAATACTTTATAGTTTTAATTTTTATTATATAAGTTCACCATGCGCAAAGCGGCATGTCTTATCCTAGTTTTAAAAAAATCGATAAGCGCAAAGTGTATGATTAAAAAATCTGGCGAGTAATTGGAAGTAATCTTGTATACAGTCATGTATAATAAATTATTCTATGTATATCACAATGATTTTATATCTTCCTGTGATTAGCCAGGATGGGTAACATCGCTTTGGAATTTTGAAGAAATTTTCGACTATTAATAGTGAATGATTTGAATTCATTAGTAGAATGCTTTGTGATGGGAGAGGGAGGGAAACATAGTGATATAGAGTTGGTATTGTATACACGTGAATACTTAATGCCAAAAAATATTATAAATAAGATTTTTTATTTCTAAAACTTTATTATTTATTATGGTAAACTCTGTAAGATATTTAAGCCGTTTGACCATCACGTACAGCCCACGAAACGTCTGTGTGCCAACGTTTTGAAAGTAATAACATTTAGCCACAAGCTAGAATGATGCAAGATACTAATATGTTACTAAAAGCTTTCTTTATAAACTCAGCACACCAATAAAAGCTTAGCAAGGTAAAAGTTGAAAGAAAACGTTAGGCTCTTACAAAAAGATTACAAAACTCTTAATTGATATTCAAACCTATAAGAAAAGAACCAGTATCTGATACAAAAGATCATTTTAACTACCCAAACCCATTGAATTAGCTTTTCAGAGCTAGAAAAAACAAACACAGACGATGGTAGTGTGATCTTTTTCTTTCTTCGGCGCCTGTAATCAGCAAGAGAAACCATTATCAGAGCATCATCATACAAAGACAAATATATAGAGGTAGAGATGCAACATCCACATGAAGCTGGTCAGAGTAGCGGCGGTACAATGGAAGTATCAGGAAAACAAAAACCCAAAGAACGTTTTTGACGCAACCGCCACTAACGAATATAAATGCGGAATTTAAAATAACAATAAATAAATAGTAGCGCAGCGGGAATCAGTACTATACTAAAGGAGCTAATCAAGCACTCTAAGTCTATCCACATCAGATTTTTAAAACAGCCAGTAATAAATCATCTTTGCTCCACGTCATTGACTCGATGTATGCTTTGGGCTTTTGTGTTTTCCGACATTATTTTGGACTTCTCTTATTTTTGTTTTGTCTGAAGGGTGAAGCCCATCGAGTTATTCATCCTCTCTCCGACGCGAGGTCTCTCTTAGAAATCATAACCCTATTTTGTTCTCATCGTACCTTTCGACTCCCATCTTTCCAGTTTCTCATCTCTCCAGTTCCGTTTCGAGTAATTCACCAGTAACATCTCTAATCAATCCTTGCTAAACTCATTCAATAGATTCCTTTCACACTCTTCTCTGTTTTTCTATTTTTAAACCTCTTTTCATTTCTTATTTCTCCACCGAAATTGATAAGCTACTCTTAGACTCTCATCCTGATGGATCCAACCGGAAATTCTTCATTCTCCAGCGTCCGGAAGATCAGAAAGAAGACCATCGCTTCCTCTGCTTTGTCGTCCACCCGAACCCGAATTAGGATTTTGAATCTAAAGTTATGGTGATGATCAATTTCTTTTTTTTCTTCAATGGTGTTGATAACCCCTTTTAGTTTTGATGTCGATTCATTTGATCAAAATATTAGGGGTTCTCACAATTGTTTTTTTGTTTTGTTTCGATAAGGTTGAAGTGCCGTAGTGATTGCTTTAAGGTGTGAAGATAAATGGCTCTCGAATACGATCTCTGAATGAAAACACGAAGAAGGTTCAGTATGCCGTAAGCGGTGAGCTCTAGAAAGAAGGCAAAAAGGTATACACTTTTGGATCATCTTGTGCCTTTACATTTTGGCTTTACTCTAGAAAAAAGAGACTTAAAATGAAGACATACATGTGATCTTCAGTTCGTTTAGGACTGATTTGGATTGAATATTACATAAGCTCCTGACATTTCTTCACCACGTATATATATATATATATATATATATATATATATATATATATATATATATATATATATATATATAATTGTAGCCATCAATCTACGTTGAGATTAGATATTAAAACTAACGAATAATTTTTGCAGGTGGTTGTGCTCTGTCAAGCGTATCAGCTGGTTTCGATCGTTCGCTACGTGTATGAGACTGCAGATCTCACAGTGTTGAGCCGGTTCAGTTTTTTGCTCATTTCCTTCTTTTCAGGGGACCAGATCTCTGGTTGATTATTTCAGAACTAAATCTTAACCAGCTTTTGCTTTATTTGATGTTTTTTGTTTGTTTCAGATCATTGATACCTTTTTGGATACAGTGATGTCAGTTGTTTTAACAAAGACTGAGATTATTGGTGGTAGTGTCGATGGAACTGTTCGAACCTATGACATGCGTCTCAGTAGGTATGTACAAGAAAAAAAGGAATCTATTATTGTTTTTTTTTTTTGCTTTTGGCCAGGAGGAATCGAAAGAGCTGACTCTTGAGTTTTGTTTTAATTTGGAATCAGGGAGATGTCAGGATAACTTAGGACAACCGGTTAATTGCATATCGATATCAAACGATGGAAACTGCGTTTTAGCTGGTTGCTTGGACTCTACTCTGCGTCTACTTGACCGGTAAACATTCCCCTTTGTAAAATTTGTTAGCATGTGAATTAAAAAAACTGCAATTTCTCATCAAGATTTTCATATGAATATCTTTGAAACTACAGAACCACAGGAGTTCTTCTCCAAGTCTATAAAGGTCATGTTTCTAAGGTTAGTCAACAGAAATTATCCATGGCTGCTTAATTGTTTCTTAGGTTGATGGAATCAATGGGAATTTTTTTTTTCTTTTTTTTTCAGATTTGTGATGATTGATTTGGTTTTTTCTCAGGTGGTCTGGATCACAGGGGTTAACCAAGGGATTGGTAAGTCGGAGTTTAATGATTATCTATGAAGAAAAGTCTCCAATTTTTTTCTATATTGTGGATGCAGCAGCTCATGTGCTATGTCTTCTGTTTATAGGGGAAGCTCTTGCTAAACAGTTTGCAAGTTTAGGTGCCAAGCTTATTCTTTCTGATAGGACTGAAGCTGAGATGGTTCGGCTTAAAAGTGAGCTCAAAGGTACTCACTTCATGCACAAGTCTCCAGTTTTTTTTAACTATTGAGCACTCTGTTTACTGTGATTGACTGACTAAGCAGTGTTCCTGTAGGTAAATATGCACCAGAACATGTCCGCGTTTTTCATTTTGCTTTATCAAGCAGTAGCATCGAAGTGTGGCTCAGAGATGTTGTAGCCGCAGCAGTGACTCATTTCCGTGATTGATCCACAACACTGTCTACGAGCTTCTGGTTAGTAACTTCCCTGCTATAAGTTTTGTTATCTACTCAATAGAGAGAGACATATATAATACAAACATTAAGAGTATCATGACTAATGGTAACTGGATTTTTTCGTCTGTAACAGTCATTAAAAACCGATTGTTGCCTCACTAACTCGGATGCACATGTAATTGGAGGATCGGAGGATAGACTATTGGAATGGTTTACTTCTGGGATTTGGTAGATGCAAAAAGTGGTATCGAAATTTCGAGCTCATTATTTAGTGGTAAAGACCACACACTCTCTTTCCTTTATCCCTTTGTTTTTAAATTCTCTGAGTAAGTATTTGTTTTGATATTTTTTCTATTCGATTGTTTGTAAGGTTACAAGCGTGAGTTATCACCCCAAGGAAGATTGCATGTTGACTTCTTCAGTGGATGGTACAGTTTGTGTCTGGAAAATATGAAGAAAGAACGATGTTAATCGGGTTACCGTTTACTGGGTTACAATAGCTGGTTCATGGAGTGAAATCTTTTGAAAGTTTGAAGCTTAATAATAGTGAAAGATCGTTGATATGTTACGGATGAAGTCGAATGAATGTTGGTACATTTTATAATTTTCTTTGAAGTCAAATCAAATGGTTTGATCGTCCACTGAATTTACAAAATTTGATAGTGTTACTGGATCCACGTGTGTTTGTAATATTCAAAATCTTAAAAAGTTCAAGTTTTAGTTAGGATTATGAGACTTTAAATTATACTCTTAAAACTTTATGTTTTAGAGGAAAAATTGTTTCAAAAATATACAATTTTGTATTTTCATTGTATTTGATCAGCTAACAATGATCAAATCTAAATTTTAAAAATGTTAATTGTTTTTTATATTCTTACTGGTTTAGAATTATAGAAATATAAAATCACAAAATATGCAATTATAACTAAGATTTAATATTTTTTATCAATGTGTGTCAAAATTGTATATTTGAATCAGAGGAAGTAGTATATTATAATTTTTGATTAATAGTTCGTGTAAATAAAAAAAATGATACGCATTTGACTCTCTATTAGTATATATATGTAATTATTGCGAATGTAAGAAAATTTAACCTTTATGGTATTTGAAGTTTTAAGCAGTTATATTTTAATTGAGCATAAAAGTACATATCAAATTATTTTGATATAATCTCTTAAAAATCCACAAACTAATACTCTTTTCATTTCATTCTAATTCTTACTGTAGTTTAATTTTGTTTCAAAATAAAGATTGTTTTAGAATTTTAATACAAAATTTATTAACTTTATATGTTATATAATTTTTATATTCTCCTGTTTATTGAAATGCGATTAGGTGTATATCTGTTGATGTGTGTGATTATGGAAAAATAACACTCACCCAAAAATGTTGCTGGCAAATTGGTTAATGCATCAAATCAAAATACATGGAAATTACAAACAAAGTTATTAAGAGAAAACTACAAATATATCTAAAAATACTAAAAATAATATGCAAAAACATTGGATTTAGAATTAAGATATTACACTATTATTTATATATGAGCAATAGATTTTTAAATCATGATATATTAGAAATTACTCAACATTCAGAATAAAATATTGTTTCTACTTTAGCTAAGATGAGTCACATTAATCCACTCAGAAACTAATTAAAACATATATTATATTGAATACCAATTTCACATTCAAAAAGCAATAATATATACCTTTAAAAAATCAATCTATCTAAGTTTGTTTAGTGTTCTAGACATTTTATAATTTATTAGTTCTAAAATTCACTAAACTGTTTTAAAAACACAAAAATATAAAAATATAAAGCAATTATTTTCTGGTCTATTAATTGACAAAAATAACACGTAAACGCATTATCCGCGCGTAGCGCGGACAGAGACTCTAGTAATAATAATAATAATACGGATAATAAAATCCACGTCATAAAATAAAGTTAAATACAATACCATAAAGTCAAATCCGAAAATAAACATCCGAAATATAAATAACAACATAAGTCCGAAGGTCTGAAAATAGGAAGTAGCGTAAACGATAGAAGTCTGAAGGCCTAAAGGCCCAATAACGATAAAAGATAAAACGATAAAACGATAAAGCCCACGAGCCCAAATAGTAGCACTAGTCCGATATGATCACTCCTGCTCATCGGTCTCACCTGAAAGGGGAAAGAAAGAGAGGTGAGCAACAGGGGAGTCGCTCAGTGAGGTATGGAATATTAAACCGCAAAGCACAGACTTGAGTAAATAGAACTCCCACTATGGAAGTCTAGTTCTAACATGAAACAAACACGGCGCCTATTACACCACACAGAACAAACAATATATGTCTAGTGCACTTAGACATGCTACAACCGATGCGATGATAGCACATAGATATACTCTCTGCACCCCGCATTTCCTCATAAGGATATAGATATATACACTCTATTTGCATCACAATACAGTGGTCCAAGCTGTACCCCGCTAACCTGATGGCGTCGTAAGTACAAACGTCTCTGTACCTCTGCAACTCTCCACAATCATAGGCGTCGTAAGCACAGACGTCATGTGCCCCCGCCAATCTCCTCAATCATAGGCGTCGTAAGTACAAACGTCTCTGTACCCCCGCCAATCTCCACACATGGACTCGCTTATATATATATTTACATATGTATAACAATTCTTAGCATCAATCAATTCACTCAATCGTTGAATCCTCTATTATCCTATTTCCGGTTTAACAATCAATAACAATAATAAACAAACAAGTCTCTCAAACATACTCAATTCACACAGACAGATCATGTTTCGAGACTACACTACGATAGGAAGAATTCTATACTGGTACGGGATTTACGGAATAGACCCTCACCTTAGCAAATGAAGAGAAGTGGTATCTATGAACTCCAGCTACTCAAATAGACTCCAAATCTGAAACCACGGCGAAAATTCGAGTCAAAACGCCTTTCGAACGATTCAAAACGGGTCTGGTCAAAGTCTACGGAAAAGTCAACCCGCTGTTCAACGGTCAATCCGGTCAACCCTTGACCAGAAATCAATTTGATTTAACCAATTGGTTTTCCTTAACCGATTTCGAATTGATTTTAACCGATGGTTTACCCTAACCGAAATTCAATTGATTTTAACCGCCCGGTTTACTCTAACCAACCCTAACCAAATCGCAATCAATTAAACCGATCAAACCGACCGGTTAACCGAGTCACCGAGTTGACTCACCGGGTCGACTCAGCCGAGTTGGCCGAGTCGCCGACAAGTCACCGGAGGCGGTCAACGGCGGCGACGGCGGAGGGTGGCGGTGGCTTACCGGCGGAGGACGGCGGAGCGGCGGCGGAGGATGACGGTGGCCGGCAGCGGAGGCCGGCGGCGGAGGCGATTACCGGCGGCGGCGCGTGGACGACACGCGTGACGACGACCCAACTTCCGGAGGCGCGTACGGCTTCGTCTGAGCTCCGATTGCGGCGATTCTGGTGGCTACGGATTCGTCTCGACGAGAGGAACACGATGGTGGTCTTGCATGCAAGAAATTCTCAACGGTTAAGGAGTTATGGTTGATTTACTAAAACGGCCGAAACTAAACCTAAAATACAAAGGGTTTCCGGCGGTTACCTAAGGGGATTAACGGTGGTGACTGGATGGACGAGGTCACTGGACGCGGTGGCTCCGGCGACGAGCTCAGGTGACTCTCTCACTGCAAAAGATCACACTCCACTCCTTAGCTCACTATCTCTCTCTCTCTTTTTTTTTTTTTTTTTTTTTTTTGTTCAAACTATCTCTCTCTCTCTAAAACTTTTCTTTGATGAACTTGGTAACAAAAACAAGGTAGAGGGGTGGTATTTATAGGCAAAAATATGGACCTGTGGGTGAGTGCATCGTCATTAGCGTGCTAACAAACTCTGTGACCGAAATCGGGTCGTTACAGTTTTGTAAATAGTAACAAATGAAATAATGAGACTGAGACGTTAATGAATGACAACAAATCGACTCTTTGATTTAGAAAAGATGTCGTATTTTTGTAACAGAACATTTTCTCAGAAAGGGAAGAGACTGATTTGTTGAAGTTTTATATAGAGGCACATGTTCGTCAAGGAGGATTGGTGCCTGGTGAGAGGTGACCATGAAGTTTGGCTTCAGAGAGAATGAGTCCCTATTTATGATCTCTGTAAAATTCAGAGCAAAAGCCATCGCATTTCAGTTTCCTATGCAACCCACATGTCTTGTTTACTTTTTTACTGAAAACCACATCTACTTATGGAAACAAAGAGCGGTGTCTTACCACTGTACCAAAGTGCTTTCTGATGCGTCATAGGTATTTTCTTATGTGCAGTTCGTGCTAGGTCCACAACCAAACACATTAGCTACCCCGAGTAAGACATATATAGGCCAAAGAGTAACGCTATCAGACACAAGAAATAACACAAAATCTGCAATTTGGACATTTATACACAAAGCATGATGTGAGAAGATCCTGAATTAAAACGTACCTCGCAGTAAGGATGAACAGATTGAGTGAATTCTCACCGAATACATATTGTCCTGCACCCCAGTTTAAAGCCTTGTTAACGTATCTAACCATTTGCCAGAAAGAACATTAAAAGAGAGAGAAAAATCTGATATTAGGTGATATTTTGCATCCTAGATTCCAAATACACGGTATCAGAAAGCACTGCTCAAAAGCTACTAACAGCATCATTCAAAACTGATTCTCCAAACACCAGGGTATATAAATTTACATCCGGTCCAAGTTCTTGCAAAACAAATACAGTAGTAAGTAGGGATAGATATCTAAAAACTGAGAGAACGCAGTAAAAGGAAGTACCTGAAATATAGACAACACGGTGACAGGATCAGTGGCTGAGATAATTAGAGAGCCAAAAATGAGACACTCAACGTGGAAGTCTGTACATGAGAAACATCACACCGCCAAGGTGGAAATGCAGTTTCTTTGGCTAACTCTGATGAATCTCTATTTATGATCAGATCAAGATCGAAGAAAAAGCATACAAATGGAACTGAAACTGGAAATGAGATGATACCTGAAAGTTATTGAATTCAGGCTTATGGATCATGTCTGCCCATGGCCCATCTCCGACTCCAACACTGACTAAAACAATCGACAAAGTATATGAGCTGCAACGTGAAAGAAGCTCCGGAGAATTAGCTTATGGAAAATTAGAGTTGTTGGAATGAAGAAGAAATTACTGCACGTTCTTGGTGAGGCTGTTGGTCACGCCTCTCGCATCTCTACTTATCTTTATTCACCTGAACCCTTGGCTTCTGATTTGGATCTTGATCTCCTTGTGAAAATACTCACTAATATCAATTTGCATATCCACCGATTTGACTATGTGAGAATCAATTTCCAAAATAAAAGACAAAAATACTCATTGTACGGATCTGGAGAGAAAAGAAATGGAAGAAGTAAGAAGCGGAAGTCGAAAAGAGATGAACGATTTAGGTTTACGAAAAGCAAAAGAGAGATTTTGTTGAAAAAAAAGCAAAAGAGAGCACATAGGGCGAAGAACACGACAGCGACGAATCTGTGACACCAAAGCCAACGAATCAGAGAAATGGGCTTCAGCCAACGAATCAGTGACGCCAAAAACACAAAAGCCCGATCAAATTGACCTTTCATTTAATGACGTGGAGAAATACAGCAATTCTATTGACTGAATTAAAGTGTCGACGTGGATGCCTTAAGAGGGCTAGAATAAGAGCTTTTAGTATAGTTTTGATTATTATAATAAGTTAAACTCACTATTAAGTCGTTATTTTCTAATTATGTGAACATTTGTACTCGCTCACATTTAAAAGAATTGTCATCATTTTAATATACCACTTAAAAAACGGTTCCAAAAGATCATATTAAACGCCTCTATTTCAAAAATCTTAATCTTTCTCACTCATAAAGAAATTACATAGGATTTTGCAAAGTCAAAAAACAAACTTAATGGCACACAGCAATACCCTTAATTTTAAATCTCACTGAATCATCGAAAAATTGTCGAAGTCTGGACAAAAATACTACTATAGTTTATGTTTAGTGTTTCTTTTTTTGGTGGGTTATTGTGTAAGAAATTTCCATATATGATCATGGATAATTAGGGTTGCAGAATCAAAATTACAGTCCCTAACCACTATTTCAGCTGTTTTGGGGAAAACCGATGGAGGATATTCAGACGATTCCAAGTGACACTATGCATTGGTCTGATAAGGAATAATTCACATGAATTCCACATCAAATTTGTCGAACGTACACATGTATTTTATGGGTCTTCACTTACTGAAAACCCAATGTTTGTACCTGTTCCATTCCAACAAGTTCTCCAAATGAATTTCAACATCACTTATCCAATCGTTATGTATTCCAATCTGGTTATTCAGCTGATTTTTATAAGGAATTAATATGTTATGTATTATTAACTTAAGTTTATATCCTATTAATTATTGATTTTTGTAGACTTGTTTGGATGAGTTACTACACTTTGAACTTTAAATGAGTATATGGATAATCTTTATGAGGAGATGTTTGGTGTACCTTAACTCAAATTAATTGTAAACTTATGGATGAAAGGTAATTACTATTCATACTATAAGTAACTCATAAGTGTCAAATAAACTTCTATTAAAATAAATGTTCATCTTATTTGTATGTCACCAACAATAATACAGAGTGAGTGTGAGTTGGAATGTGAAGCTTCAAGACAGCTTGCCCGAGAATCGAATATGAAAAGTTGGAGGCTGAGTAAAAAACATAAAACCTTCTTAGCTTTGCGTTTCTGGCTTGTAACTACATTGAGCAAAGTTAAATTTTAAATAATTTTAGTATTACTTTTTTAACATAGTCTTTAGAAGATTTAAATTGTTTTCAATGTTCAAGAAAGGTAATGATCACAGACGAAGGACAATGTGCTATATTCGAATTCGATCCAATATTGATTTAATAGTGATTTCATGATTGATTACTCCATTTGTAAATGTTAAGTACTTGAGTTTTTGGAAATGATATTTTTTAAACCCTCTTATTATAGACTAACATATAATTTAACATATTTAAAGTTTTTGTTTCATGATTTTTACAGTATAGATGCTGATGATATAGTAAGAAGCTAAATATTTTGTAATAGTTTTATCGCAAGAACTTGAAAATATTTATATAATAAAAAATATTTATATAAACATGTGGGGTGGAATAAGTAGTAATATAATTTTATTTATTAACTTACTAGTGCTATTCCGGCGCGTAGCGCCGGTTTCGTATATTTTATGCTAAATAAATTTACAATTCGATTTAGTGTATTAATAGGGTGCAATCTATTTGATGAATATCACAACTTAGAAATTATAGTTTGGGGCTAATATCACATACCTATTTAAACCCTAAATCTAACAAGTAGACTACTCAGACATAACTAAGTAATTCATAACACAAGATAGGTAAAGAAATTGCATTAGATAGAGAATAGAAAACAAATGGAGTTCAATCACAAATCTCTCAATGATCTCTTCAATCTCTCAAAACAAATAAAACTCTAGCTTTCTCTCACACTCTCTGCTTGCTTGCTTTTTGGCTTCTCAAGCTTAGCTTGCCGTCAAAAACACTTAGGCAGGGTATTTAAGCATTTTCATTAGGTTAAAAACTCGTCAGGGGCAATCTCGTAATTTGGTGAAGTCTTGGTGAAGTAGTCGGCTAAATCATTTCGTCCTCTCTATCGATCGACAACACTTGATGTGTATCGGTCGATTATAATCTTCTAGTACACGGATCTTCACAGCTACATCGATCGACAACTCTAGATGAGTATCGATCGATTCTTCTCTGAATGTTGACCTCCGACTTGGTCTTGAATGGTCAACTCGGGTGTATTATCTATTGTGCTCCAAAATGCTCCAAAAACATCACTTTATCACGAAACACTCCTGAACCTGAAAACATATCTAACAGGCTAGAAAACACATTAGTACATAATAAAAATATCATTATACCAAGGTAGAAAATGGGTGAAATCCATGGTATATCACCAGACCTTCTTAGAAATATCACCGATAAAGCTGATGAAGTATTTGCAGCCTCCAAAACTCTCAGGAGTTGAAGGAGATCCCCAGAGATCCGAATGCGCATAATCCAATATCCCTTTTGTGATGTGCTTTTGATACAGCCTGGAAATCAGACTATAAGACTTGATGAACTGAGGTTCAACCTGAAAACAAAGAAGATAGATTTTTATGAGTTTTTATGAGTTTTTTTAAGATGCAAAACAGAAACAAATGAACTATGAATAAGATGCTAATGATATGCAGAATAAATCAGAGTAAATAAACAAAGATAAATGATAGATATGATGGAATCAAGCTGCTGGATGTGTATCACTCTCAGCTTGATCAAAAGATGGATTGAAGTGGAATTGTGGATGAAGGTTTGATTGAATCTCTCAATCTGATGGATGGTGGACGAAATGGATTGAATAGACACCACAAAGCTCTGTGAAATGAGACTTTGATAAGCCTGGTTGCTCAAGAGCTGCTTCTCACAAACTCAAAAGACTTCAAACAATAGTTTTAAGAAAACTAGAAAACTGCATTTTCATTCATAAAATTTAAGGGTGATTAACAAAGACAAACTAAATGAGCTTATATAGGCTCGACCTTGGGACTCTCTAACAGTCTAAAATGACTTAAGGAAAGAAATAAAATTGAAATAAAAGTCTTGGAAGCAAAGGCTTTGATGGTTCCATGTAATCTTCCTTTAGCTTGATTTATGCCTTCTTCCAAATGAGATGATCTTGTATCTTGATATCTTCTTGAACCTGGATGGTTTAAGGGGATAAGTGAGCATTCTTGGGACCTTCTTTACTGTCTGGAATGATCTTAAGTCGTGCCTGATCTGAAGAGAAAGAGCTGTTGGAGCTTTATTGCAAGAATCTCCAAATAAGGCAGTTTTGGTGTAAGTGTGGATCCTCCTGATCCAATGGGGGCTGGTGCAAGGTATGAACTCATGGAACTCTTCTTGAACTCCTATAATGTCTCCTGGACGTCCTGGTTCAGTCCTGATGTCTTCTGGTCGGATTGGAATTGGTTGGAAATGATCAAACCGATAGATTGTCCAATCTTTCCATAAATAGCTCCGGTTTGATTTAAGTGACTCTTCATTGAACCAACTGATCTCCTGGGCTCTGGTGTAGCTAAGGACTTCTTCAATACCTCCTGATTGGTTGGAATGATCTCCTGGACGCCAATGTCTGGTTTGAAGCTGATTGAACCGGTTAGCTTCCAATTGAGGCAAGTGTAGAACTGGTTTGACCGGTTCTGGCAAATTGGGCATAACTTCATAATTCCGTGGCCATTTCTCCTGAAATTGGGCTTCCTGGAAATATGAGAGACGCTTCTTGAATCCTATGATCAGCTTTGATTCAGTCCGCTCTTTCATTGGGCTTGAATCTCCTTCAAAAGTCGGGTACTCGCAGATGGATGGGCTGGGGAACCTCCGGTTTGTAAACTTCATAACTCCTTGGTCCAGTAAGCGTTTCTGGATATTCCAATTGGGCTGGAATCCTTCTTGAGTGTAGAATCCATTAAAATTTGTTTCACTCCAAAACTCCTTTTGGTTGTCGAGATATACACCGTGGACTGGACCTATGTCGCTGGTACCTCCAAAGTGGCCGGTTTGGACTGCTTGGTTGACCTCTGGTTCAACCACTGGTTTGATGGCCGCATCATTCCCTCCCCCTTGTGAAGGTTTTGACCTCAAAACTGGATAACCTGATACACCACAATAGAGGAAGTCAGGTTTCATTCTCATTTGGGAGTTTAGGACCTTACCTTGATACAATTTTGGTTTGGTAATGGCTTGTGCATCTGGTGGCTCTTCTTTAAAGAAATGGGAAATTGATGTTAGGAGTTTTGAGGATCCTAAGTCAAATGATAGTATAGTGGTAGTAAGTTGTCGAACCAGTTCTGAGGGACTCAAAGCTGTGAGAATGCAAGTATCTGCCTAATCTAAGTGCAGCCAGAGATTTGATGATTTCTAAACTAATGATTAAAGCTAATGCAAAGCAATAAAGATGATACTTTTAAGCTATTGGAAAGGAAAACTCATGGGTATAGGGATTTAGACCTTGGGTGATCAGATTTCGAACTAAGGAATGTAAATGATAAATCAAACTATCAACCATAAGCCTAGACACAATTCTAAGCAAGCTCTATGTCTAGATGAATGCTCATTTGCTAACATGTCTCAAACATCAAATGTCTTTGGTTGAATAACATGCAAGCAATCATTACTAACAAGTCTATTAGCTATCTTAGCATCTTTAACAACAAATGTCTTTGGCAAAGTACACTAAAAGCCTAGGAGAGCTGACTCAGGCATTTCATCAAACACCTGTCGGGTGAGAAATGCCTAGAGATCACCCTTTGAGTGGCCTACTCAAATGATGCATTAAGATCACTCTACTATGCAAGGAACAAGTATGATCTATACCTAAAACATCCTAGAACTAGCCTAATCACCCTTAATCACCCTAACCCATGAATCCAAAAGGTGATTACTCACTAATCTCCATGATTCCTCTTAAACCCATGATGGATTTCAGATTAATCATGTAGAGAAATAGATGAGAGATCACAAGAACAATCACAATCAAAGCCAAAAAAGAACTTTTCTTCAGAGCGTTTTTGTGTTCTTCAATAGATAAAAGATAATCTTCCAAAAGGTGGCTACAACATGCTTAAACATTAGGTTTTTCAGAGTAAAAACGTGCATAAGAATGACTAAAATGCCCCTGAGAAATGTTTAAGTTCGAGATGAAACGGGCTCGGAGCGACCAGGAAGGGTCGCTCCACACGGCCGCTGCAAATGAGACGAGCGAGCTGGTCCCCTCGCTGGCTCGGGGTCGCTCCAGGGGACGAGGCGCAGCGGGTAGAGGGAGCCGCTCCGGTTGGTCGCTGCGAAGAAGACGAGCGAGCAGGACGGGCCGCTGAGGTGAAGCCGCTCCAGGGTGGTGAAGTCGGAGCGGGTGGTGGGAGTCGCTGGGGCGTGGTCGCTCCAGGTGATGAGGTCGGAGCGACTGCTTAGACCCGCTGTACTGAGGTCGCTGCGGCCCTGATCGTCTCTAAATCACTCCTTTTGCTTCTTTTGAGTCTCCAATGCATCCCAAATGCTCCATGTGGTACTCCAACACCTGATAAAGACTTATGTATGCAAAATGCAACCTAACAAGCCTAAATCCTATTCTAGATGATCAAAATGCATGCAAATATGAAGATAAAACAATGGAAATATCCAAGACATCAACTCCCCCAAACTTGTCCTTTACTTGTCCTCAAGTGAACTTTCTAGGACTCATAGGGGAAGAGGTTTGAAAGTGGGAGCTCATAGCCAAGAGAAACACACAAACACTCGCTTCAACATAAGAATTCAGCACAAGCACACTCTCCTTTATTATCCTCTAGCTTCTCTAGGCCTATCTTAACTCAACATTATTCATTCACACATTCAGCTTAGCCAACTCTCCCATTCATTAAGCAATACAACAAGTGAGCTCTATGCAAATGGTCAATTGGTCCAAGTCATTTGGGTAAGGGAAGGCTTTTTGTTCTAGTGATCAAGGGGTTCAAAGCTCATTATCTTCAAGAGGGTTCACTCTCAAAACAAGTAGCCTTGACATTGCACATAATATATCTAAGAAAGGGATCAACTAATGCATACAATGCTCAATCTTCATTGTTCTACCCTTTTCAAACATACAAGTGACTCAATTATTCCCAAAGTTACACCCCACTCACATCTCTCACCCAAAACCACAAACTCTTCAATCAAGGGAAATATCTCAACTCTTAAAACACAACCTCTTAGCTCATTCACACTTTGCTAGCCCCCCTTTTTTTTTATTCACTTTTTTTTTTTTTATTATATTCTTTTTTAATTTGGGGGCCAAGACTTTCACAACTTTGAGCTAGAGGTTTATACAATTTCCAATAAGACAATTAAGCACAAGAGTTCATTCATTCCCATTCAACTTTCAAGTTCAAACTTTACAACACTCATCCCCACCTATGGCTAGACAATAGCGTAAGCAATCTAGCAAGAATGAAGACTGAGCATTGTCGTTCCCAATACTCTCAAGATTATGCGCATGTAAGACTTTCCAAAAAAGGCCTCACTCAACAAACAATTAAGGCTTAAAAGGAGGAGAGGGGTTTAGGGAGTGGAATGCCACTAGAGATTGTCAAAAAGATCGGCATAAAAGATGTGACAACTCTAGTGTGTATATCCATGACTTAGCACACAAGGGACCATGAGCAAGAAATTAAGTTCATTCAGTTCAATTCAAGGTTGTAGTTGGCTTAAGAGATTGAGTTTCAGGGAGAGTTTTCAAGGCACGAAGCTTACAAGGTTTTCAAGAGAGGTGCATGAACTATACAAGGCTAGACAATGCTCTCTACAAGGCGTTTTAAATCAGCTCCCAATGCAAATGAATGCAACCTATATGCTTCTAGACTCAATCCTAAAGTATGCAAATGATACACTAAATGATTCTTTTTGTGTTTTTCAAATTTTTTTTTTTTTGTTTTTTCTATGCAAATAAGGATGAAAAATGTAATGCATGAGACTCAGAATCATCAAAGCAAACATGATCAAATGCTTGGCACCTCCCCCACACTTAAATCACACAGTCTCTGTGTGAGTGAGGTACCCAATGAAATTCTAAAATCCAAAGAAAAACTGGGATAAGGGAAGTTTCCAGTTACCTGAGACGGGAGCGAGGTGGAAGGATCGCTGCGGGTGCGTCGCTGCTGATGATGGCTTCACGGCGACCAGGCACAGCCGCTGTGACTGGTCGTTGGGCTCTGCTCGTCCTTGTGTCACTCCTTGTGCCTATTTTGACCTGCACACAACTTCATTTCCCATTGTTTTATGCAGTAAGATGAAAATAAAAATACTAATGCAATATATACAAGGATACTCATGGGACTTCCTCCCAAGTGAGCTTGTTTTAAGTCTCTAGCTTGACTTTGCCTCCTTTGGATCAGGCTGGAATAAGTGCAGAAAGTGGAGTTAACACCCCATCTTCCTCAGGTGGTAGCTCACCAAGGTGATCATCAGCAGGAGGGCCCATTTCTTCAATGATGAAGGCTTGTCCAAACACAGTGGGGTTCCTCATTTTCTCCTTGATGTCAAAGTGGAGGATGTTCTCCTTGCCCAAATGGAGGTCAATCTTGCCTTCCTTCACATTCACAATAGCTCCTGCAGTAGCTAAGAATGGCCTTCCAAGAATCAATGGGTCTTGAGCCTCCTCACCCATCTCAAGCACCACAAAGTCTGTGGGTATCTCATACTTTCCAATCTTCACAGGGAGGTTCTCTAAGATGCCCACAGGGTACTTCACCGAACGATCAGCCAACACCAGAGAGAGTCTACACTTCTTGTACTGAGTTAATCCAAGCTTCTTTGCAACAGACAAAGGCATCAAGCTGACACTAGCTCCCAAATCGCAGAGACATTTCTCAAATACCATAGGTCCAAGAGCACAAGGTAGTGTGAAGCATCCTGGATCCTCTAACTTCTCTGGAGCATCAAGCCTCTGAATGATGGCATTGCACTCATGGTTCAGAACCATCATGCCCTCCATCTCCTTCTTCTTAGCAGCTACAGCATCTTTCAGGAACTTGCTGTATTGAGGAATCAGCATGAAAGCATCAATGATGGGCATTGTAACTTGAGCTTCATTCATCTGCTTCTCAAACAAAGCTTTGTACTTCTGTAGCAGCTGCTTCTTGAATCTACCAGGGAATGGAAGCTTGGGTTCATAGGGAGGAGGGACAGAAGAGCTTTCACCTGCTGGAGCAGCAGATTCACCATCTTTTGTTGGCTTCTTTTCTTCTCCAACCTTTCCTTTACCCTTATCTTTCTCAATCTTCTCCAAGATCTCATCATCTGTCTTCTCATCAACAATGATCACTTCATCATCTAGATTGATGGCTACCTCCTCACCTTGTTTCTCAGCATCCTTGGTGAGGGTTCTAGGAGGTAACTGCTTACCACTCCTGAGTGTGACAGCTTTTGCTTCCTTGGGGTTTTGATCAGATTTTCCAGGTAGAGATCCTGGCTGGCGATTCTGGTGGGTGCTCATGGAAGCAAACTGATTCTCCAAATTCTTGACAGAAGAAGCAAGGTGGGAGAATTTGTTGTTGAGCTCATTGTAGCTCCCATCAATCTTGGAGTGAAGGTTCTTCAGCTCATAGCCCACATGTTTCTCACTTCTAGTCTGAGACTCCAAGATCTGTTTCAGTAAGGCATCAGTGCTGCTCTCTTGAGGGGCAGAGGAGCTAGGAGAGGGGTTTTGCTGAGGCTGATAGTTGCTCTGCTGGTTGTTTCTAGGCTGATAACCACTCTGCTGGTTGTTTGAATAGGGCTTCTGTTGGTAGTTGTTGTACTGAAAGTTGGGTTCCTTCTTGTACCAGCTACCATTGCTGTTGATGAAACACAATTCTTCTTGCCCTTCCAAACCCTCAACCTCATTGACAGTAGGAGGTATTTCCTGTTGTGGGTTACCAACAAAGTTCACATGCGCTTGTGTGGCCTTATCAGCAATGAGTGTGTCAATCTTCTCCTGAAGAGCTTTTATCTCATTCCTTGTGTGCTTGTCATCACCTCTACTGCTTCTGTCATGGTCTCCACTGTAGACTGCATCACTCTTAACCATGTTGTCAACTAGAGCTTCTGCTTCTTCCTCAGTTCTCCCCAAAAAGAACCCATTGCTAGCTGTATCCAGTCTGGCTCTGTACTTAGGAAGAGCACCTCTGTAGAATGTGCTCAGCAAGCTCTCCTTGGAAAAACCATGGTGTGGGCACTGAGCTTGGTAACCATTGAATCTCTCCCAAGCTTCACTGAATCCTTCCAAGTTCTTCTGTTGGAAGCTGGAGATCTCATTCCTCAACTTAGCAGTTCTTGAGGTAGAGAAGAACTTCTCCAAGAATGCCTTTTTGCAGTCTTCCCAAGTAGTGATGGAGTCACTTGGTAGAGACTTCTCCCACTGACGTGCCTTATCCCCCAAAGAGAAGGGGAATAGCTTAAGCTTTAAAGCATCCTCTGACACACCATTAGTCTTTGACATACCACAGTAGCTGTCAAACTTATCCAAGTGATCAAATGGGTCCTCCACAGCCAGACCATGATACTTGTTGTTCTCTATGCAGTTGAGCAGTCCTGACTTGATCTCAAAGTTGTTAGCAGCCACAGCTGGTGCTCGGATTCCAAGTCTAGGACCATGGATGTTGGGGCGGTCATAAGTGCCAATGGGGCGAGCTGCTCGCTGTTGTGCCCCTTGGGGTGGAAGATTGTTAACTCCATTGGGGTTCTGAGGATTTTGTTGTTCTTCCATTGCAGCTTCCAGTGTCTGCAGTTGAGCCTGTTGCTCTTCTTCTCTTCTCTTTCTAGCACACTCTCTCTCTAAAGCTCTGATGTCTACGGCTCTTGGAACAAGGTTCGATGTACCCTTGCTCCTCAAGTTCATACACCTGAAAATCACAAAGAGTGAAGAAGAGAATCAGTAACTTACAAAAATAACAATGACTTAGTCTCAAGCAAATGACTAAATCTCAATGTTCAAATCAAACTCAGAATTTGGCAACGGCGCCAATTTGATGTTAGGAGTTTTGAGGCTCCTAAGTCAAATGATAGTATAGTGGTAGTAAGTTGTCGAACCAGTTCTGAGGGACTCAAAGCAGTGAGAATGCAAGTATCTGCCTAATCTAAGTGCAGCCAGAGATTTGATGATTTCTAAACTAATGATTAAAGCTAATGCAAAGCAATAAAGATGATACTTTTAAGCTATTGGAAAGGAAAACTCATGGGTATAGGGATTTAGACCTTGGGTGATCAGATTTCGAACTAAGGAATGTAAATGATAAATCAAACTATCAACCATAAGCCTAGACACAATTCTAAGCAAGCTCTATGTCTAGATGAATGCTCATTTGCTAACATGTCTCAAACATCAAATGTCTTTGGTTGAATAACATGCAAGCAATCATTACTAACAAGTCTATTAGCTATCTTAGCATCTTTAACAACAAATGTCTTTGGCAAAGTACACTAAAAGCCTAGGAGAGCTGACTCAGGCATTTCATCAAACACCTGTCGGGTGAGAAATGCCTAGAGATCACCCTTTGAGTGGCCTACTCAAATGATGCATTAAGATCACTCTACTATGCAAGGAACAAGTATGATCTATACCTAAAACATCCTAGAACTAGCCTAATCACCCTTAATCACCCTAACCCATGAATCCAAAAGGTGATTACTCACTAATCTCCATGATTCCTCTTAAACCCATGATGGATTTCAGATTAATCATGTAGAGAAATAGATGAGAGATCACAAGAACAATCACAATCAAAGCCAAAAAAGAACTTTTCTTCAGAGCGTTTTTGTGTTCTTCAATAGATAAAAGATAATCTGCCAAAAGGTGGCTACAACATGCTTAAACATTAGGTTTTTCAGAGTAAAAACGTGCATAAGAATGACTAAAATGCCCCTGAGAAATGTTTAAGTTCGAGATGAAACGGGCTCGGAGCGACCAGGAAGGGTCGCTCCACACGGCCGCTGCAAATGGGACGAGCGAGCTGGTCCCCTCGCTGGCTCGGGGTCGCTCCAGGGGACGAGGCGCAGCGGGTAGAGGGAGCCGCTCCGGTTGGTCGCTGCGAAGAAGACGAGCGAGCAGGACGGGCCGCTGAGGTGAAGCCGCTCCAGGGTGGTGAAGTCGGAGCGGGTGGTGGGAGTCGCTGGGGCGTGGTCGCTCCAGGTGATGAGGTCGGAGCGACTGCTTAGACCCGCTGTACTGAGGTCGCTGCGGCCCTGATCGTCTCTAAATCACTCCTTTTGCTTCTTTTGAGTCTCCAATGCATCCCAAATGCTCCATGTGGTACTCCAATACCTGATAAAGACTTATGTATGCAAAATGCAACCTAACAAGCCTAAATCCTATTCTAGATGATCAAAATGCATGCAAATATGAAGATAAAACAATGGAAATATCCAAGACATCAGAAATGATCACGCCTCTGGCCTGGACATTGTCATTTCTTCTCTTCTGGAGATGATGGTTCTCCACTCTTTTGGAGTTGATGGTTCTGTCCATCTTTGGGACTGATTCTCCAAGCAATAAAAGAGTATCCGGTGGGATATCTTTATTGGTTTGATGGCCGCATCATTCCCTCCCCCTTGTGAAGGTTTTGACCTCAAAACTGGATAACCTGATACACCACAATAGAGGAAGTCAGGTTTCATTCTCATTTGGGAGTTTAGGACCTTACCTTGATACAATTTTGGTTTGGTAATGGCTTGTGCATCTGGTGGCTCTTCTTTAAAGAAATGGGAAATGATCACGCCTCTGGCCTGGACATTGTCATTTCTTCTCTTCTGGAGATGATGGTTCTCCACTCTTTTGGAGTTGATGGTTCTGTCCATCTTTGGGACTGATTCTCCAAGCAATAAAAGAGTATCCGGTGGGATATCTTTAAAGCTTTCTTCTTTGCAACCTGAAAAATTCTCAACATTCTGGGTAAAGACCAAATGAATTATATCTGATAAAGGAGTTTTATAAACAGAATGTGATATGGTCGAATTTACCATAGGTGCATCAGCATGATGAAGAATTAAATTCTTCTTTGGACAGCATATGATTGAGGGCTGCTTTTCTTGCAGCTTTTTATCTAGGCTGGTATGACCATCTCCTTGTCTTATTCCTGGATCAAAACTCTCTGGCAAAGACAAGTGAGTCATATCTGAATAATCAAGTGTAATAGATGTTTTAAGATCAGAGAAACTTCCCTTGCTGAATTTGAATGATACTAATTCAGCATCACTTTTATGGACAGCATCTATTGACAACATGGTTAAGGCTTCTTCTTGTAAGATTTTATCACGAATTGGATGGCCTTTTTCTTTGCTTATACCTGGGTCAAAACATCTTGGCAAAGACAAGTGTATTATACCAAAGTAAATGAATTTATAAACTGATGAAAACAAAGAACAAAGAACCTTACTTTCAGTTGTGGCAGCAAGAAATTTTATTTCTTTGTTTGGCTTGCTCTCACCTTGGTCTCCTTTACCTATTTCACTTTCCCTTGGACAAGCCAAGTGCATTAATCTTATCATGGAAATAATAATAGCATTCTGATCTGTAGTGAAATTTACCTCAGGTTTTGACGCTTGAACAATTCTTTGTTCAGATTTTGGTTTCCACTTGGGGTGTGGATTTTGATTGAGCTCATGATCTGGCTCGGCCCTTGGCTCTTCAGTAAGCATAGAGCTCTCCTATGGTATCCCTGTACCAAGAATATAAAAATTTAAACCAGTATCTAAAGGTGGTGTTAAACACTTACCTTGGTTTGATACTTTGATTACTAGTTTTGCTCCTTTAAGCAACAAATCATTTCTTCCAGCCTCACTTATGGCTTCCTCCTCTTTAGCAATACCATGCTGGTAGACTGGGTCTTCTCTTTTAAGTTCTTGCTCTTTAATTCCTGATACAATACCCTTTGACAAAGACAAGTGCATTATACAAGAATTTGGAACCAATAAATCAGATTGAATAAAACTATCACTTTTTAATAAATCTGTTTTCTTTTCTAGTGATGTTTCTTTCAATACTTTCTTATTTGGACAAACTACAGGAAAGTGTCCTCTTTTATGACATTTATAACACATCTGATCTTTCAAAATTTTAAAATCAGAAGACTCACCTTGGCTTGATGTCTCTTCCTTCTTTGGGTTTGAGTTCTCATCATTCCTTGGACTTAAATCATGGACAACTTTTGATTCCAATAAGGATGTGAAGTTCAGATTTTTCTGGACCTCAGTACCTGTCTTAACATCCTTTGACAAAGACAAGTGACTTATACCAGTGGGAAATGATTTATAAACCAATTTATCAAGTATATGACTTACCATAGCCTTTGCTTGAAGAGATGGTTTATCTAGCTCTTCTTTGGGTCTGCTCAAGATGTCTTGGCTGACGTTTTTACTCACCTCCATGACCTTTAGGATGTCACTTTTCTGGCCTAAGAAATGGACAGTGGCGTGCCCCTGGTTTGGTTGCAAGTTGGCTTGTTGAGTCCAGCCTCTCTTACTCTCTTGTGCAACAACTTTTCTAGCATCTTTGGAACCATGAGTTGGGGACCTCCTTGGATAAAATTCCTTGATTTCAGAACTTGTAAAATCTTGTGCAAACTCATGTCTCATGACTTCCTTAAGAGCTCTCCACGTTTTGATAGTTGGCTCCTTGTAAAACCATCTATCATCTACTTCTTGAACCCACCATTTAAAGGCATCTCCTTTTAGATGATCAATGGCATAAGCTAGCCTTTCTTCCTTCAAGATGTTGTTGTAGTGAAACCATTCATCAAGGTTCCTCTCCCATCTAAGATAACCTATTTTTCCTGAAAATTTGAAGAGTTCAATTTTATCAGCAAAAGAGTTATAGTCAAACCGAGAATTAACAACATGATGGTTATGGGTTTTAGAAGTTAGATTTTTATTGATCCTTGAAGGATCTGGTGGTTTGGGCTCGACATAGACAGCCTCTGGTGCATCTCCAAATCTTCTTTCTCCTGGCTGTGGACGTTGGCCTTGTGCCTTTCTCCTTTTCCTCAACTGAGCAATCTGTTCAACCTCTTGCAAAGCTGTCAAATGTTGATTCTTCTTTGCCTTCTGACTTTGGCTGTGTGTTTCTCCTACCATGGCTTCCTGAAAACACTCTCAAAGATCAAGTGAAGAATAGAGAAATATGATTGAACCAAAATAAACCCAATGCAATAATGAAATTTAAACTAAACCGAGAAATATGCAATTATGAACCGATATGAAATAAACTATGCAATAAAAACTTTTTATTTTTCTTTTCTGATGCAAGCACGAAATGGAGAAACAAAAATGATATGAAACAATAACTAGGATGATTTTTTTTTGAATTTTCAGATTTAATATGCAATGCAAACAGAAATGGAAACAACTTAAAATGCAGATTTTTTTTTTGACTTTTTCAAATGGAAACAAATAAATGCAAACACTTTTTTTTTTATAAATGCAAATACAAAAATGATGAAACAAATATGATATGCACGAAATTAAAATGATATGCTTTTTTTTTTTAACTTTGCAATGCAAGAATCAAAATAATGCAAAAATGCAGATTTTTATTTTTTTTGAAATGAATGCACTAAATCTAAAAATGGCAAGGGGAGCTGGGAAATGAATGCAAACAAGCTAATGAAAAAAATTTGAATCCTAGATGATCTACACGAAAAATAAACTTGTCTTCCTCTTTTTATAAATTTTTTTTTTATTGGAACAAGAACACAAAAATGCAGAAACTGTTTTTTTTTTTTATGGCTTTTTGATTTATAAAGACAAAACAAATGCAATCAAATATGAAATGCAAGGATAGATATCACCTTGAGTCAGGAGTTTGAGCTCTGATACCAAATGATACAGCCTGGAAATCAGACTATAAGACTTGATGAACTGAGGTTCAACCTGAAAACAAAGAAGATAGATTTTTATGAGTTTTTATGAGTTTTTTTAAGATGCAAAACAGAAACAAATGAACTATGAATAAGATGCTAATGATATGAAGAATAAATCAGAGTAAATAAACAAAGATAAAGGATAGATATTGTTGGGCCCAAATATGGCCCGTTAGCTGAAAGTAAAACCAAAGTAAATATTGGGCCAAGGCAAAGCCCAACACGTATCGGAGACCTGAGTTAAGGTTCATTGCGAAGCCAGAGGCTGGAAGCTAAAGGCAATCCTCAAAGAGGTCACGGTGAAGAGGAAGCTCACGTCGTAACAAGAAGAAGCGCAGGACCCGGTCAAAGGGAAGCTGTTGCGGATTCCACCTCAAGCGGAGAAGATCTCGGAGATCAGTTGAAGACAACCTAAAGAAGTCCAAGACTATTTAAAGAGAAGGTCGAGGACTGAAAAGGGGATCCGATTCAACTCATATTTTACTCAACATTCATCAAAACATTCTTATCATAATATTCTTGTAATCTTTATAATTATCAAGAGAAACATCTTTTTGTAACCATTCCTTTACCACATTATCAATACAAATCCAATTCATTCTATAAATTCTTACGAGATTCAGCCCACGTTATCTTTCCCTAACCTTTCCTAAACATAAAACCTGATCTAAAATCTAGGTGTGAGTTTTACCCCTCACAATTGGCGCCCACTGTGGGTAAGAAACAATCGAATCCCTTACTCTAACTTAAGGATGAACCCTACCGATCAGACAACAAACCCGTCTGACCTTAACCTCCTGATTCAGAGCGATGGCTCACTGAACGACGGAGGCTCTAGTCTCGTAATCACAGAGCCTCAACGTAGCGACCACCGATCTGGGCAACAGCTTACGGCTGGTGCTCAAACGAGCCAAACTAAAGCCGGAGGTACTAACCCGAGATCATCGGGTGGAAACACTTCCGGGCTCCCGATCACCGAGAATTCTCAGCAGCAAGCCATTCCGAATCAAACGGAGGCTCAACTCTCTGAGATCCGCCAGATGATGATACAATTAGTAGACAGAGCTCAGGAAAGTGAGCGCACGATGCATCAGCTGACTGTACGTCAGCAACGATTCGAAGAGATAACTAGATCTCTAAACGCAACAACCCAACCACCGCAACGTCAAGCTCCGGGGGTCATTTTTCATGATCGATTAACCGATCCCTCATTTCCCCGAGCACGTTTAAACTTTTCCCCTGATAGCACTACCCCGGAGGGACGCGGATCTGCTTTCCAGACACCTCATACCGGAACAGCTCCCGTGTTTAATCCACCTAACGCCAGTGCTATGGGAAGTAACATAGCGACAACTAGTTCCACACCTGGTCAGGTTACTGACAGGAGTACTCGCTTACCTCCTCCGCCGCCTGATCCTAGGACCGGAGCAGGAATATCCTTCCCATCTGGGGGCAGAGCGTCAGCTTCGGTTGATCAAACCAGAAGCTCGATCCCGAATGGGGACGGTTATCAAAGGATAGATTCCGATAACCCAAGAAATGGCGAGCGACTTAGCCCACCAACCGCATGGGAGGATGAGCCAACTCGATTCCGTCAGGAACCTGCCCGTCGGGTACCTACGTTTGATCCAAACGTCCTTCCGTTTTTGAAGGACCTGAAGCTATCCGTAGATACATGGAGCGAACTCACGCGGCTCTCCAGAAATTGGGAGCTCAAGTCCATAAAGCTACGAGCTCAGCTCTCGAAATCGATAGCTTGATCGAGGAAACCCGTGGAACTCCATTCACGGACAGAATCGCCAGCTGTCACATAAGAGATACCTGAAAAATCAGAATTCCTGAGTATGATGGGACCTCCGACCCGAAAGCCTATTTGAGAGCTTTCCGATTGGCAATCGTTAAAGCCCATTTCACACAGGAAGAATGTGAAGCAGGTTACTGCATGACATTCGCCGAAAATTTTGTCGGAACAGCCCTTGAGTGGTTCTCCGGTCTCGAGCCAGCCTCGATAGACAATTTCGATCAATTAACTAACGCCTTCATGAAGCAATATTCAACCCATATCCGGAAGCAAGCCTCTGAGGCCGACCTTTGGAAGGTCAGTCAAGGAATGGGAGACTCATTACGAGTCTACATTGAGAAATTCATGGCAATAAGAACTAAGCTCTCGAATCCTAACGACCTAGTCGCCATCGAGGCCCTTAGGAGAGGTCTGTTCTATAGATCGAAATTCTGGTCAGAGCTAACACTCAATACTCCTTCGACTATCGATGACGCTCTTCATAGAGCCACCAAATATATTACTTTGGAGGAGGAGACAGCTGCACTGGATAAACTCCACAAGAAACCTCAGAATCATTCGAAAGGTGAATCCTCTGAGACTAAGGGACCTCATAAAAAGGGTAACCCTCGAAACAATCAGACTCAGGGAGAACATTCCTACGTAATCGAGGAAGACAAGGAAGAGAAACCTGTTGCAGCAGCAAACAAAACTCCCTGGTCAAAAGGCTTCGATAAAGGCAAACGTTGCTCTTATCACGATCGCGAAGGACACCCAACCGAGGAATGTTGGGACCTCCAACGCCAGCTGGCAGCTAAATTCGCAGCTGGAGAAATAAAGGGCGTGGACCTTAAAAAGCCAACACCTTATCAGAAAAGAGGTTCCAGGGACACTTCCCCGAAACGCGAAAGGTCACCTGAGAAGGAGACCGATTCGCCACCTCCAGCTCCCAAGAAAAGAGTCGACATGATTCTTGGGAAATTCCCCCAAGGAAAAAGTTTACAAGTCGAAGCTCTCTTGAGCAAACCCTCCCCTCAATCGAGCCCCGACTCGAGGGTGGATTGTATCCTTGGAGGATCAGACATATGTCAAGACTCCGTCAATTCCATTAAGAATCACGTGCGGAAGGCTGTGTCTAACACTGGACCTAAGCCTCCTAACCCTGAGTCCAATACTAAGATTTCTTTCTGGGAAAGCGAGACCTCAAATCTTGACAGACCTCACGATGATACGTTGATTGTCACCCTGAACATCGCAGGATACGAGGTTCCTAAGCTCATGATAGACACAGGAAGCTCTGTCGACCTCATTTTCTATAACACCCTAAAGGGGATGGAAATAGACGACTACGAAATTATTGGCCAAAAAGCTAACCTCGTAGGCTTCTCCGGAGAAACAGCTACCTCATTGGGAACTATCAAGCTCCCAGTCATAGCTGGCGGAATAATGAAAATGACCAACTTAGTAGTCATCGATAGACCTTCCCCGTTCCACGCGATTTTGGGAAGACCCTGGATTCACAAAATGAAGGCAGTAGCCTCAACGTACCATCAGTGCGTAAAATTCCCAACACCCGAACGGATAGCTACCGTACATGGTAGCCAGAAGATATCCAGGATCTGCTATTTGGGAGGATTCGAAATCCTCAAAAATTCCCCCCAATAGCAATTACAGATCCAGGAGGGTCGCGAAATGCAACAAAATATTCGAGGTCCCCCCAGGAACCTAACCGAAAAAGTTTGCATCGACGACTCAGATCCTGAAAGACAGGTGAGCATCGGGTCCGAGCTACCTCCTGAAACAAAAAAAAGAGCTCATTGATTTTTTGAAAAGCAATGTCAAAACCTTTGCATGGTCCACCAGTGACATGAAAGGAATAGATCCGAACGTCACCACCCATAAGCTAAAAGTAGACCCTACTTTCAAACCGATCAAACAGAAGCGTCGTAAGCTAGGCCTCGAAAAGGCTCAAGCTGTTAACGACGAAGTTGACCGACTTACGAAAGCTGGGTCCATTCGAGAGGTACATTACCCCGACTGGTTAGCTAACCCAGTAGTGGTAAAGAAGAAAAACGGGAAATGGAGAATCTGTGTAGACTTCACAGACCTAAACAAAGCTTGTCCTAAAGACAGCTTCCCGTTACCTCACATCGACCGCCTGGTTGAAGCAACAGCTGGCCATCGACTCCTATCCTTCATGGATGCCTTCTCAGGATACAACCAAATCATGATGGATCCTGAGGACCAGGAGAAAACTGCATTCATAACCAAACGAGGAACCTATTGTTACAAGGTTATTGTTGGGCCCAAATATGACCCCCTAGCTAGTGATAGACAATAAGAAATGATAACGGGCCGCGAAAGGCCCATCTTGAATTCAATCTTCAAAAACAGCTAAGTCAGATCCGGAGGCTGTGAGCTGGAGATGTTCATCTGAGAGGTCAAGGAAAAGAGGCAGCTCGTTGACAAGTAAGCAGGGGCAGGACCCGGTCAAAGGGGAGCTGTTACAAATCCCTCAAATCACGGAGGGGATCTCGGGAACCTGTTGGTAGCAACTGACGGAGCCTGGGGCTATTTAAAGAGAAAATCAATCAAGAAAAAGGGATCGGAACCCATTTCACACACAAGCTCTCAATCATTTAATTCTTTCTTTGTAAACAGTATAAACATCTTTGTAAACATATTCTTTACCCAAAATCATCAATAAAATCATTCATTCATTCTACAAGTTCTTACGGGATTCAGCCCACGCTTTCTTCCCAAATAATCTTAACCTGACCTAAAATCAGGAGGTGAGTTTAGTCCCTCACAATTGGCGCCGTCTGTGGGGAAGAAACAATGGAATCCCTTACTCCAACTTAAGGATGAATCCAGTCGATCAGACAACAAATTCATCTAACCGATGAACAGTATCCCGATGAACAGTACTCGGATGAACAGTACTGGACGAACAGTATCTCGGTGAACAGTATCTCGATGAACAGTATCTCCATGAACAGTATCTCGATGAACAGTATCCCGATGAACAATACTCGGATGAACAGTATCTCGATGAACAGTATCCCGATGAACAGTACTCGGATGAACAGTACTGGAAGAACAGTATCTCGATGAACAGTGCTGGAGCAGCCAACATGAGAACCTCCAGTGGGATCGATCTAGGGCTCCCAGCCCTCGTTACCCCTCAGCACCGACCTGCTCCGAACCATACGGAGGCTCAGCTCTCTGAGATCCGTCGCATGATGATGCAGCTGGTAGAAAAAGCTCAAGAAGGTGAGCGTACAATGCAACAGCTAGCCGCTCGGCAGCAACGATTCGAAGAGGTCACTAGATCTCTAACCGCAACAACCCAACCACCGCAACGTCAGGGCTCGGGAGTGACCTTCCGAGATCGAATAACTGACCCCTCGTTCCCTCGAGGACGTCTCGACTTTTCCCTTGATAACACTGGATCGGGAGAACAGGGACCAGCTTTCCAAACGCCTCATGCTAGGACAGCTCCCGTGTTCAGTCCACCCCTCACCAGTGCTATGGGAAGCAACATAGCATCGACTAGCTCTATTCCCGATCAGGTTACTGGTCAGAGTGCTCGCTTACCTCCTCCACCACCTATTCTTAGGTCAGGAGAAGGAGTATCTGACCCGTCCGGGGGCAGAACGTCAGCTCCGGTGTTTCAGGCCAGAAACCTAAACACGAATCCGGGCGAACATCAAAGGACGGATGCTGATCCTACAGCTCGCCCCACTAACCTAACTCGTCAAAATAACCTAATAGCCAGTGAGCAAATCAGCCCACCGAGCACTTGGAAAAATGATCGAACACGATTCCATCAGGGACCTGTTCGCCAGGTACATGTTCGTCAGGTACCTAATGATGACCCGACTGTCCTTCCTCTAGAGGGACCTGAGGCTATTCGCAGATATATGGAACGAACTCACGCAGCTCTCCAAAAATTGGGAGCTCAAGTCCACAAGGCAACGAGCTCAGCTCCCGGAATCGAGAGCTTGATCGAAGAGACCTGTGGAACTCTATTCACTGACAGAATTGCCAACTCTTACATAAGAGACACCCGAAAAATTAAGATTCCCAAATACGACGGGACCTCAGACCCAAAGGCTTACCTGAGAGCCTTCTGGTTAGCTATCGTGAAAGCTCACTTTACGAAAGAAGAATGCGAAGCAGGTTACTGCAGGACATTCACCGAAAATCTAGTCGGAACAGCCCTCGAATGGTTCTCTGGTCTTGAACCAAATTCGATAGACAGTTTCGACCAGTTAAGTAATGCCTTCATGAAGCAATACTCGACTCACATCCTAAAAGCAAGCATCCGAGGCTGACCTCTGGAAAATTAAACAAGAAGTGGGAGACTCGCTACGAGCCTACATCGAAAAATTCAGAGCAGTGAGAACTAAGCTCTCGAATCCCAATGATCTAGTTGCCATCGAGGCTCTCAGGAGAGGTCTCTGGTATAAATCAGAACTTTGGACGGAGCCAACGCTCAATCCTCCCCCAACTATCGACGATGCTCTTCATAGAGCCTCCAGATATGTTAACCTGGAAGAGGAAACATCTGCACTGGATAAACTCCACAAAAAATCCCAGAGTCATTCGAAAAACGAAACCTCGGAAGCAAGAGGACCTCATAAAAAAGAGAACTCTCGAAATAATCAGACCCAGGGGGAACACTCCTATGCTATCGAGGAAGATAAGGAAGGAAAACATGCCGCCGCAGCAAAAATAACCCCTTGGTCAAAAGGACATGATGAGAACAAACACTGCTCTTACCATGATCGGAAAGGGCACGCAACCGAGGAATGTTGGAACCTCCAACGACAACTAGCAGTTAAATTTGCTACCGGAGAAATAAAGGGCTTGGACCTCAAGAAACCACAGCCCTACCAGAAAAGAGGTCCCAGAGATACCTCACCGAAACGAGAAAGGTCTCCTGAAAAAGAGACCGATTCACCACCCCCAGCTCCTAAGAAAAGAGTCGACATGGTCCTCGGGAAGCTCCCCCAAGGAAAAAGCCTACAAGTTGAGGCCCTCCTAAGCAAACCGTTACCTCAATCGAGCCCCAGTTCAAGGGTAGACTACATTCTCGGAGGATCTGATATGTGTCAAGACTCCGTTAATTCTATTAAAACTCATGTACGGAAGGCTGTGTCTAACACTCAATCCAAGCCTCCTAACCCCGAGTCGAACACTAAGATCTCCTTTGGGGAAAGTGAGACGTCAAACCTTGACAGACCTCACGACGATGCCCCATCACCTTGAACATCGCAGGGTACGAAGTACCCAAGCTCATGGTAGATACCGGGAGCTCCGTCGACCTCATTTTCTATAACGCCCTAAAGGGGATGGAAATAGATGAGTACAAAATCGTTGACCAGAAAGCTAGCTTCATAGGCTTTTCCGGAGAAACAGCTACCTCATTGGGAACTATTAAGCTCCCAATTATAGCTGGCGGAATCATGAAAATGATGAATTTCGTAGTCATCGACAGATCTTCCCCATTTCACGCGATCCTAGGAAGACCTTGGATCCATAAGATGAAAGCAGTAGCTTCAACTTATCACCAATGTGTGAAATTCCTGACACCTGAAGGGATATCTACCGTGCATGGTAACCAAAAGATCTCCAGGATCTGTTACCTGGGAGGATTCGAAATTCTCAAAGAATCACCCCAATAGCAATTACAGATCGAGGAGGGTCGTGAGATACAACAGAATATTCGAGGTCCCCCTAAGAACCTCACCGAGCAAGTTAGTATTGACGACTCAAATCCTGAAAAGCAAGTGAGTATCGGATCCGAGCTACCTCTCGAGACTAAGAAGGAGCTCATCGACTTTCTAAAAAGCAACGTCGGAACCTTTGCATGGACCACCAGTGACATGAAGGGTATAAAGGCCGACGTCACTACTCACAAGCTTAATGTAGACCCCACTTTCAAACCGATCAAACAAAAGCGTCGCAAGCTAGGCCTAGAAAAGGCTCAAGCTGTTAACGACGAGGTTGACCGACTTACGAAAGCTGGGTCGATTCGTGAGGTACATTACCCAGACTGGCTAGCTAATCCAGTAGCTGTAAAAAAGAAGAACGGGAAATGGAGAATCTGCGTAGATTTCACCGACCTAAATAAAGCATGTCCCAAAGACAGCTTCCCGTTACCTCACATCGATCGTTTGGTCGAGGCCACTGCTGGCCACCAGCTCCTGTCCTTCATGGATGCCTTTTCAGGGTACAATCAAATCATGATGGATCCCGACGATCAAGAGAAAACCGCATTCATAACTGAACGAGGGACCTATTGCTATAAGGTCATGCCATTCGGTTTAAAAAATGCAGGAGCTACCTATCAAAGGCTAGTGAATAAAATGTTCGCTGGCCAGCTCGAGAAAACCATGGAGGTCTATATTGATGATATGCTAGTCAAATCCTCAATTGGAGAAAACCACATTTCCCACCTAAGGGAATGCTTCGATATCCTCAACAAATACGATATGAAGCTCAACCCTGCTAAGTGCACCTTCGGGGTACCTTCAAGCGAGTTTCTTGGCTACCTCGTAACCGAAAGAGGCATCGAAGCCAACCCGAAACAGATAGCTACCTTTCTAGAAATGCCGTCACCTAAGACAACCAGAGAGGAAAAGAGATTGACTGGACGAATCGCAGCATTAAATCGATTCATATCCAGGTCCACCGATAAGTGCCTCCAATTCTACAAACTTCTAAAAAAATAATAAGAAGTTCTTAAGGGACGAAAGAATGGGAGCATACCTAGAAGTTGTCCGGAACCTCACTAAGCAGTTCAACAGATTTGAACTAACGAGGATCCCACGAGGAGAGAACTCCTCAGCAGACGCGTTGGCTGCTCTAGCGTCAACATCAGACTCCCTCGTAAAACGGATCATACCCGTAGAGGG
Source organism: Raphanus raphanistrum subsp. raphanistrum (assembly GCA_019706035.1). NCBI lineage: Eukaryota > Viridiplantae > Streptophyta > Magnoliopsida > Brassicales > Brassicaceae > Raphanus > Raphanus raphanistrum. The sequence continues at coordinate 43,804,169 of CM033983.1, forward strand.
AATCGAAAAGCCAAGTATCGACATAGCTACCAAAGCTGAGATCGATAGCAAGCCGAAAGAGCAAACGGAAGGTAGCTACCCCAGACGGTAGCAACCCAAGTTCTTACAACGTACTGGTTCCCAAAAACCAGAATTCGTAGCTTTAAAAAGCATACCTCCGGGGGCAAGATCCAGATCTCGGATTCACCTGTCTACGCAGCCAGGACCATGAGTCATTCTGCTTTTGAAAGCGCATCCGAAGAAACAACCCAGACTCCGGCGAACAACACCAGAACTGGAGATATTTCTCAGAATTCAGACTCCTTCGAGCCTAATCCGACCAATATCTTCGGGGGCAATAAGACATCAGGTCACGACACTCAGGGACCTGAACAAGACACATCAGGTCACGACACTCAGAGACCTGAACAAGATCCGCCCTCATCTCTTCATGACAAAATCATTGGGAGAGAGGATTGGAGAATACCGATCATGCAATAAATCTTGGAAGGTAAGACCCCCCCAATAAGTGGGAGGCCCGAAAACTCAAAGCATTAATCGCAAGATACTGCATAATCGAGTCAGCCCTCCATAAACGAAGCATTTCCGGACCTTACCTAAAATACGTCCATGGCCTCGATGCTATCAATCTTATGAAAGAAATGCACGACGGCTCCTGTGGAAACCACCCTGGGGGCAGAGCTCTAGCTATCCGAATCAAAAGACAGGGCTATTTCTGGCCCACCATTATCGCTTACTGAGAGGTTTACTCCTCTTCATGTGATAAATGCCAAAGGCATGCACCGATTATACATCAGCCTGCGGAAAAACTATCCTCAATATCCGCTCCGTCCCGTTCATGAAGTGGTCCATGAACATCGTAGGACCACTCATAACGCCAGGAAGGGGAAGGCGGAAGCTACGCTCCTTCTTGGTCTTGACAGACTACTTCACGAAGTGGATAGAGGCTGAAGTTTTCCAACAGATAACTAGATTCGAAGTCGAAGGATTTGTGTGGAAAGACATTGCCTGCCGCCACGGCGTCCAGTATGAGATCGTAACCGACAACGGAGGACAATTCATTTCTCGCGACTTCAAAACATTCTGCGACAAGTGGAACATCCGCCTTACCTTCTCAACACCTCGACGACCTCAAGGTAACGGTCAGGCGGAGGCTGCTAATAAGTCAATATTAGCAAACCTCAAGAAACGCCTTGGAACCAACAAGAAAACCTGGTCTGAAAAGATACATGAAGTACTTTGGGCATGTCGAACCACCCTAAGAAAGGCTACAGAAGAAACCCCTTTCTCTTTAGCTTACGGGATGAAAGTTGTCGTTCCAGCGGAAACCTCCACTGGGAGCCTCTGACGGGAGCTTTGTACGTCTTATCCCGAAGCTAATGACTAGCTCTTATCAGATAGCCTCGACTTAATCAAGGAACGATGAGACTGAGTCTTGCTTTGCATTCAAAACTATCAGCAAGCAATGGCCCGACATTACAATTCCAAAGTCAGGTCCCGACAATTCGTTGTAAGTGACCTAGTACTTAGGAAGGTTTTCGAAGGAACCAAGGAACCAGATGCTGGGAAACTAGGGACCAATTGGGAAGGTCCTTACCGGATTATCCACGTGGTACGACCTGGCGTCTATAAGCTCCTGAAGGTACGAACCGGAGTACCCGAAATCAGATCATGGAATGCCACAAATCTGAAGAAATACTATCATTAGGTACTTAAATTCCTCGAATTACGTTAGGTTTGACCCCTTGACTGGGTACGTAGGCAATTGTGTTATGAGTGCAACCCCAATCTCATTTCAACACTCTGATCACCATTACCAAAGGGGGCATATGTCTGATTAAAATCACATAGCTTAAACAGGCTATTGTGTGATTATTATGATACCATGTATTCTGTTATCAATAAAGCAATTATCCTCGATACCTTGACTCTTTAACAATTTGGGTCTCCAAGAGCCTGAACCTAAAATCTTTGGATCAACCCAGGTCACTAAGAACCTGGACCTAGGGTTTTAAAACCCTTAATGCTCTCGAAGGTCTTAAAATCCTTCAAACAAAATCAGATCTCCACAAATCTGAACCCAAGGTCTTAAAATCCTTCAAACAAATTCAGGTTTCCCAAAGTCGGGACCTAAGCTCATCAAAAATTCCAAACGAACTCAGGATCCCGGAATCCTGAACCTAAGGTCTTAAAATCCTTAGTAACCTCAAAGGTCTTAAAATCCTTATCAAAAACCTAAGGTCTTAAAATCCTTAGTAACCTCAAAGGTCTTAAAATCCTTATCAAAAACCTAAGGTCTTAAAATCCTTAGTAACCTAAAGGTCTTAAAATCCTTATCAAGTTTCAAAAGGTCTTAAAATACTAAGCGAAACTTCAATGGGTCTTAAAATCCCACAAACGAATTCAGGTTCCCGTGGAACCACTCCTAAGGTCTACAGAGCAGCTCAGGTTCCTAAGGATCCAAAGCTAAGCGCAACGTATCAGGAACTCCTTCTAAGAATCCTCGTAATCGAATACACTCGAAATCTTCGAGACCTGATAAGTCATTGGACATTGTATCTAATAATCACGATACGTATCCTAACCGAAACTACCACTTGACAAAAGTCAATCTCATCCAAGAAACGATCAAACCAAGTCAAATGACTTAATACGAAAAAACAAAACCAAAATTTGAATAGAAGGGTTTAAAAGCCTCCCCGGGCTAACGAGGGTTCAGAAGACCCTAAAACAAGTCAAGGTTTAAAAGCCTCCTCAGGCTATAAGTCTGAAACATAAACAAAGCCCATTGGGCAAAAGTCATGAAAAGCAACATTACAATTCAAAAAGAGCCGCAGCTCTTAGACATCATTATCACGGGAGCTCATCCCGACATCCTTGTCTCCCTCGACTGGATCACTTTCTTTGGCTGGATCTCCCTCATCTGCCTCCTTGTCATCGCCCATCTGGGACGTCTCGACTGCAGCTGAATCAGGGCCCACCAAACCTAAGTTAGAACCGTACTCTCCGGAAAAGGATATATTAAACATATTAATCTCGAAAGTACCTGAACTCTCTGAGAATTGAGGAATGGAAAGCTTGCTGGCCGAGAAGTCGGATACTTGCGCCTTTTCATACGCAATCGTAGCCATCAGATTAAGCAAAGGAAATCTTCAATAAATATAACTGTTGCTCGAGATCTCAACAAAAAGATTGATGCTCGGCGGCTAGGTCTAGCTTCCGAGATAAGGAATCTTATCTCGAAAGCTGGGGGCAACTGTTGGGCCCAAATATGACCCCCTAGCTAGTGATAGACAATAAGAAATGATAACGGGCCGCGAAAGGCCCATCTTGAATTCAATCTTCAAAAACAGCTAAGTCAGATCCGAAGGCTGTGAGCTGGAGATGTTCATCAGAGAGGTCAAGGAAAAGAGGCAGCTCGTTGACAAGTAAACAGGCGCAGGACCCGGTCAAAGGGGAGCTGTTACAAATCCCTCAAATCACGGAGGGGATCTCGGGAACCTGTTGGTAGCAACTGACGGAGCCTGGGGCTATTTAAAGAGAAAATCAATCAAGAAAAAGGGATCGGAACCCATTTCACACACAAGCTCTCAATCATTTAATTCTTTCTTTGTAAACAGTATAAACATCTTTGTAAACATATTCTTTACCCAAAATCATCAATAAAATCATTCATTCATTCTACAAGTTCTTACGGGATTCAGCCCACGCTTTCTTCCCAAATAATCTTAACCTGACCTAAAATCAGGAGGTGAGTTTAGTCCCTCACAGTTATGCCATTCGGATTAAAGAACGCAGGAGCTACCTATCAGAGGCTAGTAAATAAGATGTTTGCTGGACAACTTGGAAAAACCATGGAGGTCTATATCGACGACATGCTAGTCAAATCCTCAGCTGAAGAAGATCATATCTCCCACTTAAGGGAATGCTTCGATATCCTTAACAAGTACGATATGAAGCTCAATCCCACTAAATGTACTTTCGGGGTACCCTCAGGCGAGTTCCTAGGCTATCTCGTAACCGAAAGAAGCATTGAAGCCAACCCGCAGCAGATAGCAACCTTCCTAGAAATGCCGTCACCTAAGACGACGAGAGAGGTACAGAGATTGACTGGACGAATCGCGGCATTGAATCGATTCATATCCAAGTCCACCGATAAATGTCTCCCATTTTACAAGCTTCTAAGAAATAATAAGAAGTTCTTATGGGACGAGAAATGTGAGGAAGCCTTCAAGCATTTGAAAGTCTATCTCTCCGAACCTCCGATCCTATCTAAACCAGTAGTAGGAGAGCCATTGTACCTATACCTCGCTGTATCCACTGCTGCAGTCAGCGGCGTTCTAGTACGAGAGGAACAAAACGAACAAAGACCTGTCTATTACACCAGTAAAAGTTTGATAGACGCCGAAACCAGGTACCCTGCAATGGAAAAACTAGCTCTAGCAGTCGTAACAGCTGCCAGAAAATTGCGACCTTACTTCCAATCGCACTCGATCGTTGTAATGACCTCACAACCATTACGAATGATCTTGCACAGCCCTAGCCAGTCAGGGCGATTGGCTAAATGGGCCATAGAGCTCAGCGAATATGATATTGAGTATAGACCTCGAGCAGCAGCGAAAGCTCAGGTCCTTGCCGACTTTATCATTGAACTAACATCCGAGCAGTTAGACTCCGAAATGGAATCTCCGAAGTGGAGCCTATACGTCGACGGAGCCTCATCAAAACAGGGCTCCGGTATTGGTCTAAGGCTAACTTCTTCAGCAGGAGAAACCATTGAGAAGTCATATAGGCTCGGATTCAGCGCCTCAAACAACGAAGCTGAATATGAAGCACTAATCGCAGGGTTGAAACTCGCCCTAAGCCTCGGAATCCGAGAGCTAAATGCTTATAGTGATTCACAGCTAGTAGCTAGCCAGTTTCACGGAGAATATGAAACGAGGGACGAAAGAATGGGGGCATATCTCGAAGTCGTCCAGAACCTCACTAGGCAGTTCGACAAATTCGAGCTAACGAGAATCCCACGAGGAGAGAACTCCTCAGCAGATGCGTTGGCTGCTTTAGCTTCCACGTCAGACCCCCTCGTAAAACGGATTATACCCGTAGAAGGAATCGAGAAACCAAGCATCGACATAGCTACTAAAGCTGAGAAAGAGAGCAAACTAACAGCGCAACTCGAGGGTACCTGCCCTGAAACGGTAGCTACCCAGGTTGTCACAACATTTTGGTTTCCAAAAACCAGAATATGCAGCTCTAAAAAGCATACCTCCGGGAACACAATCCAAATCATGGAAGATATTCCTCGAAATTCAGACTCCCTAGAGCCTGATCTCAAGAATACCCCCGGGGGCACCAACTCAGACCCAATCATCTGCAGAGTTAAAACCAGAAGCCGTACAGCTCTCCAAAATTCATCTGGAGGTATTCCTCGGAATTCAGACTCCCTGGAGCCCAATCCTACCAATACCTCCGGGGACACCACGACACCAGGTCCCGAACAGGAACCTCCCTCGTCTCTTCATAACAAAGTTGTAGGAAGAGAGGATTGGAGAATTCCAATCACGCAATACATCCTGGAGGGAAAGACTCCACCCAATAAATGGGAGGCTCGAAAGCTCAAAGTATTAAGCGCGAGATATTGCGTAACTGAATCTGTCCTCCTCAAACGAAGCATTTCCGGACCTTACCTAAAATGCGTCCATGGCCTCGTTGCTATGAGACTCATGAAGGAAATGCACGACGGTTTCTGCGGGAACCACTCTGGAGGAAGAGCTCTAGCCATCAGAATCAAAAGACAAGGATATTTCTGGCCTACCATTATTGCAGACTGTGAGGCCTATTCCTCTTCATGCGACAAATGCCAGAGGCATGCACCGATTATACACCAACCTGCGGAAAAAGCTGTCTAACATATCTGCCCCTTATCCATTTATGAGATGGTCCATGGATATCGTGGGACCACTAGTAGCATCAGGAAGTGCAAAGAAGAAGCTATGCTTCCTTTTAGTCCTAACAGACTACTTCACGAAATGGATAGAAGCTGAAGCTTTCCAACAGGTAACCAAGGTCGAGGTCGAGCAATTCGTATGGAAAGAAATCGTGTGTAGAGACGGCGTCCCATACGAAATTGTAACTGACAATGGAGGACAATTCATATCCCACGATTTCAAAATATTTTGTGACAAGTGGAATATTCGCCTGACCTTCTCATCACCTCGCCGACCTCAAGGTAACGGACAGGCGGAGGCTGCTAATAAATCAGTATTAGCAAACCTCAAGAAACGCCTCGGAACCCAGAAGGAACTCTGGTCAGAGAAGTTACTTGAAGTACTTTGGGCATGTCGGACCACCCCACGAAAAGCTAGAGAAGAAACTCCTTTCTCCTTAGCATATGGGATGGAAGCTGTCGTTCCAGCTGAAACCATTGCTGGTAGCCTCCGCCGGGAACTCTGTACGTCCAATCCCGCAGCTAATGATCAGCTCCTAACCGACAGCCTCGATCTAATCGAGGAAAGACGGGACCGAGCTTTGATTCGCATTCAGAACTATCAGCAAGCAATGGCACGACAGTACAATTCCAAAGTCAGGCTCCGGCAGTTCGCTGTAGGTGACCTAGTACTTAGGAAAGTTTTCGAAGGAACCAAAGAACCAAATGCTGGGAAGTTAGGAACCAACTGGGAAGGTCCCTACCAGATCATCCACGTGGTACGACCTGGCGTTTACAAGCTCCGAAAGGTGCGAACCGGGGTACCTGAAATCAGATCGTGGAATGCCACGAATCTTAAGAGATATTATCATTAGGTACCTAAAATTCCTGAACTACGTTAGGCTTGATACCTTGACTGGGTACGTAGGCAACTCCGTCATGAGTGCAGCCCCAACCTCATTTCAACACTTCGTTCACTACAATCAAAGGGGGCATATGTCTGATTAAAATCACATAGCCCACACAGCAAGTGTATGATCGTTATAATACAGCAATTGTATGATTACTATGATACCATGTATCCAATTATCAATAAAGAAATTATTCTCGATATCTCAATTCTTTAACAAAACAGGTCCCCGCAAACATGGACCTAGGGTCCTAAAAACCCTTCGGATTAGCTCAGGTCCCTACAAACCTGGATCTAAGGTCTTAAAATCCTTAACAATCTAAAAGGTCTTAAAACCCTTCAAGCAATATCAGGTCTCGACGAACCTGGACCTAAGGTCTTAAAATCCTTACCAAATCTCTAAGGTCTTAAAATCTTTACCAAATCTCTAAGGTCTTAAAATCCTTACCAAATCTCCAAGGTCTTAAAATCCTTGTCAAATCTCCAAGGTCTTAAAATCCTTATCAAATCTCCGAGGTCTTAAAATCCTCATCAAATCACAAAGGTCTTAAAATCCTAAGCAAGTCTCAACGGGTCTTAAAATCCCACAAACAAGTTCAGGTTCCCAAGAACCCCCACCTAAGGTGTCCAGATTAAACTTAGGTTCCTAAAAACCCTAAGCTAATCCCGATACTCCAAGAATTCCTCTTAAGGAACTAAAAACGACCAAAGTCTTCCAGACTTATCGTAAGATTCGATTATGATCAAGTTGTCATATTTCACGACTAAAGCTAAAAACTCAAAATGAAACGAAAACCAAGTTTGAAATTAAACAAGGGTTTAAAAGCCTCCCCAGGCTAACAAAGATTCGAAGTGCAAACAAATAAAGGTTTAAAAGCCTCCTCAGGCTATAAGTCTTGAAAGCAAAAGATAAAGAAGCCCATTGGGCAGAAGTTTTAAAACATAAAGAGCATCAGCTCTTAACCTTCCTTGGATCCAGGATCAGCTTCATCATCCTTATCCTCCTCGATAGGATCATCCTCCTTGACAGGAACCTCTTCTTCAACATCCTGGTTGCCACCTCCCGGGGTTGTCTCAACTAGAACTAAATCAGGAGATACCGAACCCAAGTTAGAACCATATTCTCCAGAAAACGTCGGATTAAACATATTGATCTCGAAAGTACCTGAGCTCTCGGAGAATTGAGGAATGGGGAGCTTGCTAACTGAGAAATCAGAAACTTGAGCCTTCTCGTATGCAGCACCAGCATCCGGGATCAAAACCATCAAACGGTGATACTCCTCTTCAGCATTCTCAATTTCCTTAGACAATAGGTCCTTCAGAAGTTCGGTGTTTGCCTGAAGCTCCTGAGCATAGATCAGAGCATCGGTCTCTTCCTTCTTCTTGACAAACTTCTCCTTCACGGAGATCAGGATCTTGTTGTAGGCTTCAGCCACCTCCTTCTTACCTTTCCTGACAGCTAGCTTAACTTCAGCCTCTTTGTTCTGTTGGCTAACCTGAGATGAGACGATCAACTCTTGAACCTGATGCTCAGCTATCCTGCGAGCAGCATCTAACTCATTGATCTTCCTATTCTTCACCCGAATATCGATAGCCTGACTTTTGATCTTCCCTTGCTGAGTATCAGCCTTCGAACCGAGCCTCCCGACCTCAGCTTCAAGCTCAGAAACTCGAGCACGAGCCAGGTCGAGCTCCATCTTGGTAGTCTTGAACAACTCAGTAGCCTGAGTTAAGTCTCCAGCGCTAGGAGCACCATGCACGGTCTCTTCAAACCTCAGCTGAGCCCTGTTGATGGCTCCAGCTAGCTAAAACAAGAAAAAATATATATGTTCAAAAAAAACATTGGATTGATAGCGAACCAGGAAAAAACAAGACTACGTACCTGACCCATGTGGTGAGCTATCTCAACGTACTCTTCCTTGTTGGTCAGACCATTGATTGAAGGCATGGAGCACCCTACCGTCTTCATATGCCTCATGATGGTTGCCAAACCCCAAGGGTCATCCAATATCGATCCCGGCTTAGAATGGGAGAAGTTCCAACCCACGGTCCCTCCCCGCGAAGACGAGGAGGAAGATCTGGTGGGCCTATCTCCCAAATCGGTCCGAGACCTCTTGTTTCTCGGAGGTTCGACCTCAAGAGGATCTCTAGCAGCTTGAGGGTTAGCTTCAACTGTCGAAACCTCAGGACGGGGAACAACATCTTGAGCTCTAGGCTCAACTGGGTTAACATCCTTAGCAGGAACAGAGGACCCACCATCAAGGACCTCCTTCAGCGAGCTAAGGAAGGCTCCTCCTTGGGTCTTATCGCTACCTCGCGAAGCAATGGCAGCTGCAGCGGGTTTGTTCCTGGAACGGAAAGAAGGCCTCATCTTGGGAGCTTGAGTCTTTTCGGTTTCGGAAGTACTAGCTCCAGTCGAAAGATCTACCACGAAAGGACCTTCAGAAACTAAAACAATGGAAAGCTTTTTAGTTATCTCTGAAAGCAAATCTAGAAATCAAAAACAGATAAGCAAAATCCGAAAATCACCTTCTAAATCTTCAGCAGGAATCGGGTCAAGGAACCTGGCGTTGTATCGATCCGGGAACCTAGCTGATCCAATGCGAGAGACAGTGAAAGACGCCCAAGTATTAGGACTTTGATATAACTTCCGAAAGAGAGCTCTAGACAGCTTATCAGTAAGCTTAGGAGGATCCTCGATATCTGCATATGAAATCAAGGGTTCAGCAAATAATGATGATCATAAATAAGCAAGACACATTCCTAAAAAATCCTAACCAGATATATCGGACCAAACAACCGAGAGAGCACGACCCAATGGGACTGTGGAGGGATCGATCTTGACATAAAAGTATTTTTTCCTCCAATCATCATCGCTACCGAAGGATTTAAAAAGTCCGAGCCTAGGACGACAAGGAAGATAGTAGGTACCACTGCCACCGTCCTTACTAGAGCTCTCCTTGATCGTGTAGAGGCTCATCAGTTCGGTCAGTCCAACGGCGACTCCTTCCTCCTTAGCTCTGGTAATGAAACCATTTATCACTCGGATAACCGAGGGACAGAGTTGAGAGAGGGCTAGTTGATAATGGTCAAGAAGGTCTAACAGGAGATCTGGAAGCGGAAACCGGAGGTGGCATTTAGAGATATACTTCTCGTGAATGCAAAACCAATCCTCCGGGGCGGTTTCGGGGGTTTCATGGGAGGAACAAACCCTGGCCAACTCCTTTTGGCCGTGAGCTTGAACCATGAGGTTAACGACCTCTTGAATCTTTAGTGAGGAAGGCGAGTGAGGGCCCAGAGAGGTGCTCCCGCCAGAAACTTCCTTCTTCTTCACCCGCTTGGAGACCCTCCCTGCGATTGAGTCTTTGACTTCCTTCTTGTCTCTTTTCATTTTCTCACCGATCTCCTGCTTAACCTTCATTAAACGCTTCCCGGAGGCAGAGATTCCGGTCTCGCCGGAACCTTCTTTCGGAGGGTCCATTAAAAGGAGGGGTAAGGAGAATCAAAAGGATTGAAAGGGGAAAAGATGGAATAAGCTAGCTAGATCTCTTAGGAACTAAGGGTTCTAAGAAATTCGCAGAGGATCAATGGTGAATCGAAGGATGAAAGTAAAGTAAAAAAAAAAAAAAACAACAAGCGTAGTAAAATAAAGGAGTGGAGGAGAAGTTACCTTGGAAACCGAGTGGAGGCGTGGAGAATATGGACAGCGGCAGTTAATGCTAGCTGCTTTATATCTTGTCAAGTCTCGAGAATCGGAGTAAATATTTCAAAACTCCTCTCATCTGAGTCGTTGATTTCATCAAAAGAAATCTCAACCGTTAATTCAAATGAATAATATCTTCGTTGGACGAAGTTAGTAATCATTATCTCAACAGAAAATATTGAGGTTCAGCGGCTAGGTTAAGCTCCCGAGTAAGAAATCTTATCTCGAAAGCTGGGGGCAACTGTTGGGCCCAAATATGGCCCGTTAGCTGAAAGTAAAACCAAAGTAAATATTGGGCCAAGGCAAAGCCCAACACGTATCGGAGACCTGAGTTAAGGTTCATTGCGAAGCCGGAGGCTGGAAGCTAAAGGCAATCCTCGAAGAGGTCACGGTGAAGTGGAAGCTCACGTCGTAACAAGAAGAAGCGCAGGACCCGGTCAAAGGGAAGCTGTTGCGGATTCCACCTCAAGCGGAGAAGATCTCGGAGATCAGTTGAAGACAACCTAAAGAAGTCCAAGACTATTTAAAGAGAAGGTCGAGGACTGAAAAGGGGATCCGATTCAACTCATATTTTACTCAACATTCATCAAAACATTCTTATCATAATATTCTTGTAATCTTTATAATTATCAAGAGAAACATCTTTTTGTAACCATTCCTTTACCACATTATCAATACAAATCCAATTCATTCTATAAGTTCTTACGGGATTCAGCCCACGTTATCTTTCCCTAACCTTTCCTAAACATAAAACCTGATCTAAAATCTAGGTGTGAGTTTTACCCCTCACAAATATGATGGAATCAAGCTGCTGGATGTGTATCACTCTCAGCTTGATCAAAAGATGGATTGAAGTGGAATTGTGGATGAAGGTTTGATTGAATCTCTCAATCTGATGGATGGTGGACGAAATGGATTGAATAGACACCACAAAGCTCTGTGAAAGGAGACTTTGATAAGCCTGGTTGCTCAAGAGCTGCTTCTCACAAACTCAAAAGACTTCAAACAATAGTTTTAAGAAAACTAGAAAACTGCATTTTCATTCATAAAATTCAAGGGTGATTAACAAAGACAAACTAAATGAGCTTATATAGGCTCGACCTTGGGACTCTCTAACAGTCTAAAAATGACTTAAGGAAAGAAATAAAATTGAAATAAAAGTCTTGGAAGCAAAGGCTTTGATGGTTCCATGTAATCTTCCTTTAGCTTGATTTATGCCTTCTTCCAAATGAGATGATCTTGTATCTTGATATCTTCTTGAACCTGGATGGTTTAAGGGGATAAGTGAGCATTCTTGGGACCTTCTTTACTGTCTGGAATGAGCTGAAGTCGTGCCTGATCTGAAGAGAAAGAGCTGTTGGAGCTTTATTGCAAGAATCTCCAAATAAGGCAGTTTTGGTGTAAGTGTGGATCCTCCTGATCCAATGGGGGCTGGTGCAAGGTATGAACTCATGGAACTCTTCTTGAACTCCTATAATGTCTCCTGGACGTCCTGGTTCAGTCCTGATGTCTTCTGGTCAGATTGGAATTGGTTGGAAATGATCAAACCGATAGATTGTCCAATCTTTCCATAAATAGCTCCGGTTTGATTTAAGTGACTCTTCATTGAACCAACTGATCTCCTGGGCTCTGGTGTAGCTAAGGACTTCTTCAATACCTCCTGATTGGTTGGAATGATCTCCTGGACGCCAATGTCTGGTTTGAAGCTGATTGAACCGGTTAGCTTCCAATTGAGGCAAGTGTAGAACTGGTTTGACTGGTTCTGGCAAATTGGGCATAACTTCATAATTCCGTGGCCATTTCTCCTGACATTGGGTTTCCTGAAAAGATGAGAGACTCCTCTTGAATCCTATGATCGGCTTTGGTTCAGGCCGCTCCTTCATTGGGCTTGAATCCCTTCAAAAGTCGGGTACTCGCAGATGGATGGGCTGGGGAACCTCCGGTTTGTAAAATTCATAACTCCTTGGTCCAGTAAGATTTTCTGGATATTCCAATTGGGCTGGACTCCTTCTTGAGTGTAGAATCCATTAAAATTTGTTTCACTCCAAAACTCCTTTTGGTTGTCGAGATATACGCCGTGGACTGGACCTATGTCGCTGGTACCTCCAAAGTGGCCGGTTTGAACTGTTTGGTTGACCTCTGGTTCAACCACTGGTTTGATGGCCGCATCAGCTTTGCTTTCTGAAAGCTCTGCTTGTGCGTTTTTCCAAGTGCACAATTCTCACAAAATTCCAAACCTTCAACTTCTTTAATTTTCAGATAACCCTTCTTGACTAACACATTCATGTTAGACAAGCTCATGTGTCCAGGACGAGAGTGCCACAAATCTGTCATGTTCTGTTAAAACCTTTCCAATATTAGCTTCAGCTCTCGAAATTTTCCCTTGTAGATAATACAATCCCCCTTCGTAGTTTCCTCGGAGTACCTTTTCTCCATATTTGAAGAAATGAATCTTGAAACCTTCTCCTTTATACTTGCACCCAGCTTTCTCCAACATGCCATATGATATAAGATTTTGACTCATCTTTGGCATGTATCAAACATCCTTGAGGATGACTTCTCTTTCATCTGAATTAGTGATTCGAATTTTACCAATTCCTTCAACACTACACTGAGTGTTTTTTTTTCCATAAGCACATTTCCTCCTTTCATTTCCTTGAAGTCAAACAACACATTCCTATGTGGTGTTATATGAAACGAGCACCCGGAGTCAAGCACCCACTCATCCTTAGTATCCTGAGTGCTGACTGTTAGAACTAACGGTTGCTTCTTCGATGCAGTAACTGTATTAGCTGAATCACTCTGACTCTGCTGTCTATTGTTCCTTTGTGGACATTCTCGTTTCCAATGCCCATCTTTTCCACATAAAAAGCAAGCCGTTTTTTTCATCCTTGTTAGCTCTAGGTTTCGACTTTGATCTATGATTCTTTGACTTCGATCTTTCTCTCTAAGATTTATCATTCTTATCGGACTTCTTGCTTGATCTTCCTCTTAACTCAACATACAAACCCTCAGAAGCTAGATTTCCCTTTGTTCAGCAAGCCTTTCTATCTTAGCTCAATCTCCTTAGCATAAGCAGAAGTAATCACTTCCCTCACTGTGAGTGTATCTTTTCCGGTTTCATACTTCAACGTGTGAACCAAAGCCTCATACTGTGGAGGCAGACCAGTTAACAGCTGTATCGCCTGATCTTCATCCCTCACTTTGATGTCAAGACTTTTCAAGTCTCCTATCAGCTTAAGGAAGCAATCCATATTCTCTTCGATGCTTTTACTCTCCTCCATCTTGAAACTTGCAAACTGTTGCATTAGATAGATCCTGTTAGGCAAGGTCTTCGTTTGGTAGTCACGTTCAAGTGCCTTCCACATACCATACGCTGTACACTCATGCATAACCTTTCTTAAGATATAACACTTTGACACGTCCCCATAAGATTCCTCATTCTAGTATCTTTAGCAACCTTGACTGGATCCAAGACAGGATCAGCTCCTTCTTCAAGCTTCCCAGAGTCTTTGATAAGAGTAGCATTCTCATCAAGAGCCAATGCTAATCCCTGGATCTCTAGCTGACCAAGAAGTTTGTATTTCCACATTCTGAAATCTCATTTCCCGTCAAACTTGTCCATCTCGAAACGACCTCCATTTGGCTGCATAGCAAACCGATCTAGATCTCCTTAGAACCTCTTTCAACACAGATCAAGTAGAATCTAGCGCTCTGATACCACTTGTTGATTGTTTTCTTTAGATCACTACTTGATTATTGATTAGATCCTAACGTTTATGATCTTTGTTTTCAGGTTTGTGAGATCGAGAAAGTAAATCAAGAGCACACAAGCAATTTGTTGACCCGGACTTCGTTTCCTCCTGTTCGGGGAGGGGATCGAACCCTCAAGTTTCACTGGAATCAGTATAGAGCTCTGGTAACACTTTACAACGAGATCAAGTACAACGAAGAAGATCTGTATTATTACCTCTGAAATATACCACAGATAATCGGATCCTAAGCAAGATCAACGCTGGAAACACTTCGCCGTTGTCTCCTGTTGAAATCGCCACCAGTAGAGCTCTCTCTTTCTCTTGATTCTCTCTTGCGCAAAGCTTAGCTTTCTCACACTCCGTTTTGCAGAATGATCGCGTGAAGAAGAAGGACGAGGTCGTTATAACGTCATTATAACATCTACCCAAAACGGCGTCGGGCTTAAGTAACGGAAAGCCTAGTCGTGAGACGAAGCCCACACCAGATAGAAGCTCAAGTGACGAATACCAAAGCCCACAGTCTCTGTCATTTTCTTCTTCCATCTTTCGATCATTCATTCTCTCTCGACTATACTAGGCTAGACTAGTTAACTGGCTAAAGCTTCGGCACTTGGTGGATGAAATGGCGTCGGATCACTATGTTAGTTCGTTGTGTCAATTTGAGCTCCGACTGTCGAAGGTCGCTGTTAACATCTTCGCTTGAATCATCGAGATCTGACTCTTGTATCTGATTTTTTTTGCGCTATACGTGATTGTTTTGAGTTATCTGTAGCAAGTTGGACTTTCCATGATTTGAATTTCGATGATAACTGATCCTTATTGTGTTCACTTGATTCTTGTTGATAGTGATGAGACAAGCAAGAGGAGATCTCTGAGAAATCCAGATGCTAAAGATCTCGAGAAGGGAGGAGGATTACATGGCTCTTTTCACTATTGAAACTAGAGTGGCAAGTTCTCTACTCTGAAAGTTGTGTTGCTTCTCATTGTCCTTGGAACTGTGTACAATCTCTACCGTTCACCAGCAGTACACATTGCAGATCATCCCTCCTTTATTAACTCTAGGTATCCCATAAAGAAGAAGATCTCAAATCGGGCTATGTCTGACCCAACGATGCTGAACTTTTACTGGTGCATACAGATCTAAGACACATCTAGATGTAACAGGAATGTTGATATCATCGATCAAAACTTAACTTGATAGAGTGCATCAATGACAAAGGAAAAAATAAAAAACTAAGTAAAACAAATTCATATACTGTAAGTAACTTTCCATCTTATTGAAATTACTCCGAACCAATTAAATTATATGACAATAACCGAGTGACAAACTTAAAACAACCAAGAGAGTTTTCAGTTATTTGAAATGTTAAGAAATCCAAAAGAAAGAATATAAAAAAACTGGAAGCAAGAGGTAGCCAACACACTTTTCCATGGAGACAAGTAACTTGAAGCAAACTTGTCTCAAGACATCAAAAACTCATCTGACTCTTACTGCCTCCACTTCATACACTAACCACGCATTTTTAGGCACAGATTCCATCAGACCCTCTTCTGAATACCTGTGTTTCATCACTAGGTTAGTTACAGCAATATAAAATTGTACAATGAATAATCTATCTTGACATGCTCAACTTAGACAATTTGGAATTAATACCCGAGGGACGGTGGAATTATGAGTCTTCTCTTATCACCAACACGCATCCCTAAGAATTACAAGATGCATCCATATTCGTTAAAACAAAGAATTAGAGTTAAAATATCCCACTATGCATACCTTCAATACCAATGCTGAGACCTTTTATGACTTTTTCTCCACCTGCAATCAACATTATTATTAGAGAATGATAAAATAAGAAAACAAATCTGATTATCTTGCAATGGGAGAAACAACAATAACAATGAGGATTCCGCAATAATTTAAAGTCTTTACCTAAACGAAATCTTAATGGAGCGTCTCCCAGGTTGGAGTCAAACAATTTCCCACTGGCTTTTAACCTCCCAGTATAGTATATGCTTACCTGAAACAACCTTCAGTCCCTTAATAGAAGCCGCAGTTGAGACAACATTACATGATGTATAAAATTAAAGTAGATAAGATGTAACAAAGAATAGATACCTTTCTGTTTAGTACAGCCACTTTTCCATCTAATTTCACATTTTCAATTTCTTTAATGATCACTGGTTCTATTAGTTTCTTAGTACCATAATCCTTCTCCATGTTCCTATTCGGTATAGAAATAAAATTTAGAGGACAATCTTATAAACCTAACACAAATGCACTTCAAGAGAAATAAGAATAAGAAAAATTATAAGAGAACTCTATAGCGAAAGTTAATATATAATATCATACATTTATACTGGATAATAATATTATAAGAGAAATTACAATCTGCAGACTGTAATACCGGATTTATACCTATATATTTTCGACAGAAACTAATCTTTACATAGTAAAATATGACTCACCGGCCGTTAGGATGTTTCTTCATCTCTGTAGTCTCCTCTCTCATAACGCCTTTTCTCTTTTTTGTTGAGAGAATTCCATCACCATTTTGAATGGGTAATACATTCCTTGATGATCTTATATCCCTGTCATGTCTCATGTGCAAGACATGGTGGTATGTTAAGTCAAATTTAAAATACAGAGTTACGAGTTGCCACAATAAACCGTAATACCAACGAGAAGAATAGTGCTTTTTGTTGAAAGCCAGTTACAAAAAAACAAAAAGTGCTTTTTGCCAGTGATATCAAGTTTCTAATTAATAGCGACTAGTCAACTATATAGGAAAAATAAACTTCTGAATCATAGGAGTAACCTTTTCAGTATGAATGGATAAGAACCACGTAGTAAGCAACTAATACTTGACCAGTTACATAAAACGTCAACTTCAGGTTCTTCACAGTTGTTGCATTCAAAAGACTTGTTCACTGATTCACTTCTGATGTTTGTATACTCTTCTTGCGATTGAATGAATCTCCAGTTGTTGCATTTTGCACACTGTGCAGCGTATGCGTTAATTAATCTCGATGTTTTCCCCTGCATACATGAAACGACAATAAACAGATAGATCAAGAAAAAGAGTCTACAGAAATGAATCGAACATTTCCTCAATATTTAAAATGATACATTGGGAGAAATGTCGTTAGTGGTCTCCTCCATTTTCAATTTCTGAAAGAGAGGTGAAGAATTTTTGGGAGAGAAAAAGACTCTTCTGGGAAAGAGGTCTCGTGTCTTTTGGGTTCTTTTTAGTTAATACTCTCTCATGTATTGTTAGGATTCGAATTAATAAAGAATCAGAACGGTCCAATCAGCAATTTAGGATCGACTTCCCAAAAGTTTGGTTATTTGCGATTGGTGAGTAACCAAAACTTTGCTTATTTGTGATTAAATAGTAGATAGGCAGAAGTTTTTTTTTTCAGTTTGGTTGAAGATAGGGAGAAAATACCATGAAAATACCTTAATTAAATTTTGTTTAGAAAACAACAACTACGTTTAAAAATCCTTTTATTTAAAAAATAACAACTACGTTTAAAAATTTTGAAAAGATCCTCGAGTATACTCAATCATCCTTTCTCAACATCTAATGTTGACCATCCTGAAAAATATATAACCTAATTAGTCGGATATTTGGGTAACCTAAACCCTAAACCATCCTGACCGCTCCAAAACCAAACCAAAAGTTTACAAATATTTGTTGAGTCCAATTTAGTCGAAATCTATCATATATATATCTAAAAATTCACAAACAACTCTAAATTTTACATTGAAAGTTTCATATTAATTAAAAATGTTTCTGTTGCAAAAAAAAAACTAAAAAATATTGCAAAAATAATAACAAAATTGTTAGCAGAAAAATCTTGTCGGATTGAATCTATTCGTGTCGATTTTATTAGGCTCAGGTCTATTCGGATCGGTTCTTTTTGGTTCCAATTCTTTCAAGTAGAAGAGTTTTGGACCCAACAAATATTTGTAAACTTTCGGTTTGGTTTTGGACCGAATATTTTCGGGTCAGTTCCAATCCAAGTTTTTGAATCCGGCTAAAATGTCAAGATTAGGTATATATATTTTAGCTGAATTCAAAAACTTGGATCGAAACTGATCCGAAAATATTCGGTCCAAAACCAAACCGAAAGTTTACAAATATAAAATTTGGATCTGTATTGGGTCCAGATATTTAGCATCTGAATAGGATATAAAATATCCAAACTCCATTTGAAAATTCCTTAAAAATACACATACTAAATTTCCTTTGCTGAAAAATACACGAATTTTTTAGGTTTCCCGAAAAATACACGAACTATAATTTTGGTTGTCCATAAAATACATGAACTTTTTATTCAGAGTTAACGGCGTCTAACGGCGTCTTAGTATTCTGTTAGTCACTGTTTACACCGTTAAAATCGAGGTGTGAAACCTTCAAAATTCAAAAGTTCGTGTATTTTATGGACAATCAAAATTAGTTTGTATATTTTTTGGGAAGCCAAAAAAATTCGTGTATTTTTTCAGCAAAAGAAATTTGGTCCGTGTATTTTTAAGAAATTTTCCCTCTTAAAAATGGATAATGGAAATTTATTCATGTTGCCACCATAGTTTGGTTAACAGACACGAAAATATAAAGTCCATTTCATATGTTCCGTTTACCAACCTCGAATCTTATCAAAACGTCACTTGGTCATCCTAACACCATATATAACAGTGATAAAGAGCAAGACTGAAAATCTTCTTTGAGTATATAAAATCATGGACGTTAGACATCAATGGTATTTTTGTGAGTTGATACTCAAGACAAATTTAGGGGTGAATATTTGGATACCGTTCGGGTTCTAATCGGGTATTTCGGATATTTCGGTATAAGGATATAGAACCTGTTCGAATATTTTGTTAGTGCAAAGATGACACCACAATAAAGTGAATACAGAAGGTAAATCAGAGGCACACACTAATAGCTTTATTAGAAATCGCATTATACAACTCAATTACAAGTTTTGCTTAATCAGCCTCGCTAGCCTGTTAACACCCTAACAGCTGATACTGAACAATTCATAAGCTATCCGCTTGTGTCTGTCCACCGTCAAGTACCTCAACAACTGCTTTGGCACGACCCAATAACACCCTAATGGATTTTCACCCTTCCTCTATAATAATAGCCTCCAGTGTCTTATTGGAATACCCACGACTCCATAGCTTTTTTATAGTGATTTCCACGTTCCTGAAACCCTAGTCTCCAAGGCAACATGGATATATGGACAATTTCCATATTTAAGTACATTTTCCTTTTCTTGAAATGTACTTATTCCTCAAGGCATAAACTTGCTCCCCAAGTTTATCTCTTACCTTTTCTCCATGGTATAAACTTGCTCCTCAAATTTATCCCATGCCAGCTCAGCATCTCGCATCCACATGGTCTCTACCACTCCGCATGCCTCCTGATTCACTCTCTGACACACACTGCATCAGCAACTACTTCAACGACTACGTCAAGACATAAACCCTCAGTTTATTCTTCTCTATCTCAGCATATCCTTGCATCCACATGGTAACCCACCACTCCACATGCCTTATGTAGTAACGACTAATGCCTCCAGCATCAGTGACTTCGCCGCCTAGTTAGTCACGGAAGACTATTGACATCTGCAAGCTCTTCTTGCATCTTCATATTTCTCTATTTTGTGTCTGGTTCGGGTATTTTTAGTTCGGGTTTGGTTATTTTGGGTCGGGTTCGGATATTTATATTTTGAAACAAAAAAAATTAATTTTTCATTTTTTAAAATTTATTGGTATTTAAATATAAATTTCACTTAATTGATTTTCTTATTTTTTAAAGATTGAATTATTAATAGACATGGAGATAACATTTCAACAATTAGTTTTGCTATTGCTTTTAAAATTTGGAGGTAACTTTTGTTAATACATGAAACCAAAAGCTTGATATACATTTAAGTGAATATCAAATCATTTTTTCTATAATTATATGTATATTATATGATCTTAAAATATGTGTAACATCAATATAGATATATTTTAATAAAATAGGAGATGTAAACTAGAATTACAAGGGTAAATATATATATATATATATATGTTCCGATATTCATTCGGGTTTGGATATTACCCGTTCGGATTCGAATATCCAGTCTCTCCTAACTTAATACCGTTGAGATATTTTGCTATTTTAGTTGGATTTATTTTTCGGATCGGTTTGGATACGGGTTAGAGTAGATAAATGCCCACCCCTAACAAATTATAACCAACTTATATACATCATATTCATCACAACATTATATAAAACGTATATATATATTATTTTGACTATATCATTATCTATACTATTAAACTAGAATACATTTTTTAAGATGCCATTTTGTTTCAACAATATTTACAGATCTCTGCCATTAAAATATTTTAAGATTTTTATTAAATTCTGTTTCTGATTTTTCCTTTATTTATACAGCAGAAAATCTTTTTATTTTAAAATTCCTTCATAAAACAATTAAACAAACTTAGATTGCTATAATATATACTATTAAAATAGAAGTCATGACTTCTTTCATGTGTAATTTTTTTATTTGGACCGTCCCTAGAAAATTTATTAAATGTTACATAACTTAATTATAATATCTTTTAGTATCTTTATTTTTATTTGAAATACTAATATATATATTAAATAAATATCTAAAAAAATCTTCCAAACATCTTTTAGAATCTTTTTAAAATATATTTTCGAAATTAGTTAATTAAAATTTTTGTTATCACAAAGTATAATTAGAAAATAAATTTTAGTTTAGTTTTCATTGTAAACACAAATTAATAACTACAAAAATACTTTTAATAATATTTCAATGATAAGAAAAATTTAAATTGATTTTATTTTCAAAATTTAAATCCTGGCAATAGGGGTGATAACCAAACTTCTTTGTAGTTGCAGCTCTGTCAAGTAGTTTTGACAGAACTTCCATACATATAACAAACAGGTATGGAGACAATGTACAGCCTTTGTCTAAGCCTTCTCTTACTGTTGAAATAACCTGCTAACTCACCATTGACTTGAACCGAAAAAGAGGCAAGAGAGATACATTTTTCGATCCATAATATATAATCACTAGGGAATCCAAGAGCCGTTAACGCAGATAGGAGGAAAGGCCATTGGACCGTGTCAAAAACCTTTGATATGTCGATATTGATCGGACACCTTGCAGTGACATAGTTTTTATGGTAGCTCTTGACTAATTCTGAAGCCATTAGAACATTTTCCATCAATCGGTCTTTGGCGAATACAGACTGATTTGCAAAAATAAGTTTAGCTAGGCAGGATCAGCTTCAACCATTTGGCTAAAATCTTCCATATGACGTCAGAGCAGAAAATGGGCCTGTAATCTTTTATAGTTTTTGATGCTTCTGTCTTCAATATTGGCGATATCAGGGCCAATATCGTTGAGTTTATTCCCTTTGGCAAGAAATCAGTTTTGAAAAAAGATTTGACTGCAGTCACGAAATCCTCTCCAATAATGTCCCTTTGGTGGGTTTTGTTTCGAGTGTTACATTAATGACTTTATTTGTTCTTCTACCTTTATACCTTAATATCTTTACAACTTTGGATAATTATGCCTTCAAACATTGATTAATAAAAGAAATTCAGTTCGAAGAAGCAACACAATTGACAATTGAAGCTTCCCTAACGAGCAGATAATTTTATCAAAAACGAAACCAAACACAAATGATTGATGACACATGTTTTGATTTCTGCCAAATTAAAAATTTAACTTAATGCTCTAAATCTCGAAAGATAGCATCAAAAGTTGCCTTCAACCATTGATTAATATAAGGGATTTGGTTCGAAGAAGCAACACAATTGACCATTGATGCTTCCCTAACAGACAGATAACTTTATTAAAAACGAAAACATAGCCCAAGCAATGACAATAATTAGATAACAAATTAATATAATAAGATTGTAAGATCATAAAAATGAGATATACGTGCAACTCATATTACAAAATATAAGTCAATACGTTACTGATGAGTGGTTCCCACTAATTGTTAGTTTTCTCCATAATTTCTTCGCTTACTTTTGTCATTTTCTCCATCTCAACAATGTCTAATACCAGAATAGAAATTAAAATAATTTTTAGTAGAGAATTAAAATAATTTTTTATTTATATACAAATTTCTGATCATCTCAATCTCAAAGAACTCAGAAAAACAACCAGAGTCCTGCATTAGCATTTATTGACTGGAGCCAATTTAAAGCTTTTATATTTCTCGTGAACTTGAGCGGAGTTAAAAGCTCCTTAAACGGTTACTTACTTCTCTGATTCTTGATTTTTTGTTGGTGTCCGACTCAAGATGAGTCAACTCGGTGATTTGCTCAGAGAGTCGGCGGACGAAACGGAGAGTGGGAGACCGATGATGCTGAGTTTACTCGAAGAAGCTCGAACCGACGGTGAAGATCGAGCGACGAGCAAGTGGAGTACGCTGAAACAACGGCTGAGATTCGACTGGGTTGGCTGTTGCGGTGGACCCACCTTGCTGCGTCTCAGAGGATCAGAAGCGCCAATCGCCGAGGAAGACGAAGATGACGAGGAGGAGGAGGAGGAAAACTCCGGTCAAAACCGGGTCGTTGACTTGTCGAATTCGGTTCCGGATCCGGGTTTAGCTGTGGAGACGGATTGTTTAACACGTGGCACAAGGAATCTCGCGGAGGCTCTTGCGGAGGAGAGACTAGCGCGGGGCGAGCACGTGACGGAGGCTTCGGTTGCTAAGGTACCGTTGATGAAATTGCTGGCGGAAACGGAAGGTTGCGATGTGACCACGTGGACAGGTGCTGATCCTTTGTGTTGCGTGTGTATGGGAAGGGAGAAAGACGCGGCGTTTATCCCATGTGGGCATACGTATTGTAGAGTGTGTTCAAGAGAGATTTGGATGAACCGTGGATCGTGTCCTCTTTGTAACCGTTCCATCGTTGACGTTCTTGATCTTTACTGAAAATTTACATTCATGGATTTGTTATGTTCTGATCCACGGTAAAGTTCAGGTTCTTTGTGCATATTTCGATTGTAGTTTCAAAAGATGGATGATGTATTGGTGGGTCATAAACATTGTGGTAAGAAAATAATTTGTTTAGACAAATGGAATATTTGAGTTTCAAAAAAAAAAAGACAAATGGAATATTTATGTTACGTTGTGAAGAATAATAGTTCACTTCACTCGAGTGCAAAGTAAATGATTATCGAACTTTTTTTTTTTTTACACTGAAGAAAATATTTTATTAAACATAGATCAGCGATTCCCCATGAATCCTGATAAACAAAGCCAGCGGACAACAACATCAGTCCCTGGAGTCCTATGCCCACAAATGGGATTCAAGATGGAATAGAACAGATTAAGACTGGAAATGAAAACAAACATCGACAAGTATTATAGCAGCAAGGAAGTTACTGTTGTTGGGTATCAGAAATAAAGTACATTCAGGGTATGAGATTAAAGTATGACAGGATTCATGGATTCCAGCAGTGCCAGCAAAATCGGCAAGACCTAGTGCCCCAGTGGTACACCCGGAAATGACAGTTAGTAGTCTTATTAATTTTGAGACAAAAGAGTGGGATCTAAGGATGCTGGAACAGTATGTTCATCATGAGGACATACCAAGTATACAGAGTATGGCCATAAGCCCAACTCATCGACCAGATACTTTCTGCCGGAACTACACCAAAAATGGTCAATACACAGTAAAATCTGGATACTGGATAGCCACAAACATACTGAAAGATGAGGAGGAAAAACAAGTTCTGGAACCCAGCATAACTAATCTCCAAGCCTTTGCTTGGAAAGTGAATGCTCCACAAAAGATTCTCATCTTATATGGCAATTGATTACAGGGAAGATAACGGTTACGAGGAACCTAGTACGAAGAAATATGCGATGTAATAACTACTGTCCAAGATGTGGAGAATTAGAAGAAACTACTACTCATGCAATATTTGAATTTCCACCAGCTCTACAAACATGAGCGTTATCATCAACACCATCTAGTCCTCAAATTTTTCCCACTTCGAGCATATACAATAATATAGATTATCTGTATTGGAGGAAGAATAGCATAATTGAGCCAAAAAATGATAGGGATCCATATCCATGGATTATTTGGTACATATGGAAGACTCGAAATGATAAGCTATTCAAGGGACTAAACAGGGATCTTATGGAGTTAGTCAGGCATGCAGAGAGCGAATGTCAAGCTTGGCACAATGCTAGAGAGAATATAAACACGGTTCAAGTTATTCAAGAGCCTCAAGTCTTAAGCTTGGGCGACATATGCATGATAGATGGTTCATGGACCACTACATATCAGTTTAGTGGAATTGGATGGGTTTGGAAGGATAGCTGGGGAAAGATCCAGCTAATGGGGACGAGAAATTTGAAGAGAAGGGAGTCAGCTCTACACTCGGAATTGGAAACTTTGAAATGGGCAATGGAAACAATGTTGTAACAGTCGGATTGCCAGAGATTTGGTACAGACTACAAAGACCTAATTAAAATGCTGATGGAGCCACAAGCATGGCCAAACTTCTCAACTAAATTGGAGATAATTCAAACGCTCAAGATGTGTTATTCGGACGTCAACATTTGCTACGTTCCAAGAAAAGAAAATGTGATAGCTGATTCATTAGCTAGGAATGCTCGTACTTTTCATAGATCGTTATGCTACTTTGGTTGTTCTATTCCGGTCTGGTTACCCATGCCACCTCGAGTTTGAGTAATAGAATAGCCGTTTGATGCCAAAAAAAAGAAAAAGCAGAACGCAGAAAAACAACGGCTTACCTTTAAGTTGATGTATATCTACCATAAGAAGGCAATGCACCAAGTAAGAGATACAATTCTCCTTCACAAGTTTTATGTGTTTTTCTTCTTCTTCTTTCTAGTGAAAGTAGCCATCAACTCAGCCACAAAGCTACTTGTCATCGAGCTTCCTGACATACTTGTTTAAGAAAGCTTCATTGGTAATAGCCAATACAGGTGACATTGTAGGGGGGTCACTTTCAAGCACTCCTCTAGTCATTAGAGCTTTGATCACGTTACATCTTGGTACAGTTCTCTTCTCCAGGCTGTACCCAAGTACAGCAGGGTTGAAACCACAACCTTTAGTGGTCATCTCTTTCACCAGAAACTCAGTCTTCTCCTTCACAGACTCTACAGATAACCCAATGCACTGAGGAAGGCACTTCAAAATCATTGTTAATCCACACTTGTTAAGTGTTTCAACTGTCTGACTTTATCTTCTTCTCCGAGATATTCATAAAGGGAGGCTACTTCTTGAACATTGCCCATACATCACCCACATCAAAGCCTAACTTTCTACATAAACTTTATCTTCTATTGCTTTGTTGCTAAACCTTTGAAAAATGCGTAGAGCTTTGACAAACTTGGAGGTAGTGGGATCAAAACCCATCTGAACAACCTTATTGAGTGATTCTTTAAACTTTCTATCTCGACAGAGAAGTTGATGATCAGAGATAAGCAAAGGGAGTAACAAACGCTGAGGCACACCAAGATCTCTCAAAGCAGATACATTTCTGAGTTTGTTCTCCTGCTTACTTCCCTGTGGCAGAGAAGAGAGACATAACCTTTTGTATTTTGAACTCTTATCCGCTTCTATAACATCTCTGACAAAATCATAATATACACTGATTGATTTCTCTTCTTCCATTCCCAAGATTCTTGGAACTTTTGAAAGAGTCTAAGTGAGCTCAGAGGTTGTAGCTCCTCTTGACTTTAAAAACTGAAGCTTGGGAGAAAGTGAACTACTCTCTGAATCTGCTATAAGCAATCCTGGATAATCTAAGTAGACTCAAAACAGAATCTCGGTTATCCTTTTCCCCAAAACAGAATCTGGGTAAACCGTAAACTCTTGGATAAATCCTAAACTCTAAATAAAAAAAACTAAACACTAAATCTCAAAAATACTAAACTCTTAATCCTAACTACTAAACCCTTGGATAAATCCTAAAATCTAGAGTTTATGGTTTATTCAAGAGTTTAGTGTGTTCACCAAAATACTCTAAAATCACTTGAAAACTTTGAAACTCCACAACTTAAAATATTTCTAATAACAGTGGATTTTAGAGTGTTTCATGAAATGTCAAGTTCAATAACATTGGATTTAAATAAGCTTTTGAAATTCATATTTGAACAACAGTGGATTTATCATTTTAATACAAATCACCTAAAAGTCTCATTTCAATACACCCCCCCCCCCCTTTATTACTTTTAAGGTAGTTTTGTTTAACCAAACCAACTTTTTCGCTACTAACTACCTAAATAAGTGTCCATTACGCTAACAAAATCTAATATACACTAAGTGTTAGCATGCACCATGTGCAATAATAAAATTTTGAATTTAAATTATATTTAAAAACAAAAAATTTTTACTAACATTGTAGATTTTTTTATTTTCTTATTGCTATTTTAATATACATTTGATTTAACTAAACATAAAATTAAGATAAAATAATTTTATACTTTAAATTATATTTAATAATATATATGTATATATTTAAAATTATAATCTTAGATAGATTTTTATATTTTGTTTTATTAAATCAACTTTAAAAAATTGATATAATTAAAAAAATTGATATAAAAATTGTATAATTACCAAAAGCTAAAACTAAACATTATTGTAAAGTTTGTAGATATATGAAAGAAACTAACGATTACAAATAAAAAATAAAAATTTGCAGAAATTTTTTAAAATTTTAGTAATAAAATTGTATAACTATAAAATTAGAATTAAATAATATTTCAAAATTTGTAATGTAATTTTTGAATATATTTATTTTAATGATATGTATGAGTTATTACCATATTTAAGTTTTTTACCAAAAATATAAATTAACAATAAATTTAATGTATGAGTTATTACCATATTCTAGAAAGTTTATCAAAAATATAAATCAACATTAAATGTAATTGTTCATGTCTTACTTGTGTTTGGGGTTGAGTTTGGGTTAACGGGTAGTTGTATATGTTAGATTGGGAACCCTGGCTCACTGAGTGAAACTAGTTCGCTCACTCCTGACCATTTTCTTTCAGGTAAACAGTAGAAAAGACCATAGCGCTTGCGAAACTGTAAGAGCTGGTGTAGATTGGACATCTTTTGTTAAAGATTCGTTTCAAGATATATGTATGTATGTTTTACTTTTGGCTTTGTCCATGGAACATATGTATAATATTTGGATCTTGTTAACTCCATATTATATATATAAAATAAAATATGTTTTATACTCGAGACGTGTTGAATCTGATAGTAGATTAGTCCAACCTAACAAAACTCTATAATTCGGCACGGGTTGCAAAGTCTAAGACCGAATATTAGAGGAAACGAGTTTTGAATGGATATTTCAGGTTACAGAATTACGTTTTGTGACTTGAAAATTCTATTCCCAGACCGTTGTAACATTTCTGAACTTGGCAAAGGGAAGTCGTTTCGGCATGTTCTTGTTTGATTGTTGCCCGATTGGCTGACCGATGTCTAAAACAGTTCGGAGGTGTTACAGAGGTGGTATCAGAGAATGGCTTAGATCATGCGGTCAATCACGTGTTTTCCATGTTTAATCGAGTCAAATGTGTCGCAAAAGATCTGTTAGGAAACCAGTAGAGTTTCGCTTTAATAAATTTTCTAAATAGAAAATCTAATGTTCGTGGATTGCAGATGGCAAGGAGGAGAAGGAGTGAAGGGGGACAGGATTGGATGTTGGGTATAGGCAGAGTCTCAAAACAGAGAGGACGGGGATATGTATCCGAAGAAAGAGTGCAAACACTAGCACACCCTAACCAGGACTTCAGCGAGGATAACATGGTGGGAAACGACAATCTGTTTGGGCACGACCAATCGAGGCCACGAGAGGAGCACCTTCCACCAAACAGTACTGCAAGGGAAATACCAGAAGCAGATGATAGTAAATCAAGTGTTTGAGGACCAAGACCAATAAGGAGGGAGAACCCGATTGAACCGAGATCTCATAACCAACCACAACAAAAAGTAGGAATGGAGCACACTCTGAAGATGCTTCATGACTTGATAACAAGGTAACTGCAACAACTTTAAGTTCAGCCTCAACCAATCATACCACCACAACCTACATTGGCTACACCGATGTTACCATTAATCACTGCCATGAAGAATATAAAGACACCACATTTTGAAAGAGGACCAGATCCTTTTGAAGCCGATCAGTGGCTTCAAACCATGGAGAAAAACATTGAGATCCTGACATGTTATGAGGAGTCTAAGAAAAAGATGGCGGTGTATTACTTAGACAAAGACGCGGCGGAATGGTGGGAGAGTAGGAATCACCAAGTGAGGCATCTTGTCACCACTTGGGCAGCATTCAAAAGGGAATTTGAACGCAATTATTTCACTCCTAAGTCTAAAAAAAGGCTTCAACGTCAGTTTGCTAACTTGGTAAAAGGAGACAAGACAGTTAGAGAATATGAATCCGAGTTCATGTAACTGCGATGACACGTACTGCGAGGACAAGTTGATGAAGAGACGATGATATCAAACTTTCTGTTTGGTTTAAACCACAGTTGGAAAACAGATTTGCAGTCGGGAACTATGAGAATCTCACTGAGTTAGTAGAAAAGGCCGTGAATGTAGAGATCGGTTTTGAAGCTGAGAAGGCGACAAGTAAGAAATCCAAGCAGCAAAGAATGAAAACATGGTGGAAATCAGGGATCATACAAGGGTAAAGAAAATGAAAGAGGATCGGGAGGGCCACGTCGATGACCTCTGTTTACAGAAAAAAAAATTCAAAATGTGGCAAGGTGGGCCATAAGTCAAGTGAATGCTTTGGAAAGAAACCTGGATCCTTTTAGTCAAACTCGTACAATCCAACATGTTACACATGTGGAAAGAAGGGACGCATCTCTACCCAGTGCAGCGTCAACCGTCTTATCCCAGCTACGCCAATCACAGTTCATTCTCTCCCAGCTCCATCTGCAATCGGACGAGCACCAAAAAGGCAAGCTATAGGAGGTAGATTTTATACTTTAGAATTAGATGATCCTAAGCCTCCAGGCCCATCCAAGGGTCCCACAGGTATTTGGGTTCTTTAATCTTGCTTGTTTAATTTTGTGTTGTGTGATTGCTTGTGATGGATTGATTAATTATCATTGAATAATTATATGTTGTTGATATATATTGATGTTTTGGCAGGAACTTTACATGTTGCGGGTCGTCCCACACATGTATTGTTCGATTCAGGGGCAACACATAGTTTTGTAATCCCTGAGGTAGCTGCCGAGTCTGTGGGTCCATTATGGTTGACAGGATGGATGTGGCTGTATTGACTCCCGGAGACCAAACCCTACAAGCTAGAGAATGCATCAGAAAGGTTTCGTCAGTAATTTGTGAGAAGCTGTTCTTAGCAGATTTGTTGGTGATGCCGTTAAAAGGATATGAGGTTATCCTGGGCATGGATTGGTTATCAGGCTAAAAGGCACATTTAGATTGTGCGAAAGCTCGTATTTTGTTCAAGCAGAATGGGCAGAGGCATGTGGTGTTCTACGGGATCAGTCCAGGCAAAACAGTGTCTTTAGTAGCTTCTTTGAGAGTGAAAGATCTACTTAAGGATGGAGAGGCGTATCTGGTAACAGTAACTGGTAGTGAAGGACCCACTGGCAGCAGAGTTTAAATCAAAGATATTGTGGTAATACAAGAGTTCGAGGATGTGTTTGCAGCTTTAAAAGAGTTACCTCCACCTCAGAGTAGCTCTTTTACAGTTAACTTGGAACCTGGAGCTAAGCCAATAGCAAAGGCTCCTTACCGCATGGCCCTTGCGGAGTTAGCAGAATTGAAGAAACAACTTGAAGATTTAATGAAGAAAGCCAGAAAGGTTTCATAAGATCTAACTCATAACCGTGGGGAGCTCCGGTCTTTTTTGTCAATAAGAAGGATGGAAGTATGAGGCTTTGTATTGATTACCGATGAATCAACAATATCACCATCAAAGACAAGTATCCTCTTTCGAGGATAGACGAGTTGTGGATCAGTTAAGGGGCGCAAGTTGGTTTTCAAAGATCGACTTGGCGTCGGGCTATCATCAGATTCCATCACAGAAGGTGATGTCATGAAGACTGCGTTTATAACTCGTTTTGGGCAATACGAGTTCGTGGTAATTCCTTTTGGCCTTACTAACGCTCCAGCGGCATTCATGAGATTCATGAATAAATTCTTCCATGATTATCTCGATAGTTCGTGATAATTTTCATCGATGACATCTTAATATACTCCAAGACGGAGGAGGAACACGAAGCACATTTGAAGCTAGTATTGGAATGGTTTAGAAAGCTATATGCAAAGTTCAGAGGGTGTTTTTTTTGGAAGAGAGTTGTCATGTCCCAAGTTCTGGATAAGCCATCCGGATGGGCCATGGTGCGAGGACAAGCACCAGCCAGGTCATGAGACCGTAAGGCAAGCGTATCATGGTCCATAAATGGGGTTAAGTGCATCAGGAAGCTGAGACTTGACCGGAATGGAGAAATGGTAAGCTCAAAGGAGCTGGACAAGTGTTTTGGTAACTGTCCGTGGAGGTTTGGTAGCTCGGGCAGCTCGGGAAGGAGTGAGACAAGCTCACAGTAGCTCAGGCAAGTCTAGGACAGCTCCAGTAGCTGGCGGGTCAGCTCACTCAGCTGGGGGAGCTAGTGACCAGCTCACCTCAGCTGGACGGAGTGTTCGGCTCATGGACGGTTATACCGGACCGTGAGCGGTTATGGGTCCGGCTCGGTGGTGGCATGGTCAGGTGAGACCATGGAGCTTGGCAAGTGAGCTAGGCATCTGGGGGAGTGTTGGGAGCTGGACATCGATCAAAGGGAGCAGTTGGGAAACGGTTTGGCCGAAAGGATGCGAAAGGAACGGTTGGCGCCTTTTCGCCCAAACCGTGTAACCGTTCGTCCCAACCGCCTGTCGATGACTTTCCTATAAATAGGAGTCATTGTTCATCGATTTCAATCACGAAATTTACTAGGCAAACCTCTGCCAAAATCCTACCAGAAAGAGAGACAAGAGAAACCGGCGGTAAGGTGTTATCCGAGTGGTGTTCCGGTGAGTTTCAATCGGTGGAATCGGTTCAGGCAAGGACATGGCAGGCGGGCAAAGTGATAAAGACAAGAGGAAGGAGACCGAGAAGGATGGAGGCGCAGAGGAACGCACGCCTAAGGTACTGATGCACTCCGGATGGTAACCGCGCAAGACCGTGGGTTTAAATGGTCTGGCCGGTTGATCCATGTTGAGTTGGTTGCATCCGTTTCTTCCTTTCTCTTAATCAATCTCTTCCCTACTATTTTCTGATGTGTTCTGAGGGTTTAAACCCGCGGACAAACCCCCAAGGTTCGGATTGGTCAGTGTAACTTCTCCGCGGCCTTGGTTGGGGAGGTATGGTCCGATCTCATGGTTCCCAAGGGGACTAATGGGGTTTGGCGATTGTAATCTCTTAGTTGGGATTTATAAGGAATTATCAAAGTGTCAGATTCGACTTGCAACATGTTTAAGGGGTTGGTCCAGTTTTGGCCAGTTGGCGGTTCATGGTCAAAGTCTATATGACTGAGGCCGGTTCTGAGAAATCCAATTGGACCATCCCATTAGTTTGGATTTATCATGATTTATCATGTAGAGTTTAGAATTTTTGGCCGAGTATTTAGTATGGTTAGAAAAAGAAATAAAGATGTGATTTAGGGTCCGGAACCATGTACTGATTAGATTGTTGTTAGGCTATCGGTTCATATGTATATTCATGTGTTGTGGTTTGGTTTCAGGAACAAGCAGTGATCGTGGTAAAGCAAAGGAGTCTTGAAGACTTAGCCGTGGATGGATGTGTGATGTGTGTCTAGACTAGTGAACTTATGATTAGCCTATTGTGCAAACTTGTGTGGATTGAATATTGTATGAATCACATTTGACATATTTATATAAGAATGATGTTTCTTTATGCTTCCGCTTGTATCTGATTAAATATAAACCTCACTTGAATCGAAAATGACTTAATAATTATTTGGACTTAACCGGCACAATTGGACTTAGACATTTAGGTAAGCACTTGGACTGGTTGGATCAAGGGATCCAGGTTCGGGTCTTACAAGTTGGTATCAGAGCATGCGTGATTCTAGGCTGTTGGGTTAGGGGCAGGTCATCACACATCCGGCTGAGTCTCTTGACGTGTTGGTTTATGTGCTTATGTTTTGTTTTGTTTGAGGTTTATGTAGTTGGTTTGTATTTATATCAAGACTAACATTCGGTTTGTGTTTGGTTTTGATGTATCCTAAGGGAACTAAGAAGCGGTCTAGGAAGACTAAGGATGGGGCTGGGGCGTCTGGTGCTGGAGATGCATCAGTTCCTAACCCGAATGTGGAGTTGACGGTTCCACCCACGGGTCGGACCGGCGAGGC
Source organism: Raphanus raphanistrum subsp. raphanistrum (assembly GCA_019706035.1). NCBI lineage: Eukaryota > Viridiplantae > Streptophyta > Magnoliopsida > Brassicales > Brassicaceae > Raphanus > Raphanus raphanistrum. The sequence goes on from CM033983.1 coordinate 43,836,905, forward strand.
TGTGGTGACTGAAATCCAAGTCAATCAGACTGATGTTCAGCTGGATGGCGTGGATGATCAGCTGAGAGAGACCGCAAGGCAGCTGGAGGGAGTCGGAAGCCAGTTGGGTGCGGCTGCTGGACTGCACCGGGATGATCCGAATGGGGAGGCTGAGTCCTCAGAGATTGGTCACCGAGCTGATCCAAACATCCGTATGGATGAGAGGACTGGTCCGGGTGGTCAAGAGGCTGAGCCTACCATGCAAGAGATCTTGGCTGCCATTAAGCTAATGGGTAGTCAGATGGTAGCCATGACTCAGGTGCTTACTCCTGTGGTGAACTCATCCGTTGGCCAAGCCACACATGCTCAAGTGGGAGCCGGTGGAAGTGGTGGTGCCGGTGGACGAGTGTTACCAGTAGCTGAGCTGGTTGAGCTGGATCCACCATCAGGATCAGCTAAGAAGGTGGACTATCTGAAAGTCCTAGAGCACATCACCCGCCTTGGGACAAAGCACTTTGCTGGAAGTGTGGATCCTATGGAGGCTGATGAATGGAGAGACCGGTTGGTTAGAAATTTCAAGTCAACCCGGTGCCCTGAGGAGTACCAAAGGGACATTGCTGTGCACTTCCTGGAAGGTGATGCACACAACTGGTGGATAGCCTTGGACAAACGCACCAATGGAACCATTGAGCGCTTTGCTGACTTTGAAGTGGAGTTCAACCACAAGTACTTTCCAGCTGAAGCATGGGACCGTTTGGAGGCTAAGTTCTTGGACTTGGTTCAAGGGCGTAGGACGGTCAGAGAGTATGAGGAAGAGTTCAACAGGCTCAGGCGCTTTGTGGGAAGGGAGTTGGAGGATGAGGCAGTTCAGGTCCGAAGGTTCATCCGAGGCTTAAGGCCTGAACTCAAGACCTACTGCTCAGTCCGGACCTTCTCCAGTGTGTCTGAACTTGTTGAGAGGATGGCTATGCTGGAGACCAACCTTGCGGATGAGGCTAAGCACAAGTTAAAGAGTGTGGTGGTAGCTCCCGGGCAAAGTGGTGACCGCAAGAGAAAGAGGGACCAGGCTGAGGAGGGTAAAACCTCAAGTGGTAAGCCTGTGTGCCCTAAGTGTAGTAGGAACCACTATGGTGAGTGTTGGAGAGCCATGGGCGCTTGCACTCGTTGTGGTAAGATGGGACACTTTGCTCGAGAGTGCCCAAATGTGGGAGGTGACCGGACTTGCCATTCATGTGGTCTTAAGGGTCATCTCAAGAAGGACTGTCCAAAGCTAGCTGAGGGACAGAACAAGAACAGGAGTGGGGGAAGCAGGCTGGATCAGAACCGGGGTCAAACCTCTACTCCAAGGGTGTATGAGCTGTCCAAGGATGTGGAAGAGACAGGACCATTCAAAGCAATCACTGGTAACTTCTAAAACTTAATTCTTTTAATTTTGGAACTGTGCATGGTACGGAACCTAGAATGGTTAGGGACTTAGATGGGGTCTTTGTAGGGACCTTATGTATTGGTGGTGTGGAAACACATGTCCTGTTTGATACTGGAGCCTCACACAGTTTTGTGAGTCCAGAGATGATTGGGAAAGGATTGTTTTGTATTGGTTCAGGGGATGATCCTGGGGTTGTGGTTGCGGCCGGAGGCCAAAGGATGCAATCACAAGGCCTAGTAAGGGATATCCCAGTTATGATACAAGGGAGGGCATTGCCTGTGGATCTTGTGGTGGTTAGCCTTAAGAATCACGAAGTGATCTTAGGGATGGATTGGCTTGGAAAGAATCGGGCCACCTTAGATTGTCACCGGGGAAGGGTGCAGTTTGAGAGTGGGTGTGGACCCCCGATCAGGTTCCAAGGTATCCGACCAACCTCGGGTAGCTTAGTGGTCTCAGCGGTCCAAGTGGAAAGTATGCTGAGGAGTGGTTGTGAGGCCTGGTTGGCGACCATTAGCACTAAGGAGGTTGTGGGGGGTGGTAGCCCGGACGGGATACGTTTGGTTCAAGAGTTTGGCGATGTATTTCGGGAGCTCCAGGGTGTGCCTCCTGATAGAGCCGACCCGTTCATGATCGAACTTGAACCTGGAACGGCCCCAATGTCCAAAAGTCCGTACCGGATGGCACCAGCCGAGATGGCTGAGTTAAAGAAACAACTTGAAGAGTTGATGGATAAGGGGTTTATACGCCCAAGTGTGTCCCCATGGGGAGCACCAGTCCTCTTTGTTAAAAAGAAGGATGGGAGTTTCAGGTTGTGTATTGATTACCGGGGGCTGAACAGGGTTACTATCAAGAATAAGTACCCCTTGCCCAGGATTGATGAGTTGCTAGATCAACTGAGAGGAGCCAAGTGGTTCTCAAAGATTGATTTAGCCTCAGGCTACCATCAAATCCCCATTGCACCTGAGGATGTGCAAAAGACAGCATTCAGGACAAGGTATGGCCACTATGAGTTTGTGGTCATGCCATTTGGACTGACCAATGCACCAGCAGCCTTCATGAAGATGATGAATGGTATCTTCCGAGATTTCTTAGATGAATTTGTAATCATCTTTATTGATGATATATTAGTATACTCTAAGACTGAGGAAGACCATGAGAGACATCTCAGGTTGGTGCTGGAGCGGCTAAGGGAGCAGCAACTCTTTGCTAAGTTGAGCAAGTGCAGTTTCTGGCAAAAGAGTATTGGATTCCTCGGCCATGTTGTGTCTGAGGAAGGAGTATCTGTTGACCAAGAGAAGGTCAAGTGTATACAAGAATGGCCAAGACCAAAGAATGCAACTGAAGTGAGAAGCTTCTTGGGTTTGGCCGGATACTACCGGAAGTATGTCAAGGGGTTTGCAAGTGTGGCACAACCTATGACACAACTTACCGGCAAGGATGTGAGGTTCACTTGGTCAGATGCATGTGATAAGAGCTTTCAGGCCTTAAAGACCATGTTGACCAGTGCACCAGTGCTGGTATTGCCTGAGGCTGACCAACCATATGTGGTTTACACAGATGCATCCATCACTGGATTAGGCTGTGTGCTCACACAACATGGGAAGGTCATTGCTTATGCCTCGAGGCAACTTAGGAAGCATGAGGGCAATTACCCAACCCATGACCTGGAAATGGCTGCGGTGGTATTTGCTCTGAAGATATGGAGGTCCTACTTGTATGGTGCTAAGGTTCAGATCCTAACCGACCACAAAAGTCTCAAATACATTTTTACTCAGCCTGAGTTGAATTTGAGGCAGAGAAGGTGGATGGAATTTGTGGCGGATTATGATCTTGACATTGCTTATCATCCGGGCAAGGCAAATCTGGTGGCAGATGCATTGAGCCGGAGGAGAGCGGAGGTGTCAGCTGAAAGAGAAGCTGATGTATTGGAGGGGATGGTCAGGTCTTTGAATCTAAACACCTTAGTCAGTGAGGATGAACCTCTAGGACTAGAGGTTGTGGATCAGGCTGATCTCCTTAGTAGGATCAGACAAGCACAAAGCTTGGATGAGAATTTGCAAAAGGTTGCAAAGAATGACAAGACTGAGTATCAAACGGCCAGCAATGGTACCATTTTGGTACATGGACGTGTGAGTGTTCCGAGTGACCGAGGACTAAAGGAAGAGATTATGAGACAAGCTCATAAGTCTAAGTTCTCAGTGCACCCGGGACTGAACAAGATGTATAGGGACATGAAGAGGTATTACCATTGGGTGAGAATGAAAGCTGATGTGGCCGAGTGGGTGGCTAAGTGTCCAACTTGCCAACTGGTCAAGGCTGAACATCAGGTTCCCAGTGGTTTACTTCAGAACCTCCCTATACCTGAGTGGAAGTGGGATCACATCACAATGGACTTTGTGACAGGGTTCCCAACGACAAGGAGTAAGAAGGATGCAGTTTGGGTGATCGTGGATAGACTGACCAAGTCTGCACACTTCTTACCAATCAAGAAGGGTGATGGGGTGGATGAGATAGTAAGGATTTATATTGATGAGATAGTGAGGCTGCATGGAGTGCCGGCCAGTATAGTCTCTGATAGAGACCCAAGGTTCACCTCTTACTTCTGGAGGGCTTTTCAAAAGGGCTTAGGAACTAGAGTGAACATGAGTACATCCTACCATCCCCAAACGGATGGACAATCGGAGAGAACTATCCAGACACTAGAGGACATGCTCAGGGCATGTGTACTAGACTGGGGAGACTCGTGGGAGAAGCATTTGCCATTGGTGGAATTTGCTTACAACAACAGCTTCCACACAAGTATTGGCATGTCTCCTTATGAGGCATTGTATGGGCGGCCTTGCAGGACACCCTTATGCTGGACCCAAGTGGGGGAGCGCAGCATAATTGGACCTGAGATTGTGGAGGAGACCACTGAGAAGATCAAGTTGGTCAAGGAGAAGATGAAGGAGGCACAAGACCGCCAGAAAAGTTATGCTGATAAGAGAAGGAAACATCTTGAGTTTGAGGTTGGTGATCTAATCTATCTCAAGATGATCACATTCAAGGGAAGGGCCAGAGTTTCTGGAAGAAGGAAACTGGACCCAAGGTTCCTTGGTCCGTTCAGAATACTCGAGAGAGTTGGGGCAGTGGCTTACAAATTGGATTTGCCATCCGAAATGGATGCATATCACAATGTGTTCCATGTGTCACAACTAAGAAAGTGTCTGACCGACCAGGACATTGTGATGCCTGAGATTCCAAAAGATCTTGGTAAGAACCTCACCTTAGAGACAAGGCCGGTTCGAATCATAGATAGAATGGAAAAGGCAATGAGAAGGAAAACAGTTCCTATGCTAAAGATAGTATGGGAATTCAATGGTAAGGACATAATCACTTGGGAAACCGAGGCAAGGATGAAGGCCGAGTATCCTGAGTGGTATATTCAGTATGTGGATGGCGAGACATCAAGTTTGAACTCGGGGACGAGTTCCTTCCAAGTGGGGGAGACTTGTCATGTCCCAAGTTCTGGATAAGCCATCCGGATGGGCCATGGTGCGAGGACAAGCACCAGCCAGGTCATGAGACCGTAAGGCAAGCGTATCATGGTCCATAAATGGGGTTAAGTGCATCAGGAAGCTGAGACTTGACCGGAATGGAGAAATGGTAAGCTCAAAGGAGCTGGACAAGTGTTTTGGTAACTGTCCGTGGAGGTTTGGTAGCTCGGGCAGCTCGGGAAGGAGTGAGACAAGCTCACAGTAGCTCAGGCAAGTCTAGGACAGCTCCAGTAGCTGGCGGGTCAGCTCACTCAGCTGGGGGAGCTAGTGACCAGCTCACCTCAGCTGGACGGAGTGTTCGGCTCATGGACGGTTATACCGGACCGTGAGCGGTTATGGGTCCGGCTCGGTGGTGGCATGGTCAGGTGAGACCATGGAGCTTGGCAAGTGAGCTAGGCATCTGGGGGAGTGTTGGGAGCTGGACATCGATCAAAGGGAGCAGTTGGGAAACGGTTTGGCCGAAAGGATGCGAAAGGAACGGTTGGCGCCTTTTCGCCCAAACCGTGTAACCGTTCGTCCCAACCGCCTGTCGATGACTTTCCTATAAATAGGAGTCATTGTTCATCGATTTCAATCACGAAATTTACTAGGCAAACCTCTGCCAAAATCCTACCAGAAAGAGAGACAAGAGAAACCGGCGGTAAGGTGTTATCCGAGTGGTGTTCCGGTGAGTTTCAATCGGTGGAATCGGTTCAGGCAAGGACATGGCAGGCGGGCAAAGTGATAAAGACAAGAGGAAGGAGACCGAGAAGGATGGAGGCGCAGAGGAACGCACGCCTAAGGTACTGATGCACTCCGGATGGTAACCGCGCAAGACCGTGGGTTTAAATGGTCTGGCCGGTTGATCCATGTTGAGTTGGTTGCATCCGTTTCTTCCTTTCTCTTAATCAATCTCTTCCCTACTATTTTCTGATGTGTTCTGAGGGTTTAAACCCGCGGACAAACCCCCAAGGTTCGGATTGGTCAGTGTAACTTCTCCGCGGCCTTGGTTGGGGAGGTATGGTCCGATCTCATGGTTCCCAAGGGGACTAATGGGGTTTGGCGATTGTAATCTCTTAGTTGGGATTTATAAGGAATTATCAAAGTGTCAGATTCGACTTGCAACATGTTTAAGGGGTTGGTCCAGTTTTGGCCAGTTGGCGGTTCATGGTCAAAGTCTATATGACTGAGGCCGGTTCTGAGAAATCCAATTGGACCATCCCATTAGTTTGGATTTATCATGATTTATCATGTAGAGTTTAGAATTTTTGGCCGAGTATTTAGTATGGTTAGAAAAAGAAATAAAGATGTGATTTAGGGTCCGGAACCATGTACTGATTAGATTGTTGTTAGGCTATCGGTTCATATGTATATTCATGTGTTGTGGTTTGGTTTCAGGAACAAGCAGTGATCGTGGTAAAGCAAAGGAGTCTTGAAGACTTAGCCGTGGATGGATGTGTGATGTGTGTCTAGACTAGTGAACTTATGATTAGCCTATTGTGCAAACTTGTGTGGATTGAATATTGTATGAATCACATTTGACATATTTATATAAGAATGATGTTTCTTTATGCTTCCGCTTGTATCTGATTAAATATAAACCTCACTTGAATCGAAAATGACTTAATAATTATTTGGACTTAACCGGCACAATTGGACTTAGACATTTAGGTAAGCACTTGGACTGGTTGGATCAAGGGATCCAGGTTCGGGTCTTACAAGAGTGATCGGGTTCTTAGGGCACCGAGTGTCCGTAGAAGGATTTTCTGTAGATTCAAAAAAGGTGAGATCCATTGAAGAATGGCCAAGGCCAACTACAGTAATTGATGTAAGAAGTTTTCTTGGGTTAGTCGGGTACTATCGAAAGTTCGTCAAGGACTTTTCATCGATCGCTAAGCCTCTAACAAAGTTGACTCGAAAAGGAGTTCCATTCATCTGGGAAAATGAAACCGAGGAAGCATTTCAGAGATTGAAGAAAGCTTTGACCACAAACACCGGTATTGGCATTACCTGAACAAGGTAAACCTTATATTGTGTATGCAGATGCCTCTAGGGCTGGATTGGGTTGTGTGCTGATGCAAGAAGGCAAGGTCATTGTTTATGCATCAAGGCAACTCAAGAAACATGAGGAGAACTACCTAACACATGATTTAGAAATGGCAGCAGTGGTGTTTGCATTAAGGATTTGGAGGTCCTACTTGTATGGTGAAGTCGTGGAAGTATTCACAGACCATAAAAGTCTCAAGTAGTTGTTCACACAACCTGATCTGAACCTCTGACAAAGGCGATGGATGGAGTTTGCAGCAGAGTATGACCTAAAAATCCAATATCATCTAGGCAAAGCTAATGTAGTCACAGATGCCGTAAGTCATAGGAAGCTAGCGTCTGATGTTGGAAAAGAAGTGGAAGTGTTTTCGAGTGAACTCAAGCTGATGACATTATGGGCAGTCGAAGGAGAGCCAAGTGAACCTTTAGTCATGTGTGCAGTAAACCAGGCGGATTTACTCACAAAGATCAGACTGGAGAAACAACGTGATGAAAAGTTAAAAAAGAATCATCGCAGAAGTTTAGAATCAACAAGGACCAAACCCAAGTGGTTATAATTTGGCGGCTGATAGTACACTTTTACTTAATGGGAGGATTTCAGTACCTCAGGGAGAAGGGATACGAGATGAGATTTTGAGGTCGGCACATCACTTGTTACTCAGTATGCACCCTGAGAGTACGAAGATGTACCGAGATATCCGAAGGTATTATCATTGGCCAGGAATGAAAAAAATCAGTGGCGCGATGGATGGCTCAGTGTCAGACTTGTTAACAAGTCAAGATTGAGCATCAAATTCCAGGAGGGTTGTTACAAAGCTTATCAATACCTCAGTGGAAATGGGATTCCATATTCATGGATATGGGTAATTGTCGACAGATTGACGAAAGTGGTGCACTTGTTACCTATGATGGAGACCGATAAGGTAGAAGTATTGGCATAGATGTATGTGGACCAGATTGTGAAGTTGCATGGTGTGCCAACAGATATAGTCTCTGATCGAGATCCTAGATTCACCTCAAAGTTTTGGAAGGCGTTACAAGAGCATTTGGGGACCCAGTTGTTCATTAGCACCGCGTATTGTAGAACCTAAAATCTACACTCAAGTATTTTGTAGTGTTTGTAAGTAAACTAGGGAAATGACAAAAGATGTACACTACAAGAAATATCGGTATTGGTAGCACACGAAAAACGCTACTATAGAGATTTAGTAGCGTTTTTATAAACGCTTTAACAGCCACAGCTATGGTAGACCCCTATATATCATAGCGTTTTTCACGAGCTATGGTAAATATAAATTGTAGCGTTAATCATAAGCTATACAATAATTTTTTAACATTTTATCCGTGCTGTAATTTAGTTTTTCATTGCCCTTTTTTAGTGTTGCAAAATATTTTATGATGACATGAATATAATGCTATAATTTAAAATAAAATATTTAAAATTAACTAATCAAAGTTGATTAAATTAATTAATTAGAATAGATATTTAAAAATAAATCGAAAATTAATTTTTAATCAAAAATGAAATTTTATTTAGGGATAATTTGTTCAAAAACCAAGGAAAACATGGTAACTAGCGATTTGCCAAAAACGGCAAAACAGTGAAGGAGAATGTGTAAGTGGGAAGTGGTGAGAAGTCGGGAGTACCCTTTCAATGAGTTAATCACGTAGACTTGTAGGTTATAGGGAAAGTACAATTATAAATCTAATACAATCTAATCAAGTACAACAATATCTAAAAGAAGATTTCTAAGATATACCTCGTTGAGTGTACACAAACAGTTAACTGATGCAGGTGTAAGCATCTCCGACGTCTACCTGACACATTCGGCGTCCAGAAGAAAAAGAACGGATCCAGCAAGGAGATTTACCTCGATAACACACAAAGCTTGGGTAATGTGAAACTTGTACTGTTCATAAATCTTTGGGCGTCTATAAAACATGGTATCTGGTAAGTAAAAGGCAGAGAAACTCAGAGAAAGTTGTAGAGATAAGATCGGCAGAGAAAGGTTTGCTTCTGTTTCTATTAGTTATTTCTGTTAGTATTAATTAGGTCGGTTAATGTTCTCAGATTGCCTACGATCTTTGTTTATCATAAAGTATTTAATGTTTTGATCCATTAAATGTTAAGAAGTATAAAACGATTCCAAAATCCATGTTTTACAGCAAAAACTTATCATTAGCCGTGTTCTAAAAATAATACATTTAGCTCCATGTTAAAGGTTGTGTTATTTTTTGACTTCAAACGCAGGAAAAATGGGGAGGATGTTGCGTCTGTGGCTTGGCGAGTGGAGGAAGAACGATTCCCAGTACTGGCATTTCCTTCCGGAACCAACGGACAGCGGGATGACTTTGTACATGGAGGGTGGTGAGAGCTTCGCTACAGTTGAGAGTATTGTGAGAGGCCACTATGGGGTTCGTGAGACCAAACCGATGGTTATCACCTATGGTTTGCCGGACTGGATGGTTGTCCCAAGTGGCCATACTCCACCACTTACCATAGGGAGTACTAGCGAGCTACTGGAACTGATGACGTCGAGGCCTTGGATGGTGGAGTTCACTTTGTTGGTCACCATGAGGGCAAAGAATGTGGCGCGCTATCATTTCAACCGCCGGTCGCCGTTCTACATCGGTTCAACATCTTACGTTGTTGATAACAACCAGACAGCGTGCGCAAAAGCAGCTTACGAAAGTAAGTATAGCAGATAAAATCCATTCCATCTCGTATATTTCTGAAAGAAAAAGTAGCTGGCTAACATTTTGTACTTTTTGTTTATTTTTGTATGGGAAATTAAATGTCTCAGAGTTGGTTTTTGGCAAGAGGATGATAGCCAGTGAAGAAGTCATGAACGAAATATTTGGTGAGGAAGAAATGGCTTTGTTTTACAGAGTCGCAATGGAAATGGAGAAAGCTGACAATGAGAAGAGTCGCGACAAGTATGACATTAGAGGCCCTGGCACCGAGATAATTAGGATTGACGAAGACTCAGAGATGGAAGACACCAGCAGAGTTGTTGTGCGTATGGATTCAACTAGGGGAGTTATTCAGAGTAAGTTTCTTATCCAAAGATATTGTTGTAGCCGGTTATTTAAAATATTATTACATAGATACAATAATTTATATTTGGCTAATTATTGTTAAACACATATATGTATCTAGTTAATCATCTTGCTAATTTATATTTTGGTAATTAATGTGATAGCCGGATAATGATTTTGTTTTATGTAAAACATAAAAATTAATTAGCTACAACTCAGTAATGTAGGGCTATTATATTAGTAGGCATGTTCATAGATATGATTGGTCCTCTTTAGATGATGGTTTCAATATATCAAGGCGGTTCATTTATAGTTAAATTTAGACAGGTAAAATTGATGTATTGAACATAACCTTTATATATTGTCTGGTAAATTAAAATGAGAAGTGTAGAACATATAAAAAAAGGTTATCGCGTCCTTCTTATCCTAATAGTTACTTGATTTTTAATCTTATGAACAGGGGGTGAAGGCTCAACTGATAAAGGGAAGGGCATATCTCTGGACTCTGTGGTTCAGAACAAAGGACCAGCTGTGCTTTGGGATGTTGGGATAGATTTCATGGGTTACCCAGAGATTAGCCTCCGCGAGCGCGCGGCTGCATTGGAGGCTAGTGAAAATGCCTTTTGGGAGGGGGTTTTGCATGAGCAAACAATGTCGACGGGAGAAGCTACTGACAGCGATGATGATATTGATGTTCTTACAGGAACCCAAAAGACTATCCCTCTCATGAAGGAGGGAGGTGTTGTGTTGGTTGAGAACGATGGGTCATCTTCCACAAACAACAATGCTCTGAATCCCGTACAGAGTCTTGCTAAGAACACAGCAGCATGCATGGAGGCGGGAGTGGTGATCAGAGCTGCTTTGGGTATTGGATCGGTTGCTGTGGTCCCAAATGAGAAGACAGGTAAAGATAAATTTGGGAAAGATAAATTTCATGTAGGGGTAATGTATTGATACATTTGATGGACTATTGCATTTGCAGGTGGGATCAACGCAGAGGAAGAAACAGCTAAAGATGATACCTATGCTGCGACTCAGGGACCTCCACCAGAGGCACTAGCGCTAACCTTGGCCTGCGGGGGAGGAGGGCCAAGTGTGGAGACAATCCCTACTGAGAAAATCGAAGGATCAGCTTCTGCAGCTGATAAGGATGGTGGGTCTGGAAAAGCTTAGTAACATCACCAACTGAAATTATCAACTTTTTTATTGCTATGTCTAATGTTTTAAGTATTTCAATCTGGGCTAAGTATTTTGGGATACGGTTAACACAAAGTTTAACCAGATGGGTTGGCTTTTGTTGGGGTAAACTTTTGAGTAACCGTTTATGTTAAATATAAACCTGTGTAAGCTATGATGTCCCTTTAAATAATGCATGAGTGGAAATGCAAAATATTATGTTTAATTAATCTTTGTGTAACTTTTATTTTATCTGTATTACTTTAACCTTAGCGATCTAAGAAAGAATCATGTTATACCTTTCTCAGAAATAAACTTGGAAGCTAAGTAGGATAGAACATATTTTTGACTATTTTTTTATGATGTTATGTTGTAAAAAAGATGGAGATTGGATTATACTGATAATATAACTTGAGAAATATGCCCGGTAAAATTAAGGGAAAATTAACTTCTTTTGGCTCTTATGAATTAAATGTCAACTTGTTAGGCATGAGCAATATATGCCACTAGATTGACTAACTTAAATATGATAATCAACTAATGCTAAATCCATATGTTTTCAGGAGACAGTCGTGATGATGAGGAGAAGTTGCAAGTTGGGATGATTTTCAAAACAAGGAATGTTTTCAAACAGCAAATGGCTTTGCATGCAATCACAAAAAAGTTTCGTTTCAGAAATGCAAAGTCAGACCCCACCATGATGATACTAAAGTGTTGTGGAACGGTATGCCCATGGCGCGTGTATGCGGTTAAGTTAAAGGATTCTGACGTCTTCCAGATAAGAACCTACGAAGGTAAACACACATGTACAATAGACGTCCGTGGCGGTTACCAGCAGCAAGCAACAGCTTCTGTTATTGGGGAGCTGATGCGGACAAAGTTTGCTGGGGTCGGGGCTGGACCGAGACCAGGAGAAATAAGACAGATGATGCGGGGAGATCATGGCGTTAATATCTCTTATTGGAAGGCTTGGAGATCGAGAGATATGGCAATAGATAATGTACAAGGGTCGTGCAACACTTCGTACGTTGATCTTCCGTCATATTTAAACAAGCTTGTGACTGTCAACCCAGGAACAATAGCTAATCTATGCACAGAGTCGACAAATGAAGGAGGACAACGGTTCAAATACATGTTCGTGGCGTTAGGTGCTTCCGTTAAGGGTTATCAATATATGAGGAGGGTGGTTGTTATTGATGGGACACACTTGAAAGGGAAGTACGCAGGTTGCTTGTTAACAGCCTCGGCCCAAGACGCTAATTACCAAATTTTTCCGCTGGCTATCGCGGTGGTTGACAGCGAAAACGATGCATCATGGTAATGGTTTTTCCAACAGCTAACAGCTTTTGTCCCAGACGAGGAGGATCTAGTGTTTGTGTCAGACAGGAATTCATCTATTTACAAGGGGCTCAGCAAGGTAATGTTAGGACCATTAGCCTTGTATAAATCCAATTTCTCGGTATCATCTATTATTATACGGTTTTCTAATAGTTTAGAGATAAAAAGTATATGAGAGAAGTTGAGATGGTTTGGTTATAATTTCATTTGGAGGGTTTTTACATGTTTATTCATTGTTTGACTACAGTAGATTTATAAACAAGATGATATGGAAACTTAATGTAGTCCACTTTAGCAGGTTATATATATATGTTTGGTCGGTTCCTAATTTTAATGGCAGGTTAATTAACCGTATAGCCGTGTTTAAAAATATATATCTGTTTAGTGTATTAGATTGGTCGGTTTCTAGATTTAATGACAGGTTAATAAAAAGTTTAGCCGTGCTAGGAAATTTATAACAGTTTAGATAATTATCGATGGAAGTTCAATTTCGTATGTAAAGGTTTAACTTGATTTTATGGGTTCCATCTATAGGTTTATGGAGGCGCAGCACACTGTATATGCATCGTCCACCTGAAAAGAAACATCAGAACGAATTTCAAGGGTAGTCACCTCACTTACTTGGTTGCGAAAGCAGCAAGGTCTTACCGGATAGAGGACTTCTACAAAACATTCAACGAGATCAAAGACATGGATGCGAGCTGCGCAAAATACCTATTGGATATAGGATTTGAGCAGTGGGCAAGATCCCATTTTCCGGGGAATAGATATGACATAATGACAAGCAATTTGGCAGAGTCTTGGAATGCTGTCTTGAACGAGGCGAGGGAATTCCCGGTTATCCGTTTGGTTGATTACATACGAGGGAAGCTGACTGAGTGGTTTGCAACCAGGAGAGCTTCTGCAAATTCAAATACCAACGTGTTGTCTCCCCGTGTGCTGAAGATTGTGACAAGAAACTTTGAGAAGACAGGGGGGTACAGTGTCAATATCATAGGTGACGGCGAGTTCGAGGTGCAAGACAAAAACGGGGATAGCTACCATGTGAGGCTTGCTAACAGAACATGTAGCTGTTTTGCGTTTCAGATGCTATGTATCCCGTGTCCCCATGCAATAGCTGCGGCTTTGCATTCGGGTGTATTGGTTGATACTCTAGTTCTGGAAGCTTACAATGTAAGTGTGCTAAGGGGTGCTTATAAGGAAATGATAATACCTGTTGGTGACTACAAGGGATACCCAGCTAATGATGCTATCTTCAATGGCCACCGCTTAAGTCCGCCAGCTACGAGGCGCCCGCCAGGAAGGCCAAAGAAACAACGGTTCTTCTCACGTGGTGAAAAACTGGTAATAACTAACATCCTAATTCCCCTTATTACATACATAAACAAGTTAGCTGTAAACATGTGACCGTCTTGATTGATCTGACAGATGAAAAGAATCCGTAGAAGGATTGTATGCAGCAGATGCAAAGGTCTGAACCATAACAAGGCCACCTGCAAAAGACCAATATGAAAAAAATGGGGATGGGAGTGAGAGGATTGAGTGCGTGGGAGTGATGTACGGAAAGAGGATGGTGTAAGAGCAGGGCTACAATAACAAAATATTGTTATGTTTAATAATCTAGCTTACTGCTTTCTTTGGGCTGTGGGATTAGTGGTAATATCGCAATGTTATGATAAATAAAGGTTCTCTCCAAATAAAAGATGCATGCAAATGTTTGTTCATTGAGCGTGATAGTGTATGGTCCTGATAGTTGCTTGTGTGAAAACTAGATATTACGGACCCAAATTAGTGAGACCTGCAAATATTATGTTTTCATATTAGGAAGAAAATATTAACAGTTTAATAAAGTATTTAGACGAGTAAATTGAAGCTTGGTTTAGCTGAAGTGTTAGCTAACTGTGGTGCATTTGAAACCACAAAATGTGTGGACTTAAAGTAGTTTAATGGAAGAAAAACACAATTTCGTGTAGGTCGTTGCTCTGAAAAGTTGACTGACCATTGCAGATGGTACTGAGCAACAACAAAAAATATAATTTGGTTAGATCGAACCTTTCGACAATAAACTTATGATTAAACATATTACACTTAGAGGTATAACAATACATTTAGGACTACAAATATTAAACATAAAGCTACAGAGGCAAAACTTAAAGCTTGAACAATACACTGATCTCTATATCAATATACTTTATTTGTTTTATCTATAACAAAAGAGTTATTCCTATAATATTTATCTTAGATGGCTAACTTTGCAACATACTAATATAACAGCAATATCATATCGTTAAAAGACTTATTATACTGTTGGATCAAGAACAAATTCCTTAGCGCTATATGAATACACTTATGCTTACACCTAATACACTTAGCTCTAAGACAAAACATTTATGCGAAAAAAATATACACTTTCAGCTATGACAGGCCCTAATAGCTATAACCATACACGAATGTATCTAACAAGAAACTAAATATGTTGGAGCTTTAAAAAAACACTTACTGTTATAACTTCCATTAGTCTAAAAGACAACGAAATACAACAACATTACTAAACAATAGACTCCGAACACATTCACAAAAAAAAAAAAAATAGAGTTGCAATAAAATTCAGTTCCTCGTTAGACATAGAACTCCCATCAAACCAACCAGGGTCAAGCTTCCGATCACCACCGCAATCATAGTGTGCTTCATGTTTGCATTTTGTGCAGTCAATGCATCTTCAACCCTCGACATTATGTATCTTTCAGACCCCTCATTTTCAATATTTGATGAAATAGAATTAATCACTTCTTCGAGTCTTCCATTTTGAAGTGAAAGAGTCTCAACCTCGTTCAATAAAGCCTCATCCACCCACTTAAAGATGTGATTGTCATTTTCAAGCTACAAATTTTTATTTTTCCAAAATGAGAAGTCAATAAGAGAACCACAAAAACAATCAGAAAAAAATTGCATTACCTTCTTCTCGGCCGCAAATGAACACCTCAAGTATCTCCGGTATGGATTCTGGTCGGAATTGGAGGTCAACGTCACCATCAGCTCACCACACCAACATTTCTTGGGAACACCGAAAAATCTACCAGCACCTCTTGAGGGTCGACGGCCGGCCGACGATGATCCCCTAGACTGTCCAGACGTTGTGATCCGACCTCCAGCCATAAACGTGAAGAAGTAAATGATCGAAATCAAATTTTAGGGATTTGGAAGAATTTGACGATTTGGGGATTTTGGAGAGAGAGCTTAAAGGTTTAAATGGGTCGGTTCTGGTTAATGGGTTATACTGTATTTTGGTTTATCTAGGATTTGGTAAATATAACAGATCGGGTTTACAAATTAAACAGTCTAATTCGATGAGAGTTGCCTACTGACCGGTTCAACTAGAATTAGCACGTCTAATAGCGAATATACGGCTACTATTGAAAGTAAATATGTATGTTAATATGTTAGCTGGTTAACTATATCACCATTATTAACACACCAGATAACAGGGTTAATGGTAATAAAATTCATCGGAAGAGAGAATGTATTCAAAGCAAAAAATTCAACATTTTTAAATTGGGAAAAGCGAGGATGATGAGTTGTGGAATAAACAGTACAAGACACCGATAGGTTGTTAAGTTTAGATAGGTAAAAAAGACGAGCAACAACAAATGCCCATAACCATGAAACAAAAGATTGACGGTCCGGCCAGTTAGAGCATTCCAACTGTGGCTTCGTAGAACATAACTGCAAGCCTCTCAACTTCGCTACCCATGACATCAGGGGTAATACATTGGCAAACGTCGACACCTGCAACGGCGTGGGCTTGGATGAGAAGAACTGCAGAGACAGCTGATTCATGAAGGCAGGGGTTTTGAGGGATGCTACGAGGTCTGACAATGGACAATGCTCTCCCGTCTTTGTGAACAAGCTGCTTACGGCATAGTTTGAGAAGGTGGTTATTAAGTTAATTTAGTCATTTTAGTTTAGGGGTTCATTTTAGGGTATGGGACGACTTAATATTTAGTCTTTTGTGTACAGACGACTAAATATTAGGTCGTCTGATGTACATTATCAGCCAGAATAAGTCGTCTAAACCGGACCAAACCTTAAAGTTTACCAATGTACTTTTAAAGCTAACCGGATTATTTACCCAATATATAAGGTGTTTTTTTTTTGTTTCATTTTCCACGAAATTCAGAAACCCTAACAGTTCTCTCTCACCGGCGATATCAAAGGTGATTCGAATTCCCACTATTTCCGAACAAACCATCGTTCTCAACGTCGGCTATCTATCTCACTTCATTCTCACCGTTGTCGCCGCAGCTTCTTCTAACCCTAGCGCCGCCGATTCCTCTAAACCCTAGCGCCCCCGCTTCCACTATTTCCGAACAAACTGTCGCCCTCGCCACCGTGCTCACCAACGTTCTCACCGCCGCTTCCTCTAAACACTAGCTAGCACCGCCGCTTCTTCTAAACTCTAGCGCCGCCGCTTCTTCTCTGTAAACCGTAGCGCCGTTTCTCTGTAAACCCTAACGCCGGTAAGTCATCAATCTCGAGGAAAAGATGAACATAAAACGTTGTCTCTATCAATTTACTCATTCTCACCGTTTCACGTTTATTTTTTCAGATCTATAACCACAATGACGAGTACTCCAACTCCTTCTGCGACTAATCAGGTCCGCTTGAAATTTTTCTACTGGAAGACTTGTAAGTAAGTCGTCTGGAAAGTCTTCCAACTGGACGACTTAGTAGACGACTTAAATATAAGTCGTCCATTTGGAAGACTTTTCAGACGACTTAAATATAAGTCGTCAACTAAGTCGTCCAGTTGGACGACTTTCCAGACGACTTATATTAAAGTCGTCTACTAAGTCGTCTGGAGTAACAATTAAGGCGTGATTGATTTAGCTTGTGTTCTGACTTCTATTGTTGTCTTTGATTATATTGCAGACAAAAAGGATGGATATTCCAGAACTCCCCCGTAGGTTATACACATTAGGGGAAGAGCCAGAACCCCAGCATAGCATTTCGTATCATTCGGATAACAACAGGTTGCATGCTGCTCTTAAGGGAGCTCTCACTAAGGAAGAATTTGAAGAGCTCAAGGAGTCGAGATTGGGAGTTTTCATCAAGTTCAAGGAGCAGGGATTTGGTTGGGCTTCAAGGCTGGTTCACCACATGCTCTGTTTAAAGCTGGACATTAAGAAGAAGTACGAGATGTGGTCTCTCGTTGGTCTAGAACCTGTGAGGTTTTCACTGTTAGAGTTTGAAATGATCACTGGTCTAAACTGCGAGTACATCGAGGACCTTGAGACACCAGAATGTGAAGTTACCCCAGAGATGGTTTCTTTCTGGGGATGATGGGAGTTCATCTGGAAGCTGGGCCAACTACTTATCAGATAATAGATGCACTGAATAGATGCGGGGATTGGACCCCGGAAGATCGCAAGCGGCTCGCGTACCTTTCCATCTTCACTGGATTCATTGAAGGGAGAAAGTTTTCAACCGCTACACGAGCTACTCTGGCAAGGCTACTGATGGATTTAGAACGGTTTGAGAATTATCCATGGGGGAGAGTCTCGTTTAAGGTGATGATGGACTCTTTGTGGAACAAAGAGATTACTGGCTGTTACACCGTGGATGGGTTTATACAAGTTCTTCAGGTCTGGGCGTACACAGCTCTGCCGGGAATGGGTGCTAGTATTGGTAGTCCCAGAGAAAACAGTCCAAACAGTCCGGTTCCACCGATTCTGGCTTACGATGGCAGCAGAGGCCGCAGATTCCTAAAAGCTGCTATCTTGAGTAGTCAGGTACCTTTCCATCTTCACTTAATTAAGTTGTCTGGAAAGTCTTCCAGCTGGACGACTTAGTAGACGACTTATTATAAGTCGTCTGGAAGGTCTTCCAGCTGGACGACCTTCCAGACGACTTATTATTAAGTCATCTGGAAGGTCGTCCAGCTGGACGACTTAGTAGATGACTTATAATAAGTCGTCTGGAAGGTCGTCCAGCTGGACGACTTAGTAGACGACTTATAATTAAGTCGTCTATTTAGTATTTTGTTTCAAATATCTAACTCGATTCTTCTTCTATTTACTGCAGTCCCGCGTGATCAACTTTGTTGAGAAGAAGTACATTAGTGAAATGTGGCCAAAATGGGACTCTGAGGTTGAGGACGTGCCCGCGGAGAACATCATTAAAGTCATGTATGATCGGAGACCGTGGAAGTGGACCATGGATTGCTGGGAAGTCACTGGTACAAAACGTAAGGTTGTGACTCCATCGAAAAGAGCCAAAGAGATGGTTGTGGTGGAGGTGGAGGAGGAGGAGGAGGAAGACAATCAGAGACCTCGGAAGAAAGCTCGTAAAGAGGCTCCTAAAGAGGCTAGAGAAGAGGCTAGAGAAGAGGCTAGTTGGGTGACCAGAGAGGAGTTGGAAAATATGTTCAACTCCTACACCTCTGACGTAGTTGAAATGATGAAAGATGGGTTTAAGAAGTGCATCAAGGAGATTATGAAGATGTCCGATAGATTGGAAGCTGTGGAGAAGAAGGTTGGTGTCATCAATCAGGATACCCCTAAAGCCAAAGAAACCGGGGTTAGTAACAAACAGGCTAACCCTACCCCTCAAGCCAAAGAAACCGGGGTTAGTAACAAACAGGCTACCCCTACCCCTCAAGCCAAAGAAACCGGGGTTAGTAACAAACAGCCTAACCCTCAAGCCACAGAAACCAGACAGCCTACTTCTCAAAAGGATCAGCCTACACTTCAAACCAATCATCCTACTCCTCAAACCAGACAGCCTGCTCCTCAAAAGGCAAAGCCTACTCCTCAAAAGGCAAAGCCTACTCCTCAAAAGAAACAGCCTACTCCTCAAAAGAAACAGCCTTCTCCTCAAACGAAACAACCTACTCCTCAAAAGAAACAGCCTCCTCCTCTGCCCAAAGAGGTTAGTATCAAATCCTCTCCCAACAAGAATTAAGTCGTCCAGGGTCTTCTAGTTGTCCAGACGACTTAAATAAAAGTTGTCTGGACGACTAGTTGTCCGTGGTCAACTAGTCGTCCAGACAACATTTATTTAAGTCGTCCAGGTCAACTAGTCGTCCATACAACTTTTATTTAAGTCGTCCAGGGTTAACTCGTGTGCAACTTTTATTGCAGAGATTGTTGCCGGAGGATACAGCAGATGAGGCGATCTCGGTATATAAGATCTTGCCAGAGGATAAAGCAGATGGTGTCACCTCCAAAGAGATTGTTCCTCTCACTTCCACTGACCAACCGAGCTTCGCTTCCAACGATCAACAACCGAGCTTCGCTTCCACCGATCCAAGCGTTCCAGTTTCAGAACCGAGCCTGGTTGTATTGGCTCCCACTGCTTCTGTGCGTGCAAGGAGTGAACGAACGAGGAAACCTGCTCCCACGCAGATATCTCCTTATACGGCAGAGAGAAAGAAACTCCTTAGTGTGGCAAAGTATAATCCATTTCCCTCACTAGACAGGGACAAGTTGAAGGAGCTCGCTAATTGGTTGAAAACTGATCCGTAAGTGATTGCTTTACCCATAATAGCTTGATTTAGTCTACCAAAACTGATTGCTTTGCTTTTTTGTTTGCAGTGATTATTACACTAAGCAAGAGGACAAACCACGTACATCACCAACTTGGTGGTATCACATCCTCCGGACACCCAAAGCCTGGCTGGAAGACGTAGTAAGTCTTCTGCTTATCTTTAAGTCGTCTGGTAACTTGTCTTTGTATAGATTTGTAAATATATAAGTCGTCTGGAAGGTTTTCCACCTTTAAGTCGTCTGGAAGGTTTGGACGACTTACAAATAACTTGTATTATTTTATATGCAGCATATGGATGCTTGGATTAATGTGCTGAGGCAGAGGTATCAGGAGAACCCACAAGCTTTCCGGAGCAAGCGAATGTGCTTCCTGGATAACAACTTTTCTCAGTCTTGGAGAGACCAGTATCTGTTCTTCAAAACATCGCAACCTGATCACAGAGGTTTAGGAAGAATGCTACCTGGTGGGGCGTCGAGTTTTTATGACGGATCAATGCCTTCATTTTGCCAATCAAACAAGAAGTGGGGGGAGGACATTGATGATATCTATGCGCCAGTGAACTTGGACAACAAACATGGGTTCGCTATTTGGATATCGATCCCTAACAGGCACATAGTCGTCTTGGACAGCATACCTTCATGTACCTTACCAGAAGCATGGGATGATATAATGGAGCCTTTTCTCGAGATGGTCCCTTATCTGCTTGTTGAGTGCGCAGACACCGACGAAGGAAGGGTCAAATACGGGTTGGAGCGATACACATATGAGAGGAAAGATGTACCCACGGCCAACAATGGTGATTGTGGCTTGTACGCTCTAAAGTACATTGAATGTCATGCTCTTGGGGTCCCCTTTAGACCTAAAGACTTTGCTAGGACCAATGTGAAGAGTATGAGGGATAATATGGTGGTGGTTATATGGACGGAGCTTGTTGATCAGCATTTGAAAGAGAATCAGGATGGTGATATGTTCGTGGGCATGTATGATTAGATTTGTGTATGGCTTTGAACTTGTCTTTGTATAGATTTTCTAACTTGTGTATGATTTGTGTATTTGTATTTGAACTTGTCGTTGTATAGATTTTCTAACTTGTGTAAGATTTATTTGAACTTGTCTTTGTATAGATTTGTATATATTTAAGTCGTCTGGTAGGTTTGGACGACTTACCAATAAGTCGTCTGGAAGGTTTTCCAGCTGGACGACTTACAAATAAGTCGTCTGGTAGGTTTGGACGACTTACCAATAAGTCGTCTGGAAGGTTTTCCAGCTGGACGACCTACAAATAAGTCGTCTGGAAGGTTTTTCAGCTGGACGACTTACAAATAAGTCGTCTGGAAGGTGGTCTAAAAATAAAATACACTGGACGACTTAGTAAAAGGTCGTCTAAAAAAATACACTTGAAGGGATAGTAGAAGGTAGTCTAAAAGTAAAATACACTGGACGACTTAGTAAAAGGTCGTCTAAAAAAAATACACTTGAAGGGATAGTAGAAGGTAGTCTAAAAGTAAAATACACTAGACGACTTAGTAAAAGGTCGTCTAAAAAAAAATACACTTGAAGGGATAGTAGAAGGTCTTCTGGACGACTTAATTGAAGGTTATCTGGTAGACGAAACACTGGACGACTTAACAATTAGTCGTCTGGACGGGTAATCAAGACTGGACGACTTAAATTTAGGTCGTCTGGACAACTAGTCAACTGGTTGTGTACATTGTGGTTTCGTATGGCCAGTTTCCTTGCAGTTTGAGCATCTCTGTGCCCTGTGTTTCTTCCTGGGTTTGTGTCCTCTCATCCTAGATAGCTCCAACCAAGATTGCCATCTTGATTTCTTCTGTCTCCCCGGACCACGCTTTACGTCTGGAGGAAAGCATTCTCGTTCCTCAATATGTTGTGACACGATAGGATATATATTCTCTGAGTATCCTGCATACATATGATTCTTTGAGTAAAGTGGACATACAAGTGTGGAGATATGCAAACCAGCATGTGTTCCAGCAGCTATAGCATGAGAGCAAGGTATTTTCTCCACTCCATAGACACCACAATCACACTTTACATGTTCCAAATCAACCACACAGTCCATTTTGCCACCTTTGACAAAGAAACGCCATCCATCAATTGGTTCGACCGTCATCGTATCCGCTATCTCTGATCGAACAGCAAGCAAGTATTCAACACCCCGGCTATGTTCAGTTGGGAGACTCAAAGCATCTTGTCTCCTTTTCCAATACCATTTTCCTAACTTCTGCCTTATGAACTCCAGCAGGAACGAAATCGGAAATCCTCTTGCTCGCTTCAGTGCGGAATTAATAGATTCAGCGATGTTGCTTGTTTTTATGTTGAACCTGTTCCCCTTACAATAAACCCTTGACCATAGCCTGGTGTCGGCCTTCTCCAAATACGTTGCAAGTTCCGGGTTTGCACTCCGTATCTCAGCCATGTACCGGTCAAAATCGTAAACCGTGTGCGCATAAGCAGCCCCTTTCACCAAGTACATGAGATGTTTCCCTTTAAACTTTTTGACAATGTTATCTTGAAGGTGATAATAACATATTCCTCGGGTTGCCCAAGGAAACACCTTCTCACACGCACTTTTAATGGCCGCGTGCCGGTCGGAGACTATCACCAGAGGCTTGTCATGAGATATACAACTAGCCAATTTTGTGAAAAACCATTCCCAAGAAGGTTCATCTTCAGCATCCACGATCCCAAAAGCCAATGGGAATATCTGAAAATTGCCATCTTGTGCGGCTGCAACTAACATAACACCTCCATACTTTCCACTTAGGTGAGTTCCATCCACCACAATGACCCTTCTCTGATACTTAAAACCTTTGATAGAAGCTCCAAAAGAGAGAAATAGATACTTAAATATATTCATAGAATCAAGTTCTATAGCCGTGATAGAATCAGGATTTGCAATGGAGATTTGCTCGAGATATGAAGGCAGACGCGAATACCCTTCTTCTGCTGATCCTCTCACCAATTTTTGTGCATATAACAGTGCTCTGTATGAAGTGGTGTAATCAAGCGTCATGCCAAACATGTTCCTCATTGCATCAGTGATATGCTGTGGAGTTATCCCATCAATGATTCCAACACGATCAATGAAAAGACTACCAACATACTTTGGAGTACAGTGTCTCCGCTGAGCGATTCGGTCTCCAATTGAGCATAAATGTTTTTCCACATACTTTGTTACCCAAAACGTGTTTGGCCCATGTTTCACACTCGCTCTGATCTTCCATCCACAACCGCTAACCCGACATGTTGCCACAAGGAGAGTTTTTGATGATTTGTATATTCTGAAAGAAAACCTACCCCTCACTGCTGTCAACCGTATCTCTGAAAGCAGTGCATCCTTGCTAACAAAACTCTGGTTGACATAGATGCTGGTACAATCCGATTTTCCTCCTTCAATAGCATTTGTCTTAGCATATGTCTTTTCAATTTCTTCAAAACAAATATTATCATCATCTTCCTCGTCCTCATCTTGAACCTTTCCATAAAGACTGTAATCCCCACCATTCTGATCCGTTTCACCAACAATAGTGTTATCAGCATCCTCCTCCCCATTTTCCTCCTCCCCATTTTCCTCCTCCCCATCTTGATTTTCATCTTCAACAGACTCATTATCACCAACATCTTCAAAACATTCATCAGCTTCATCATTATCACCAACATTTTCTTCCCATTCACCAGCTTCATCATTATCACCAACATCTTCTTCCCATTCACCAGCTTCTTCTCTTTTCTCTGAAACCGTTTCCACCTTGCTGCGGCTTGATACACAAAGACATACTCTATGCGTTTTGAGTATCTCGAGCAAGTTTCGAACTTGTCTATCACTTGTAACATGAATGGGAGGACTGCCTGGAGTCCTCATCATTTCTGCTGGTAATGAGTAGCTAATCTCCACAGTCACTGATCTCATGTCCAGGTTATAATCTTCTTGAGCCATTGCAACAAGTTCAGCATGTGTTGAATCTTCATTCAATAAAAACAATCTTGCTCCTTTGAGATCATCAACCACAAAATCCCAACGGAAATCTCTCAACAACCATTCTCCATACACTGCATGTAACTTAAAAATCATCTGCAAATATTCAAAATAAAACACATTAGTAAACATAGAGAAAATGAAGAAGTTCAATAAACATTATCGCAGACGACTTAGAATTAAGTCGTCCAGAAGACTTAAAGGTAAGTCGTCTAAAGAGGTCACTTTTGCAATTGAAAACTAAAAGGGACGACTTAATTCTAAGTCGTCCGGCTTTGTTTGTTAAAAAAAAAAATTCAGACGACTTATATATAAGTCGTCTACGAGAAACGGGCTAGTTTTGCATTTGACCGAATCGTGTCAGATCTTTGACTATTTCTGGACGACTTATAATTTAGTCGTCTCTGGAAAGTAAAAATTTCAATATTTTATTCAAACTAGACGACTTACATGTAAGTCGTCCTCGGTTAGTTTTGTAATTGAAAAATAAAACTTGAAATTTAACTTTCTCCAGACGACTTAACTAAAAGTCGTCCAGCTAGACGACTTAACTTAAGGTCGTCCGAGATAAGCAAGGTTTGACCAGAAAATTGGGAAAAATTCTGGACGACTTTGCTTTCTCCGGACGACTTTAAATTAAGTCTTCTGACGGGACGACTTTAAATTAAGTCGTCTGGTAAAAGTTAAATTATGAAGTTTTATTTTTCAATTACAAAACTAACCTAAGACGACTTACACGTAAGTCGTCTAGTTTAATAAAATATTGAAATTTTAACTTTCCCAGAGACGACTGAATTATAAGTCGTCCAGAAATAGTCAAAGATCTGACACGATTCGGTCAAATGCAAAACTAGCATGTTTCTCGTAGACGACTTATATATAAGTCGTCTGGAGTGTTTTTTTTTCAACAAACAAAGCTGGACGACTTAGTTTAAGTCGTCCGTTTGACCAGAAGACTCATCAGTAAGTCTTCTACATACAGATGACTTACTTGTAAGTCTTCTACATACAGATGACTTACTTGTAAGTCTTCTACGCGAACAGATTTTGAAAAAAATTCAAATTCGTACCTTAAACTAGGTGAGATGACTTCGTTTGCACACAGGGTCTTCTCCAACCACCCAGAACCTCAAACGAAAGCAACCGTAAGTCAAAACGAAAGAAATATGGCTCTGTCAACCATCACCCATATTTTGAATCAAAAGCTTGAGTTTTTTGGATGAATATGGAGAGAGAGTGAAAGAAATGTTGTTTTTAGTTCATAACAATTGAAACAGAGAGAGTGTAAAGAGATTTACGTGCATTAAAGGGCATTAAAAACTCCAAACAGTTCGTACAAGGTTGTTCCCACTATTCATGGCAGTGGCAATATTGTAAATACTTGAAGAATATGAGGTTGAGACAGTAAAGAAGCCATTTTCGAAAAACAAAAAAAATAAAAAGTTAATGGCATTTTCGTAGATTAAATGAAGGTGTGGGGTTAAAAACTCAAAAAAAAAAATGAGTCAAAAGAAAAGGTTAGTTTTCTGTTTGACTTCAAGTTTTGAGTCACTTTTGCAAAAAGCTCAATCATAAAACATCATATGTTTTTCCATTAAAGATCCAAAACATATAAGGTCATACTCTAATATGAAGTATGTGGTTTGGGGTATTAGACTTAGTGTGTAAAATTAAAATTTAGTTTTTGAAGTTTGGAATTTAAATTTGATATAATATTAACAAAATAATTAGCTTTCACGTTTATAAGTATTTTTAAGTTAAATAAAATTAATGATATAAGATTAACAAAATGATTATTGAGTTTAGGGTTTGGAATATAATGTTTTGTATTTATATTTAAGATTTAATATTAGACTTTGATATTAAATTTAATTTTGAAGTTAAATAGTAAGAGATTAGAGTTTTAAAAATATCTAGTTAGAGGGTTTTGGGGTATGGTATATATAGGTTTATAGTTAAGAATTTGAGGTTTTGATTTAATATTTCAAAATATTTTTTAGAAAAAAATATTAAGAATTTTAATTTAAGATTAAGATTTTAGACTAAATAAAAAAACATTTAAGTTTAGGGGTTATATTTAAAGTTTAGGGTTTAGGGTTAAATTTTAGGGTTTGAAGTATCCTTTAATTATCATTTTTCTTACAACCTTTAGTTATCATTTTTATCCTTTAATCTACAATCTAACATATAAATTAAAATACAACTATTTTGTAATAATGATGATTTTTTACATCTAATACAATTATTTTTGAAACGAAGTTGATTTATGATATAAATGTGCACATTGTCACGACAGTAAAAGATACTTAACAGCTAACACATGAGGGCATCAAAATGAGCATAACATTCTAGAGTTCATATTCAACAAAACTCAAGTTTTCAGAACTTAATCTCAAGTAAGAAGCTGATCCAAGTATCAAAACCGATAAGCCAATTGCTAAGCAAAGAACCCATTTTGATGGTATTTGTATCGAAGGTATGCTCTTGAAGCATGACTCTGATTCGAACGCTCACCACGAGCACCGTGAAACTCGAAGCTTGAAGAGCCAGCGTTACTGTCATAATCAAGATTTTCATCTTCCCGTGGTCTTAAAGACATACTCAAGTCACCCTTTTTAAGTTTCTTGTGGTCTTGGTTGGTCGGTTACTCTCATATTACCTTCAAACTGATGACTCGAGGCTTGATTATTGGTCTGGGCTAGGTCCAAAACTGGCACATTTGGCAGTTTAGATACATCTTTATTCGTAGTCGAAGCTGCCACTAGAAGTCAGAACACAAAAAGAACATAGCAAAGACAAAAACTTTAGTCAACTGTTCTTCATGACCAAAACAGACAAGAAACTGAGTAAATACATAAATTATAGCCAAGTAAAAACTTAAAATTATAACATAGAGCATATAGAACAAACTTTAGCCAAGAACAAGGAAAAAAGGACAAACTTTAGACAAGAACAGAGCAAAGGCAGAGACTTTCAAGACTTGGAAAAGTATTATCGAATTGAGATATGGAAGATGAGAGAACAACCCATACAGAAACAAACCACTATCACGGTCTTCCGTGTCAGACTTAGAAGCAAGCAAGATAATCCTTGTCATCTGAAACTAGAAAACGAACATGAGATGTTTAATGCAGAGTTTAGAATGAATAATAACACAAATAAAGAAAATTAAGAATCCAAACTCTCAGGAAAGTCTCAGATCAGAGAAAGACCAAACAAGATCTCACCACAGCTATCAAACCTCAGTTTCAGTACAGCGACAACACAATGCGATTCAGACACAAGACAAGCTCAGTTCTTAACAAGTAGTTAAAGATGTTTTCTTCATACATACATACTAAGAGAGTAACAAAAGCTCACACAAGGTTAGGGACCAACAAAAACTACTAAAAGTTCTCAGCTTTAGACAAACGAACAACATAAAAGCATACTACTAGAGTCAAAGGATGAAGATGAACACCGAACATACAAGCATTTGCCAAGTTCATTTAAATCTCCTTCTGACCATCGAAACGATGGAGAGTCTACAAACGATGAAGATGATCATCGAACATACGAGTCTACTAGAGTCTAAATATGTTTCCAGCTTTACTAAACAAATTCATGTATTGCATCTTCTTCAATCTGTAAGAAAACTTTTCAAGAGAGACAAGATCTCAAAAAGACAAACCCAAGACGGAGATGGCAGTTATGAAGCAAGAACGCGCCAGAGAAGCTTGATTTGAAGCAGGTGCTATCGGTTGAGAGCTCCGACGTGACGAAGACGGCGAGACTGTTCTGCTGCGAAGCAGAACACGGCAGATTGATTAGCAGAGACACGGCGGTGAAGCTCCAGAGTGGACAAGAGGCGCCACACTTACGTGTTCGATTGCGGGTGAGTGGAGACCACAGAGTGGTGGTCGGAGCTCGAGATTGTGAAAAGGGACAAGTGGCGCCACCGTGACCGTGTTCGATTGGGGGTGAGTGGAGACCAGAAAGTGGTGATCGGAGCTCGAGATTGAGAAAAGGGGAAACACATAGATGAGATTCGAGGAGGACAGAGTGGACGATATGAGAATGGCCATCTACGAAGAAGAATATGTGAATCGAAGAACCGTAGAGAAAAAAGGAGTCTGAGAATGGCGGAAAAAAATAAAAATTTTGCCTCCAAAAACACTTTCCAGCTATTGTTCTCATTTTTTATATTCTCGCTTGATGAAATTTTTTTCTAGCACTAATTTAACGCTACGAAAAAATCAAAATCAGATTTTATTAGTTTTGGTGGCAGTTCGCGAATTCGTGCTACTACAAACTGCTACCAATACTCATATTTCTTGTAGTGGTAGGCAACGATATCCTTAGAACACAACGATGTAATCGAAATTCGGTAGACAAAAATGGACTTTTATTGATTAAGAGGTCGAGTACAAAGAATAGCTAAGAGATCGACTATAACCAGGAGGTCGATCTAAAATGAGATCTAAACGAAGTAAGAAAGATGTAAATGTGTGGTGTGTTCTCTCTCTAGGGTTTTCACTGTCTACTTTAGCCTTGATCTCCTCTTTCTCTTATAGGTTCGACTCCGCCATTCTTGTAACTGCTTCCGCGACCTTCTCGAGTTCGGCGACCTGTTTTTCCACCTTGTGGACATCGCTTGTGGGTTTAATTCTTTTACGGCCCATTTTAAATACAGCTCATGTAGGCCATGTCGAAAATTGGGTCCAACATTTGTCCCCCAGTCTCTTTTCTTTCTATCGAGATGGAAAGAGACGGTTCGGTTTTCTTGGTTGGGGAACCCGGTTGAATTTTCTTTGGTTTCCAATGTTTCAATTCGTCCGTTATTTCGCACCGCATAACGGTCATGCGCGTGATTTTCTAGGGCGAAGAGGAAGTGATTGTGGCGGTTATAGGGTAGCCTAGGCAATTATTGCGTTGCTCGGGAGCCGCAATATAGCCGTTTGAGGCTTTCCTTTAAATAGTGATGAAGCTTTGATTTTTTTTTTTACTTCCGATCATCTTTCTTTCTCTT
Organism: Raphanus raphanistrum subsp. raphanistrum; assembly: GCA_019706035.1. Taxonomy (NCBI): domain Eukaryota; kingdom Viridiplantae; phylum Streptophyta; class Magnoliopsida; order Brassicales; family Brassicaceae; genus Raphanus; species Raphanus raphanistrum. The sequence goes on from CM033983.1 coordinate 43,865,977, forward strand.
GTTCTTGTGATTTTTCTTCTTTGTCTATCTTTGCGAGATGTCTTCCTTTTCATTCCCGAACCCGACGATCACGCAAGAGCATATCGAAAAGTTGTACTCCTCGTTTGGAGTAGATCGCACCGTGGTCTGTGAACTTGCTTCCGACCGTGAGACTCCGGAGACTGTCAGAAACGGATATGGCGGAGCATATCTCAGCTTCTTCGAGTCTTGCGGGCTTTCTTTCCCGATCCCGAGGCAGCTGTTAGAGATTCTCGCGGGTCTTGGGATTTCTCTTACGCAGCTGTGCCCGAACCTTCTTCAACACCTCCTAGCGATCCTCGTGAGGGCCAGAGAGGAGAAGCTTTTGTTTGAGCTGGAAGAGTTACACAGCTTATATCTCATAATGCGCAACCAGAAGAATCCTGGGATATTCTTGGCATCTCCCCGTCCTGGCCTCCATGTGATTGGCGGGACGCCTTATCGGGATGATCAGTGGCGAGAACAGTTCTTTGTTTTCAAGGTTGACTCGTCCACAGTGGGAGATTTTGATTTTTCCCTGCTCCCTCGACGCTGGACCGAAACTATCGGTAAGGTTTTGAACCTTTATTGTCGTGTTATCCAAGAAATTAATGCAATTGCTCATTCGTATTATTTTTTTATTTTAGCTCATCCGAGGGTTTCTCCAGTGTCCGATCAACTTCGAGGAACGGTGGCTGTCTTGAAGCGCGGGGACACTGATTGGTCATCATTTATCAGGGAACGAATTCGTACTTTGAATTCGCTTCCTGTCGGTCTAGGTATAGCTCCCCCGATCTCGGGGCCGGTCGGGTTGCTCGAGGAGGCCGAGCTTTCTGATCATGAAGAGCCTACCTCTCCAGAAGAAATTATTACTCGTCATAACACGAGTCGTTCCGAGAGGTGCTCGTTTCGGAGACCACTCAGAACGAGGGCGTCTGTTTCGAGGAAAGCGCCAGTGGATCCTACCCCGATATCTTTGGGCTCCGATTCAGAGGAGGATATGCCAGCTCGTGAGCACGGATCTGCCAGGGCTTCGCGAAGTGTTTCACCGAGACCGTCGCAACCTGCTCCCAAGACGTCGAAAAGACGGAGAGTAGGGAGGAGGATCGTTCCCCTTTACGTGAGACTAGTTCTGGTCCTAAACATGATGGGACTAGCTCTCAAGGTTTTGGGACACCGCTCTTCTCTTCGTTGGAAGAGGAAGATGCTTATACCAAGGTCGCTGAAGCATGCCAAGGTTTGATCTAGGCGAATTGTCATTTTGCTACCAATTTTTGCTTTTACCGCATCGTTTTTTCTGATTACTCTTACTTCCAGGTCATGGAGGCCTGTAACGACCTGGTTCTGAAGATGGCGGAACGCTCAGGGACCTCTCAGAGAGATGCGGAGATAGATCGGATCTCTCTTGACTTCAATAGGATCTTCGCTGAACTTGAGATCGCCAAGCGGGAGAGCAATGAGGAGGTCGAGAAGATCAATTACATGATGGCGGAGTGGGTGAAAGTTTGTGATTAGAAGTCGGCGTTAGAAGTCGAGGTCGCTGCTCAACGGACCAAAATCGCGAGGCTCGAAGCTGAGAGAGACCGAGACGTTCGCTCCGCTCGTCGTGAGATGTCGCGTCATTATGCGGAGATTCTGAAATCTCTGGAGGAGAAGTGGTCCAACAAAGAGAGGGAGACGGCGGCTAGAATTCAGCTTCAAGAGGTGATTGCCAACATCGATCTTCTGAACGAGATCAAAGAGGGCAGCTGCGACGTTGATGGGGAATTGGCTCGCTTGCAAGGTTTGGAGAGAGACTGTGAAGCAGCCGTTGAGTCATGTCCCTCCTCGAGTTGGACTATCTCCGAGCTTGATCTTCCGCGAGTACCGGAGGAGTTGGACCTTGGGGGGCCATCAAACGCGGGAGGCGATGTTGGCCCTTAATTCTCTTTTTCTTTTGATTTCATGTTTTTGCTGGATAACTATGTAATCGCGGATATCTTTATTTTCCCTGGGATTTTATGGATTTAAACTTGAATTGTTAGGATATTATCTGTTTCTCTTTCGGCGAGAATATTTTGGTATTCCGAATAAAATCTATTGGTTAAGATGCTCGTAGCAGTTCGCTTCTTTATAAGACCTCGAGGTTTCTCACTTAGGTTTCATCTGAGCGACCTGCAAAATCTTTTATTCTTTCAAATTGAGCGATTATGTCGACAAGAAGATTGAATCCCCGCGAGGCCGATAAGTCGAGAAATCGAGTTGGTAGCGTTGGTGTGGAGAGAATTCGATCCGATGATGTCAGCGAGGCTCTTACTGAGGTCCTTCGTGAGGAAACCAGAGTTATTCTGGTTCCTCCTAGACATGAAGGTAAGGAACCTGGTTGCAAGGACCCAGTTGCTCTTGTGAAGTCGAGTAGTCCTACTGGCTCGGAGGGTCGGGAACGTCCCTCCAAGAAGGCGAGGACGAACGGTTCTGACAACCGCCAGAGTTCTCTTGGTGATGGGGCTGCGAAGCCGTTTCATTGGCAATTCACGCACTCCAAGGACTGTCCGATCACGGACGATCCCGATAGCGTGGCCCATCTGGTGAGGCACTTTAAGCCTGCTGGTTGCCCACTTCCCTCTCTTCGGAACATGACCGAGCGCGAGGTTTATGTCAAGATGGCGGTGGCCCACGCCAAGGTGGGTTTGCTGAATTTTTGCGCATTTTTGTTTGAACTCCTTTTGAACTTTCCATGATTTTTAGGCCATGGAAGCTAACAACGAGTTTGCGGCGACCCTGGAGCGGCGCCTCCAAGATGTTCCGCGATCCGACGAGCTCCTCGAGGTTAAGAGGGTCGTGAGGGAGCTGAAGTCAAACCTGAAGCTGTTGCAAGAGCGTGATCGTGCTAATGCCGATCGTTTGTCTGTTGCAGAAGAATCGGAGAGCCGAATCGCTTTACTTGAAGCTCGTCTTCACATTGCGGATAACGAGAGGAAGTCGGCTCTTGAACGAGTCTCTTTGCTTGAGTCGCAGCTAGAGTCAGACGCTTCGAAGCATGCCGATGCTCTCCGAAGTTCGATTCGTGAGGCCGAGAAAGGCTTGGCTGATTACTATCAGGGCGTTCTGAGGTCTCTGAAGGAGAAATGGGAAGGTGAACGGTCCAAGATCGATGATGAGCTCCAGCTTGGGGAGGTTGTCGTGAGGATAGATCTTCTGAAGGAGATAATGGGCAAGAATCTATTGGCTTTTGGTAACGCGAAGCGTTCTGGAGAGAAGGAAGTCGAGCTCGGAGAGTTCGATGTGACTGTGATGGCCGAAGGGCTGGATCTTCCCCAAGATTCGGAAGACTTCTTTGCCAAAGGGGCTTTTGACGGCGATGGGACGAAGCAAATGGATGGATGCTTTGGAGATGGAGATTCGACGTCGGAGAGTAGTCTGTAGGAATCCAATCTCCGTTGATTGTTTTTCATGTGTTATCTTTTTCTATTATTTGCTTCTGTTATTGAATTTAATAAAGAGACGAGTTTGAACGCTTCGCATTTTCTTTCGAAGGGTAGAGTTCGATGATTTATTTTGAACTTTTGATCGAAGAAAGTTGATACTCCGTCGATGCCTTGTCGGCGCAGAATAAGGTTTTTATTAAAACCGATATGCCGCGTTTTTCCAGCGGGACCGAAATGTGCTCAGACACTTGATCAGGGCCTTGAGTTTAAATTTAGTCGTTTAGTAAGCAGGAGAACTATATGGTGGTAAAAACTTGTGTTTTGAGTACGATGAATCTTAAAAAGTTGTCTTTTTGATAATTTTGAACTGTTAATTTTATTACAATCGAATTCTTTGTTGAAAGAAAGTCTGTGTAATGATGTCCTTGATTCAGATAGGTCGCTTGTTGCTGCGGGGTGCTCCCTTCTTGTTTTTAATGTTGGGAGGTGATTGTACTCGAGTCGCGATCTGCTTACGTACCCTTAGGAAGGGATCAAGTCTTAACGTAGTTCGATTGTTTCCCCTTAGTTAAGGGTCGTTTTGTCTTTTGATCGTGTACGGGTGATCGTACGGTCTTTGTCAGGGTATCTATTCCGGTCTAAGGGAGTGGTTCGATATCTTTGAAGCTCGCGAGGTAGCATGTCCGAGAGCTCCTCTGGCTTCCGCGAATGGTTTCAATGCCTTTCGGGGTTGGGAATTTCAAACATTGGTGGTAGGTTGATGGTACTGCTTTCATGCTGTATAGCCATGATCTTCCTAGGATAGCATTGAACGGTGCTGGTCGGTCTATTACGATGAATTCCACGATTTTCCTAACGTCGCCGGCGGTGACTGCGAGCTCGATAGATCCTAGGGAATATGTTGTTTCCCCTGCGAATCCAATGAGAGGAGTTGTTATTTGTTTAAGGAGAGTTTTGGTGAACCCCATTCGTTTGAAAGCGTCGTAGAATAGGACGTCGGCTGAACTTCCCGTGTCGATCATAATTCGTGAGAGCTCGCATCCTACGACATCGAGTCGCAGTGGTTGATCAAGGTCTACGGTTTCATTCTCGTCAAATGTGATTTTATGGTCAGGACCGGATATAGGTTCTTGGATTCTTAGAGATCTTTCGGCTCTCCGCTGGTGGGCCTTAATTGAATTGACGGAGTTGCAAAATTTTGACCCTCCATATATGAAATTGATACGTCGCATGATCCGATTGTTTATAGTGGGGGGAGCCATTTCTTTTTCCATGCGGACTGGTGCTGCTTTTGCCCCCCAGACAGCTTGTAGGTGGGCTGCTGCATGCTGTTTTTAATTCGGGTTCTGAGTTCATATGACCTCATTTCCTCTAAGTGCTTTCTGAGTTCTGTGATTTTTTTCGGCCCGTTTTGGCTTGATCGGCTGTTTTTTCGGTACGAGCTCGAATTCTTCATGGAGTCTGGGGATTTGTATGGTGATTTTTATGCTTCCTTGTGTCGAGGTAGCCATCGTATTCTGAACGTGGCATTGATCTGGCCTGTTTGAGCTTAGGGAGATCATGTCGACCCGTTTTTTTGGAGCGGGTGGTGGCGAGTTTGGTGACTCGGCTTCTGTCTCCCGAGCTCTTTTGTGGGAAAACGGCTTCAGTTTTTTGTCGCTTTTTGGAGTTGAAGGGAGTTCGTCCTCTTGGGATTTTTCTTCTTCCTCCTTTCTCTCTTTTTCTGGTAAAGCAGCGCGACATTCCTCAGTGGAATGTCCTTTCCGTTTGTGGAAATCGCAATGCTTGTTTAGATCGAAAGTCGATGACCTATTTTTCGAGGAACTGTCTATTGCGTAAGAATGTTGACCTTTGGTTGGTGCTTCTTTAGTTGTCGAGGTCTTTTTGGCGGCATTTTTGCTTGCCAAGAATTGCTCTTTCAAGTTAGCTACGTTCTCTTCGTAGGCCGCGAAGTGCGATGCTCGATGCAGCGCGTCGTCTAATGATACAGGGGCTCTGACCGACATTTCTTCTTTGAATTTAGAAGAGAACCAAACACCATTTTTCAGGGCGGCTAGAGCCACTCCGTCGTTTAGGTTTGCGATTTTGGCTTTGATTTCCCTAAATTTATTTATGTAGGCTCTTAGAGGCTCGAAGGACGCTTGTTTGAGGTTCCATAGATCGGCTTCGGTCGTTCTGGTTTCTATGAACACCGAGTATTTCTTTAGGAACGCCGACACCAGCTGTGTGAAGTTATCAATCGAATTTTCTTCTAGGCCGGCGAACCACTCTAAAGCGGAGCCCGCGAGGTTCTCAGCGAAGAAACGACAGTAGCCCGCTTCTTTTTCGTTGTCGTTGAGATGCGCCCTGGATATTGCGAGTCTAAAGGCTCGAATGTGAGCTTTAGGGTCTGAGTTTCCAGAGTATTCGGGGAATTTAATTTTCCCAATTGTACTTAGTTTCATCCCCGCGATTCTTTCTGTGAAGGGAGTCTTTTGGGTTTCCTCTATAGCGAGGTCAATATCCGGGGCTGCGCTTGTTGCCATATGCATAATAGCATGTAGTCGTTTGAGTTCGGCATCGTTTCTATCGATGTACTCCTGAAAGTTCCCATTTCCTCCATCGTCCTCAGGTCATCCCTTCGCGGAGTCCCTACGGCGGTTGCGGAGAAAGGAGGGACTTCGTTTCGTCTACCCTGCTCGAGACCTGTGTCAGGGATTCCGAACTCTTCCGTCGTTGTGTGATGGACTCCGGGAGCTCGTTGGTCGGAAGGCGGGGTTTCGAATCGAACTCCGTTGGCTCTTCCGTTGACGCCGTTGGTTCGGAGAGGCGTGATCGGAGAGCCTTAGGGTTCGTGTTGGGTTTTCCCCAATCCCATTGAAACTTAGGCTCCGGGGAATCGGGCTGGTATATGGATTGTTAAGCGAGTTATCTCCAGCATAATGTCCCGATCGGGCACTGGAAAAACCGGGAGTTCCGGAGGCTCCGCGTTCGGTGCTCTAAGCAACGGATTTGTCTGGGATTTGTGCCCGTCCTGAATGCTAGCTCGATGCTCAGCGAACTCTCTTTCAGTTTGTTCCAGCCTGGTGGTAATTGCTCGATGAGCGGTCTCCTGCTTCTGGGCTTTGTCTAGGAGAGCTCGCACCATGCCTCGAAGCTCCGTGACTTCCTCCCTTGTTTGGGTTATTTGTACAGGAGAAATCGGTCTTATTGGTTGAGTTCGGGTTAGCGAACTGTCTATTGGGGATATGTCCCCGGTTCGGCTCCAGACTCGGGATCCGGATCTGTCGGATGCTGTGACCCCAGCTGGTGGAGCTTACGGGATCTGGGTTGGATCGTTAATCACGGTTGTGTTAACTGGTCTGATCGGCAGATTGACTCCTTGATCGACTCCGATTGGATCGACGTTGTCAGATCTCTGCTGAGGGACTCTAGATTGACTTGGATCCATAATCGTGCTTAGAAATCCTAGATCGGGTTCTTAGCCAGGATGCTTTTCATTTATCTTCCCCACAGTCGGCGCCAAAATGTAGAACCTAAAATCTACACTCAAGTATTTTGTAGTGTTTGTAAGTAAACTAGGGAAGTGACAAAAGATGTAGGCAACGATATCCTTAGAACACAACGATGTAATCGGAATTCGGTAGACAAAAATGGACTTTTATTGATTAAGGGGTCGAGTACAAAGAATAACTAAGAGATCGACTATAACAAGGAGGTCGATCTAAAATGAGATCTAAACGAAGTAAGAAAGATGTAAATGTGTGGTGTGTTCTCTCTCTAGGGTTTTCACTGTCTACTTTAGCCTTGATCTCCTCTTTCTTTTATAGGTTCGACTCCGCCATTCTTGTAACTTCTTCCGCGACCTTCTCGAGTTCGGCGACCTGTTTTTCCACCTTGTGGACGTCGCTTGTGGGTTTAATCCTTTTACGGCCCATTTTAAATACAGCCCATTTAGCCCATGTCGAAAATTGGGTCCAACACGTATCATCCTGAGACAGACGGCCAAACCGAGAGAAACATTCATACCATAGAAGACATGATGCGAATGTTTATATTAGATTGGGAGGGAAGCTGGGAAAAACATTTACCATTAATCGAATTCTCCTACAACAACAACTATCATTCTAGCATAGTTATGGCACTATATGAGGCGCTCTATGGTCGGCCATGCAAAACGCCGTTATGCTGGACCGAAGTTGGAGAGAGAAGAGAGTTCGGATATACAATTGTAGAAGAGGCGATGAAAAAGTTAGAAATTGTTCAAGCCAATATGAAGAAAGCGCAGGATAGACAAAAGAAATACGCCGATCAATCAAGTCGAGAAGTGGTGTTCAGTATTGGTGACTGGGTTTATCTGAAAGTATCACCTCAGATGGGAAAAGACCGGTTGCAAAGCTAGTGGTAAGATTCATTGGGCCTTATTAGATTAAAGAACGAATTGGAGAGGTATCTTATCGTTTAGACCTACCTGAAGAAATGTGGATACATCCGGTGTTTCACGTATCAATGTTGCGGAAACATATTCATGATGCCAACACTATTGAAACCGAGCATATCGAAAACCTACAATAAAACCTCACATACCCAGAGGGGACCAATCCGAATAGGTGAATGACGGATACGAAAACTAAAGAACCGGGAGATTCCTCAAGTCCAAGTTTTCTGAGGTAAGCGGAACTGCATAATTGTAACCTGGAAAAATGAGTCAAGATTCAGAACGTCATATCTAGAGTTTTTCAATGAAAATGTAGTGATGGAAGAAGGGGAATCATCGAAATCTTAGAGAATTCAAGAACGAATTCTTATAAGGGGAGAAGGATGTAATATCATGTTTTCATGAAAATAATTATTTTTAAATAAATTATTCAAATAATTTATTTTGAAAATTTATTAAGAATTCGTAATTTATTTTTCGAAAATAAATTTCTTAAAGACAGAAAAATGAAGCTAAAGATGAGAAACGAAATAGTCTCTATAAGAAGCAAAAATTCATCGGAAAATACGATCTTATAAATATAGAAGACTTGCTTCCCAAGATTTTCTTAAACAGTAAAAGATTTTGTGGGGAAATAAAAAAAGACATGACAAGTAAGGGAAATATATGAATATTTCTCATGGTTTAGCTATAGTATATGTGTCTGAAGGGAAGCAAAGGAGAATGAATCATGTACTGCCTTGTTTAGTCATCACCACCTGTATAAACAAGAAAGAAAATAAATAATATGCTTGCTCATGCTAATGAGTATCACGCGGCCAACTTGGAAGCAAATGACTTAGCTTAGTCATTGTTTTGGAAACGTGGCCAAAGATGGGAAGAAGAGAGTGTGATACTTGTCACCACCTCATACATCTTGTTTAACTATAAAAGGAAGGTCAACCTCCTTCATTTCTCTACCATCTCAACGTGACCCAGGAGAGAAGAGAAGAAAAGAGAGCAAGAAGATAAAAGAAACAAAAAGAAAAAGAAAGAAAAGGAGAGATAGAAAAATAAGATAAATAATTTTAGAGAGTTGCCAAGAGAAACATAATCGTGGGATTATCGTTTGGAGTGGATAAAAAAGGTTTGGTCAGTTTCCAGAATCAAAGAATCAAACCACATCGGTTAATAACTGTGGTTCACGGTTAATTGTTTGTTAACAATTTTTAATGCAGGTTCCTGACATAAGAGACGGTTTCTGAGTTATGAAAGCCGGACCGGTCTAGGTGTCAGTTTGTGGTTCCGGGGCTTGAGACGATGTCTGGGTTAAGTGTATAGTAAGACTTGTCTAAGTACTCGGATTGTTGTGATTGTGTATAATTGTATATTGTTATGGTATGTACGTACCTCGTTTTGGTACTGTTGTGTGCAAATCCATAGTGGTTTTAGTAGTTGCAGGTCATTGCTTCCTCAAATGGTACCACTAAGCCGGTTGTGATCCGGAAAGTGGTGGGCTCGGTTTAACTTGGCTTTATCACCAAGGCCAAGTGTCACACGTAGAAGTGACAGCCTCCGGCGAGTCCGATAGAAGACCGGGGCACAGCGATTCCGATTGAGGATCGTGACTGGGCGGATTCCGGAGCGCCTACACCTTTGTGGTGTTATAGTGAAGGAATTGCCGGTGTCCCTTGTGTGGAGAAAGAATGATTCTGTTGGACCCTAGGATTATATATATGCATTATGGTTTATTATTTACTGCTTTAAGGTTTTGATTATTGATTGTTGAACTACCCATCTTGCTTGTGTTTAGGATTGGGTTTGGGTTAACGGGTAGTTGTATATGTTAGATTGGGAACCCTAGCTCACTGAGTGAAACTAGTTAGCTCACTCCTCACCATTTTTTTCAGGTAAACAGTAGAAAAGACCATAGCGCTCGCGAAACTGTAGGAGCTGGTGTATATTGGACATCTTTTGCTAAAGATTTGTTTCAATATATATGTATGTATGTTTTACTTTTGGCTATGTCCATGGATCATATGTATAATATTTGGGGCTTATGAACTCCATATTATGTATATATATATATAATAAAATATATTTTATACTCGAGACGTGTTAAATCTGATATTAGGTTAGTCCGACCTAACACAAATCTATGATTCGGCACGGGTTGCAAAGCCTAAGACCGAAGATTAGAGGAAACGAGTTTTGAATGGATATTTCAGGTTATAGAATTACGTTTTGTGACTTGGAAATTATATTCTCAACCCGTTGTAATATTTCTAGACTTGGTAAAGGGAAGTCGTTTGGGCATATTCTTGTTTGATTGTTGCCCGACTGGCTGACCGATGTCTAAAACAGTTCGGAAATGTTACAGTGTATCAAAATTGATCAATTCTAAACCACTACAAGAAAACACGCTGATTCTGAGGGAAATACCGAGGGAAAATGAGTTCCTCGAAAATTTGTGACAAAATATCGAGGAAATACCGAGGAAACCAAGAAATGGGGTTTCCTCGAAATTTCCTCACAAATTTTTGAGGAAATTTCGAGGAAGACCAACTTCCTCGGTATTTTTCGAGGGAATACCGAGGAAAGCCGGGTCGTCGGAAAAAACCGACGGATATTTCTAATATTTTGACGACATCTTGTAGCCGTTAGAGAGCCGTTGGGAGAGCCGTTGGGGGATTTAAACTATTTCGAGGAAATTTCGAGGAAATGTCTGTTTCCCTCGAAATTTCCTCGAAATTTCCTCAGTATGCCGGGAGGATTTGATCTATAAATACAGCCACCCCTCTTCCTCTTCATTCACTCCATTTCTTTGCTTCTTCTCTCCTAGTCTCACGAATTTGATTCCAAAAAAACATGTCTTCTTCAAATTATTTTCGTTCTGGGATGGATCAACCTCATTTGGATCCGGACACGAGATTGCTTACGGAAGAATACAATCAAGGTATAATCGAGTTCATGAGGGTAGCTCACCAACAACCGGAAGCAGAAACAGGTAAGTTAAGATGTATTTGCTCTAATTGTAAAAATAGAAAAGTTATTAAAGAGTGGAATGTTTGGACTCATCTATTATTGAGTGGGTTTACACGAAGTTACAAAATTTGGTATCATCATGGGGAAACTGATTATGAACTTGGTAGTACTAGCGAACCTCAGCCGGCGGTTAGATTAGAAGAACCAATTAGAGCGGATGTAGATTATGGTGTAGGTACTGAGCAGATGATAAATGATCATTTTAGAGGGGAAGATTTACCCAATGCAGAAACTAGGAGATTTTATGAAATATTGGATGCTGGAAAGCAACCATTGTACGAAGGTTTCAGAAATGGTCATTCGGCTTTACCATCTGCTATGAGACTGATGGGCATTAAAACAAATTATAACTTGGCTGAAGACTGTGTGGATGCGATAGCTAATTTTGTTAAAGGTATTCTACCTGAGGATAATGTAGCTCCAGGTTCATACTACGAGGTTCAAAAACTCGTAGCTGGTGTTGGTTTATCTTATCAGGTAATAGATGTATGCAGCGATAACTGCATGATTTATTGGAGGGCGGATGACCAGCGGACTACATGCAAATTTTGTGGGAAGCCTCGTTATAAAGATACGAGTGGAAGAGTTCCAGTGCCATATAAAAGGATGTGGTATTTGCCTTTGACGGAAAGGTTGCAGAGGTTGTATCTTTCGGAACGCACAGCGCAACGAATGAGATGGCATGCGGAGCACTCAACAGATGGTGAGATTAGACATCCTTCAGATGCAAAAGCGTGGAAACATTTCCAATCAAAGTATCCCGACTTTGCGTATGAGAGAAGAAATGTCTACCTTGGGTTATGTACTGATGGTTTCAGCCCGTATGGGAAGAGTGGAAGACAATATTCTCTATGGCCAGTCATTGTTACACCATACAACTTACCCCCAAACTTGTGCTTGCGACGAGAGTTTTTGTTTCTCTCCATTCTCGTTCCCGGACCAGAGAATCCTAAGAGATCACTTGATGTGTTTCTTCAGCCACTAATATATGAGTTGCAACAACTATGGGTTCAAGGTGCTGAAACATACGATATTTCGTGTAAAGAAAACTTTCAAATGCGGACAATACTAATGTTGACAATAAGTGATTTTCCAGCATATGGTATGTTATCTGGATGGACAACGCATGGAAGGCTATCATGTCCATATTGTCAAGATAACACTGATGCTTTCCAACTAAAACACGGAAGGAAAACGTGTTGGTTTGACTGTCACAGGAGATTCCTACCACCTGATCATCCATATCGTAGGAGTAGGAATTTGTTTACGAAGAACAAGAGGGTGTTTGACAGTCCACCTGCAGAAATTAGTGGGAAAGGTTTGAAGACACAACTAAGAGATTTTGGTGCAGAAAGGACGCCAGACGTCGGTGGACCCACTACAACCAATCGAATCCAGTAACTTATGTGCAGCAGAAGATGTAGCAGGAGTTGGCCTTGTAGTAGATTTCACCGACTTCGCAGAGGAAGCCGTCGTTCACGCACAGGATGAACCAGTTATTGGAGAGTTTCACCAAGATCCAGATTCAGATTCATCTGGTGATGATGACTCGGAATCAGAGTAGATTTTTTTTTTTTTTTTTTAATGAATTTCGAGGACATATCGATGGATACAGGGTTTCCTCGAAATTTCCTCGGAATGACCCTTAACGGTTTAGGGGTTTGATTTAAAATAGAAGTTTCCTCGAAAGTTCCTCAAAAAATTTCGAGGAAATTTCGACGACAAACAAATTTTTTTGTACTTCCTCGAAATTCCCTCACAATATTTCGAGGGAATTTCGATGAACAAGGGGTTTTAAACCGAAAACAACGTTTTGCGGATTGAATAACACGTATATCACCTTCATTAAGTGTCTTAGCCAGCTTATGAAGTCAAACTCTAGGGGTTTCAAACCGAAACCAATGTTTTGCGGATTGAGGCGAAAACCACACAACATAAGATAAACACTTATACATTTTAATAAACGTTAAAGGAAATACTTACAATAATTTTTGTAATTGTGTTATTTCATTGTTTATGATCATCTATACAAAGAAACTTCATTATTATGAATTACATTTGTATAAGAAATGACATAGGGGAAAAAAATCGATGTTTTCAAAACCCCAAACCCTCTTTCCTCGAAATTTCCTCACAATATTGTGAGGAAATTTCGAGGAAACTCTGTGAGGAAATTTCGAGGAACTCTTTCCTCGGACTGTTTTTCATTAACCCGGTAAACCTAGCCGCCAAACGTTTCGCGAAAATCAGATAAGAGAATTTCGAGGAAATTTCGACGACCCCCATTAAAAATTTCGAGGAAATTTCGACGGACCCTTTCCGTCGGACCCCTCATAAATTAGGTTTTCCTTCTTCTCTTCCCCATTTCTCTCCTTTCTTCCTCTCCTTCTCCTCTCTTGCGCGGCGCCTCACTCTTCCTCTCTTCCTCTCTCTTGCGGCGGCTCCTCTCCTCTCCTCTCCTCTCTTCCTCTCGGCCTCCTTCCTCTCCTCCTCTCTTCCTCTCCTCTCTTCCCATGTAAGTTCACTCTCTTCTCTTCCTCTCTTCATAGATCTCGAAATTTAGGTTGTTAGATTGTTAATTCTAGGATTGAATGGATAGCTTAGGAATTTCATGTTTGGATTGTTGTTTGGATTGTTGTTATAATTTTTTTTTGATTTATTTTGTGTTTTGGTTCAAATTGAAAACGTTTTTCATGTTTTCAAACGTTTTTTGATTTTTTAAAACTTTTTTTGATTTTTAAAAATGTGTATATGATTTTTTAAAACGTTTTTTTATTTTTTAAAACGTTTTTTGATTTTTAAAACGTTTTTTGATTTTTAAAACTATTTTTTATATATTAAAACTATTATTTTAATTATTAAACTATTTTTATATATTAAAACTATTTTTTATATATTAAAACTATTTTTTGTTATTATTAAACTTATTTTTATATATTAAAACTATTATTTTAATCATTAAATTATTTTTATATAGTAAAACTATTTTTTATATATTAAAACTATTTTTTGTTATTATTAAACTATTTTTTATATATTAAAACTATTTTTTATATATTAAAACTATTTTTAATATATTAAAACTATTTTTGTTATTATTAAACAATTTTAATATATTAACAAATTAAAAAAAAATTTTTATATTAAAAAAATTTTATTTATATAAAGGTCTCAAGAGGAACATACCCGCTCTCGACAGCGTCGTGGTCGTGTTGGTTCGGGGAGCGGCTCCATTACGGGTTCCGCATCGCCCCATAGCTCCTACCATACATCTCCCTCTCCATTTCCCTCTCATTCTCCTCCCGCTCCCGGTGTGGCACCCACTCCTGCCCCTGCTCCTGCTCCTGTTCCTGCTCATGCTCATCCGGCAATTATGAGAGTTGCGGAGTTTGTTCGACAGCCGGGTCGTGACCATCTTCCATATCTCACTCGGTATCCATGTGGACGGGGTCAGACATGGTAATTAAACCTATTTTTTTCATTAAAATTTGATTCATTTTAAATAATTAGTTCTTTTTATTAGGTTCGACCGATCCGCGAACGGGATCAGCGGATGGATCAACCGTATGATGTACTCGGCCCTCGACAATGGACATCCGACTTTCACCGACTTCCCTCTCGAGAAGCAGCATATGTGGTTTCAACAGTTTGCGGTAAGTATTTTATTTTTTTACTTATTTTTTTAATCTTTAATATTAATTTTTTACTAATTGTGTTTTATTTTCAGCAAGAATTCAACTGGAATGCCGATGATACGTTGTATATCTATCACCACTTCGTCCATAAAGTTATGGAAAACTATGGGAAGCAGATGCACACGTGGAAGAAGAAGTGGGAAATAAACAAGGTTGGTTTTTCTTTATGAAACAATTTTTTAATTTATTAAAATATTTTTTTTTTTAAAGATGTCAAAGGGGATGGACCCCGACGTCTGGCGGGAGTTGTGTGTGCATTGGAGTAAGAACGAAGTGAGAGCAACTTCTTCCACCAACTCCACCAACCGCAAGAGCGACCGTAAGGGGAAGGGCATGTACATCCATAACTTGGGTGCTCAATCTTTAGCCCGTCTGGGGGATCGCTTGGTAAGCTTCGCGGTTTTTATTATATTATTTAAGATTCTAATATTTTTTTTTGTGCATTTCTTTTAATTACTAATGTTAGTTTAATTTATGTTTTTTTCAAGGCGGAAGAAAATGAGGGGGAGCCGGTTGATCATTACACCCTAATCAAGACGGCGTATACCAACAAGAAGACCGGCGAGATTGATGATGGTGTTGTGAGGGATGTGGTCTCCCTCATCGACAGTCAGATGGAAAAGGAAGTGTCTCAGCTTCAAACCGAGGATGACGATTCGACGGGATCGACCGGCTTGCCTCGGGTTCGGATCAACCAAATCGTTGAAGCGGTAAGTTCTTTTTTTAAAGTTCAATTCATTTTTTATATTATTTAAATTTGACACTTTCTTTTTCAGGCGGTTCCAAAGAAGAAGGGCCGTTTGTTCGGTTTGGCTCGTCGGTCCAGCTCGGTTCCGTCTGCTTCTGCACCACCACCGTCCTATGTTGATCAAGAAGTCCTTCTGAGTCAGATGAGGGACAAGGATGCTCGCATATCTGCGTTGGAGTCCATGGTGGCGAGTCAAGAGGCGGGCTGGGAGGCACAAAGGAATCTCAACGAGCAAATGATGGCGATGATGAGGAGCATGAACCCGAACTTGGAGTTCCCGACCATGCCAGACCCGAACGCCCAAAACCCGTAGTTTAATTTCTTTCAAAAACTCGAAATGTTTTCTTTTGATTTGTATGACTTTGAATTTTAAATAATATGTTTTCAATTTAAATTTTAATTTTATATTTTCGAATTTAAATTTTAAAAATAATTTTTTTAAAAAAAATATTTTTTTAAAAAAAATTAATTTTCGGAATATTTCGAGGAACAGCTGTCCTCGGTATATACCGAGGGAAGTGTTCCTCGAAATATTCCGAGGGAAAGGTTCCTCGAAAATTTTTGAGGAAGGCAGCCCTCGAAAATTTTCGAGGAACCTGTCCCTCAGAAAATTTCGACGAACAAGGTTTGTCATGTCCCTGATCCTGGATATGATCCTTAGGATCGACCATGGTGCAAGGAGACGCACCAGTCAGCTCATGTGACCTAAACACAAGGGTATCATGGCCTGGAAGTAAGGTTAAGGGCATCAGGAAGCTAAGATATTGCTAAACCAAGAAGGAGACAAGTATAAAGGAGCTGTACAAAGTGTATGGCAGCTGGGCGATGCAGTGAGGAAGCTCGAACAGCTAGATGAAGTGTGGTGCAGCTCAGTGTAGCTCACTGAAGAGTGTGTCAGCTCCCTGAGCTGGATGAACTAGCTCACTCAGCTGGGTCAGCTGGGGATCAGCTCAACTCAGCTAGACTGAGTGTTCAAGTCTTGGACAGTTGGGCCAGGTCCGGACAGTGGTCGGACCATGTGGACCACCCGGGTGTGCCGGTGAACCGGTGGGCACTTGTGGTTGGACCAGGGGCTTGGGCAACCAGCCTAGGCTTGTGTATGATGTGTATAGAGGTAGTTATTGCTGTCAAGGACGTCTGGTAACTGCCCTAGGCGAACAGGTGTGATCTGGACCATTGATTAAATCAATGGTCAGAATTAATACTGAAAGGGTGCAACCTTTGGAAAGGTGTCCATTCCTTTTCTATAAATACAAGGGCAAGTCCGTGCCTTTTCAGGCACGCCAGGACTTCATTCTTCTTCCTGAAACACAAAGAAAAACAGAGAAAAACAGAGAGATGGTCGGATTACACAATCCAAGACCAAGAGAGGCTTGAAGGCAGCAAAGAGGCAGTTTTGTGGGCAATCAAGTGGGAAGTTATGAACGACCCTGTGATGGGTTTTCACCATTGATGAACACGTCCCAGGCTTCCTCTACATCCTTACTACACATCCAAATAGCCAGGGAAAAAGGGAGATGACCGGATTCACTCCCAAAGTCCAAGAGCAGCCTTAAGGGCAGTGGTGTGTAGAAAGGCAGTTTCATGGGTACTGAAGTTGGAGGTGATGCACGACCCTTGGGTGGTGTTTGATCATGGATGAACACACCCTAGGCTTCCTCTACATCATGGTAACACACGCAAATGGCCAGAAGAGAATGGAGAAGGCCGGACTCCACTCCAAAGGCATGAACAGCCTTGAAGGTGGATGCAGTGCAGAAACTGTTTTCATGGAAGTTCCATGGAAGGGATGATGGGTGCGACCCATGTATGGATCTTATCAATACTGGAGGTATGTGATAAGACCTGATTAAGACAGGTGCAAGAGGCACAAGGCCGGACCTGATCAGGGAAGCACAAGGTCTAGCAAGATCAAGTATGAGGTAACATGTGTTGATTATTTATGTTTATGTTTATGTTTATGTCTGTGTTGTGTCTCTTGGGGTGGGATCAAGGCCAGGCATGGCACGCCCCTTGAGGAATGTATATTGTGATGTGTCTTAGGAATCCAAGACCCTGGACAAAGGGGCGGATCATAACTGATCTAACTCATCCATGTGGGATGATGGTTAGATGCTGTTCATTGGATAGTGATCAATGATGGATCATGGTTTGGTGTTGGGTTTGATCATGGTGTGAACCATGAGTCCGACCCACTGATGAGACCCATGGGAGTCCTAGTACCAGAGGAACCATGTGGAGTATAAGGTCCAATTCGTTTGGATCCAACAGCAAGCAAAGGAGAGGAATAAGGCCAGTACTTGTTGGTATGGACCACAAGTATTGTGCTGGTGTGTTTATACAAGGAAGGCTGTGTGTGATCTGATCATGGGCAAGGATGGACGACCTGATCCATGGATGATGGATCAAGGTGTCTGATCTGATTGATCAAAGGATGCACCAGTGGTAAGAGCAACACTAATCAGGTTCAGTGGGACATAGTTCCATGGCCGGTTAGGTATGTGTGAAGACTCATCTGTTCTGAGTCATGTGGGGTGGTTGGTTGATTGACTCAGGAACTGGTGGGCATTATTAATCCTATTTTATGTTGATCAGACGTGGAGGTACTGAACCATGGAGTGGCAGGTTCAGAGAAATCTCTCCATGGCCTTGGTTGGGCAGGTAGGTTGAGATCTGATAGTTCCTGAAAGAATTGTCAGGATCCGACTTCAAATATCTCTTAATGGGTATTTATCATGAATTATCATGGTGAAAGATTAGTTTTATCTCATTGATTTAGAGGTGGTCAGTTATGGCCATATGGGCTGTTCATGGGCGAGATCAGTATGATCGAGGCCAGTTCTGAGAAATCTGACTTGACCATTCTCTTAGTTATGAATTATCATGATTTATCATGTATTTTAATTAGTTTTTGGAGCATGTTTGCTTGAGGTTGTTTTTGCAGCTGAAGACTTCCCAAAGGTACTTGATCTGTGGGGATGGTTGGTTGAATGACTAAGTACCTAGGGGGAGAGTTTATACAGGTATAAGGAGAGATGGACGAGTAGACAAGAAGCTGGGTGAAGCTGCCTTGCAGCTCGATCAGCTGGAAAAGAGTTGGGAACCTCAAGTGAAGTTGTTCAGTTCAGCTAGCTGGATGAGCTAGCTAGACAGCTAAGGCAGCTGAGACAAAGAGCTATCAAGCTCCGTGGATGTGGCAAAGGTATGATCTAGCAATGTTGTATAGATCTAGATAGAATGGATTAGGGGAATGGAACCTCGGATTATTGTATGACTTGGGTTAGGTTTAGGATCAACCTTGGAGCTGGTAGTAGTTGTGTCTACTGATCATGGCTAAGGTGATTCGACCTCACAAGTGTTAGATTGGTTTTAGACCAATGGTTAAATAGAGAATATTCCGCTGTGCATAAGTTGAAAGGATCTAAGCTAGGGAATGACTAAGGTAGTCTTGAGCTAAGGTCTACGATAGACTTCGCCCTTAGGCGAAAGTATAGATAAAGATTGAAAAATTGAGTGGTTCGGTCAGGGTTTGGACCGAGTGACGTGAGGCATCGACCACGGCCTAGCCGGCCGGGTTCGGGTCTTACAAGGTTCCTCGAAAATTTTCGAGGAACAACGTTCGTCGAAATTTTCCAAGGGACAGGTTCCTCGAAAATATTCGTAGGTCTTTTCCCTCGGTATAATCCTCGGTATATACCGAGGGAACTGTTCCTCAATATATTCCGATGACCTCTTCGACGAAGTACAGTCCTCTAAATTTCTTCGGAATTATGTTTCCTCGAAATTCCGTCACAAAATTTCGAGGAAATTTCGACGGAAAATGAAATTTCGACGAGTTTTTTTCGAGGGACATTTTCCTCGGTATTTCGTCGGAATACGCTTATTCCGACGAAATACCGAGGAAAAAGTCCCTCGAAATCGGCGTGTTTTCTTGTAGTGAACTACCCAAAACGTGAAAACCACAACTCTAGTTACTATCCTTACAGTTCTTTCCTTCACTCTCTCACTGGAAACCTTAATAATGATTTGATATCTTCTTTTAAAAAGCACACATTTTTTTTTGGTTGGCACCGTTTTTATATACCATGCATGGCGTGTGAAAATTCTTCAAAATCTTCTTTTCATTTTTTTCTCCATTTTCTATAACCACTTGAATCATGATTTTACATCCTTCAAGTTACTGAACCGGCCATCTCGTAATTCAATAATCTGAACCGGAACAATGTTGAACCGGTTACCAATTCAAGTCAAAATATTGACTCTACAAATATAAAACAGAGACTAAAAAAGCTAAAGAAAAAAGAAATATATTTCTTCACAGGAGATGAAATCATATTAAATTTAGTGTTTTGCTAAAAAGAGAATTAAAAAATTGGTGTTTTGGAGTTCTATTCGAATTGCCTTGAGTACTTATGGAAACAAAAATAGTTCACGGTCACGATAGGACCACTGAATTTTAATTTTATTAGGGACCATCCAACCAGGAAGTGACAGGAAACACAGTCGTGGCACGAAACCATAGTCTCGCCTCTTTAGCACAGACAAGGCGTAGATGTTTTCAGAAGATGTCCCCGCAATAGGCCCGCAGTGGGAATAATCGACACTCACCAACTTAATTTTGGTTAGTTTATATTTTGGCTAAGATTAATACTTCACTAGATTCTGACCCGCCCTTGAAGAGGGCGGGTATGTTTTGGTTTAGATTGTTTTTGAAAATTTTAATTTTTATATTGATGTTTTGTTGTAATTATATTTGTGTTTAATATTAACTTAATTTAATATAATTTTTGTCAATTATATTAAATATGTCATATAGCATAACTATATATATGTGCCATATGTATTTAGAAATTATTTTTAAACTTTATTTCTAAAGTTTGTAACATATAATATTTTCTTATTAGTTACCTAATATAATTACTTAAGAATATTCATACCCAAAAAAATTAACTCGTACTCAAGCCAAAAGTCAAAGTCTCATACTATATTAGACTTGGCTGATATACTCGAACTATTCTTAAAGTGTTATATCTGAAAACCAATATCAGATTCAGTCTTCAGTCCGCACCGAAAATCGAATAATTTTTTTTGAAATTCTTTTAAAAATTAATATTTAATATATATTGGTTAATATGGTCTGCAAAAAATAAAATGATCTTCACTAACTTTAAGTAAAAAATCACATTTAATAGATATTTTTAATCGAATAACTTATTTAAAACCCGTTAAATTAAATGTTCATGTGTTTACTAATAATTGTATGTTCTTATGCAATATTATAATTATTTTCAATTTATTAATTATAAAATAGTTTTTCCTAAAATATTTTTTTGTTGTTGTTTATTTTTTTCCGAATCACTCTCAATTAATTATTATTCTTACTTTCTTTTGTTTTTGTGTTGAGGTTGGTCAACGGAGTCCTTAAACATGGATACAAATGACAAAAACTTATCATTAAACAATAAGGTCTGAGATAAAAACTTGTCAGATATTTTGTTAATTATTAATTAACAATTCTATTTGGTTATAGTATACATTGTATTGTCACTTATTTACAATTGTGATATATTGTATACTGTGTCCTCTATAATATAGAAAAATAAATGATTTTTATATTTTGTTTAGCCTCAGAAATGACCAAGTTTGTTGTCTAGGAAGTGAAATACAACCAAACTGACATAAGATAAGTGTACTTTGCTCAATAACATGTAAAATCTAGTATCCATTTTTTTGGTATCCTTAGAAACAAATTGAAAACTTTTTACTACGTGGTTATATATGGTTTTTTTGGTCCAAACTTTTGATGCTCAGCTATTTAATAAAATTTTATTTTATATGGTTATACAATATGATACAGCCAAATTGGTGTATACAATAAGATATACCCCAACGTTGTCCATAAACTAAACATCTCTTCAGAATGATCTCAAAAGCTCATAATTTCACAAAACATGAAAAGACATTCGTCTCTTCTCGATTGTTCCAGTTGACATATACTATAAGATTTCCTTATACTGTCTTAATAAAATCCTAATCCAACATTGCAGATCATCGCACATCATCTTGAATAGAGATTTACATCAAATTTTCTACTCAAATCGAACATGTATATAATGGAACGAACCTTGATCCTTGACGTATTAAGAGAGTGACTGTGAATTCAGTTTGATTATTAAATAGCTGAGCATCAAAGCTAGAACACATACATTTTATTTGGGTATCGAAGATATACAGTATATGTGTATCTAATGGAATTCAGTTTCCATCGCAAATTTTTTTTTTTCTATGAGATTGATGATGATATATTAAATTATTAGATGTTCGTTGACAAAATTAAATTATATAGTTATTTAGTAAATGTGTAAGGAGATCTCGTTCCTAATTTTATTTGGGTGAAATATTAAAGATTACAGATCGAATTGATTTCAGACCTGTGAATATGTTCCTCACATGCTGAGCGTGAGCACACACCCATATGGTGTGAAAGAAAACACAGGTCTGTGAAAATAGTATCAATACAAAAAAAAAACATATTCATAGATTTTGAAAAATCTCTTTGCAGACAACATTTTTGGTTTGTTTCTGAGGCTTTTCATTTTCCAACACGACATTCATCCCCCAAAGACATGAAGTAGCTCTTTTCTACATGTAGCTTGACCTTTGAAGCCCTGAAAAAGATAGACACAACATAACATTTTTCATTTTATGATCATCAGCTAAGAAAAACGTTGAAATTTTTATGATCTGTCTTCGACATATACAATAACGAAACAATAATCTACTTGAATAATGAATAATATTAACCTTTTTGTCTGTAAATATGATTTCCAAAGTCACCAAAACCTGTGTTTGATGGTTTCCAGGTGTGTATCACTTTGACTTGGATCAACCACGTTGTCTTCCATGGCTAAACCTGTTCAAGGTAAGCGATCATTTGCTTGGAAGACATTGTATTTGATTTTCTAAGAAATGAACGTGCCATTTTAAGACTTGGAAAACCTGGGTTAGGCGTATATATAAGAAAAGTTAAGGCGTGAGTTTCTATTTTCTGTTATTGAATATATTATTATAACCACATATCTTGCGAATCAAGCCAATTTAATTTACGGAAATTAGATTTTCTGATTTAGTATATCTATAGTATTAATGATAAAACTTCCGTTTTTATTGGAGCTATTTTCTGTTATTGTTACATGGAAAATTTTGAACTATAATGATTGGCTGGATGGATATTATGTGAAAAAAATCCTAATTTAAGTTGTAGATTAAATTGTTTCTTAGATCTAGTATATCGCTACTAATAATAAAACTTCCGATTTTATTGTTTCAATTTTCTGTTACTGATATGTGGAAGATATTCAACTATAATAATTGGCTGGATATTTTATGAAAGAGTATATTCCACATTAAAGATTCTAAAACTTTCGTACATTTGGAGTTCTATTCGAATTGCCTTGAGTACTTATGGAAACAAAAATAGTTCACGGTCACGATAGGACCACTGAATTTTAATTTTATTAGGGACCATCCAACCAGGAAGTGACAGGAAACACAGTCGTGGCACGAAACCATAGTCTCGCCTCTTTAGCACAGACAAGGCGTAGATGTTTTCAGAAGATGTCCCCGCAATAGGCCCGCAGTGGGAATAATCGACACTCACCAACTTAATTTTGGTTAGTTTATATTTTGGCTAAGATTAATACTTGATATGTTATGTACCGGGCAAAAATAAATATTTTGTACAGAAACATGTTAGTTAATACTTCCAAGTTGAGGACTCACGTTAACAACATAGTGAAGCAAAGAGTGTTAAAACTTGATATATTGAGCTTAAGATGGATTGAGAGTCCAGAGTGATTTGGAACATCCTGAAACCAAAGAAAGTGCGAGGAAGGTGTTTACTCTCCAACATTATTAATTTGCAAATTTAGTTTAAAATTTTTAATGTGCGTTGATGAAATGACAAACCATTGAATATTTCATTACGCTGGAAACTAAATTTGAATAAAACATATATAGGGATCCATATGGGGAAAGACCATAAAACCTCTAGTTAGTTGATGTTCTGTACAGTTTACAATCTATATTTTTATATTTATCCTTGATTATTCCAAATACCCCTTTCAACCGATCTATTGGAATCCATATCCATTTATGATTTGTCAGTGTCTTTACGAAGTAAATCTCAAAAATGGTAAGAAGTCGACACAGTTTTGAGAAGACCTGATGCGTTACATATGTTCCATATCTTCTACCTTTTATCTTTGAATTTTGGAAATTAAAAAGCCATGTATTTTGTTTTTGTTTTTATGTTTCAAAATTTCATTTATTTTAAACAAAACGATATTTTTTTTTCTGAAAAAGGACAAAAACAAAGCGATGTTTTTATATACGAAGAATTTTGGCTAAGATCCCAAATATTCAGCGACCACACGAGTCTTGACACCAAATCCATATATGGCCGAGTGGCCTTATCTTTGAGCAAGTTATCTTCGACATCTGATATGTGGCAGTCATTTCCATATCTATGTCACTTTTTTTTAGTCAAGTTAATACTTCCAAGTTGAGGACTCACGTTAACAACATAGTGAAACAAAGAGTGTAAAAACTTGATATACTGAGCTTAAGATGGATTGAGAGTCCAGAGTGATTTGGAACATCCTGAAACCAAAGAAAGTGCGAGGAAGGTGTTTACTCTCCAACCTTATTAATTTGCAAATTTAGTTTAAAATTTTTAATGTGCGTTGATGAAATGACAAAACCATTGAATATTTCATTACTCTGGAAACTAAATTTGAATAAAACTTATATAGGGATCGATATGGGGAAACACCTTAAAACCTCTGGACACCAAATCCATATATGGCCAAGTGGCCTTATCTTTGAGCAAGTTATTTTCGACATCTGATATGTAGCAGTCATTTCCATCTCTATGTTACTTAGAAATAATTATTTTCGTGTATTTCGCCTGGACGTCAATCAAAAAGATTTTATTCATGTTTTATAGAGATAACTGGAAGATCGAAAAAATTATTAAACACACAAGATTTATTAATTATACAACAAGAAATGATACAACATCACCACAAATGACCGTATAAGAAATCAAAATAAAAATAACTGTGAAGTTTAGAGTTGTAGGAATCACATACACATATACATAATTATACACATTACAAAACACGAGATACAAAGACGATATGTAGAACTGTGATGGTTGTATATGATTAGAATCTTAATCAGCATTGGAAGCCAGGGGGAACCTTTTTGCTACAAACATTGAGAAGCAGACTGAGAGAGATCGGGATGTTCAAGTTGTTCCCGAGGATATTAGCCTTGAGCGCGGTGCAGAGACAAGCAGCAGCCTCAAGATCAGCGAGTCCTTTTATAAGTGTGCAACATGGCTCGACCGGTGGTTGGCCAAGGGTAATGTTGAGTAGACCGTTGAGCACGTTGGCGCAGACTCCAAGCTTAAGGGCATCTCTAGGGCATTTGGCTGTGGCAGGGCTAGGGTTTGGGGTTGGTTTGGGTTTAGGGTTAGGTTTTGGCTTGGGAGAAGGGCAACCGCAGTTACCGCAGGCGGAGATTGTTGTGAAGAAGAGGATGTTGAGAATCAAGAAAATGGCTAAAGAGCTTGTGGTTCTTGAACCCATTGTTAAATTTCTCTTTTTGCTTCAAAAGAGACTTTGGTGTGTATGTATTGGAATGAGGAGAAATGGAGGGTTCGGGGTGGCTTTTATAATAGTTCGAAGGATGGGCCGGGACATTATATGACTTCACACGGTGATTCTTATAAGAATATTCGTGAAGTTCTAAATCTATAGTTTATTCTTCTTTTCGATTAGAGATAAAAAAATAGGCTTTCAGATTACTCTCTTAAACAATGCGCATTGACTCTGGAATCTGGATTCGGGTGGTAAGATTCCTTAAACCATTAAAACTAACAAGTAACGGCATTTGCATGATTATAAGCATCCATGTATTATGTGATTGACATTTTATACTTTTTTTTTTCTTGGTTAAAAAAGATATTTTCATCTCGTTAACCAAAAATATTTTCATCTCATTGCCGGAAATCCAAGCATCGTAAAAAATTCCTCACATGGCGAATCGAACCCAGATGATATAAGTTACAGCCAATCTCTTTACCGGCATAATTGACCCGTTTTGTTTTTTGTTTTTATACTTTTTGCACCGGAGTTTGAAATAAAAAAAATTTATGGCTAAATATTCATATAATTTTTGGATAGATAGTGATCAACATATATAAATATAAATAGTGTTATTATTGTTTTAAGTGACATTAGATTTTGTTACGATTATATCTCTTATATATTAAAAGAGAATCATTTGCAAAAATGTGTTCAGACACATTGATACAAAAATACTTACGTGTCAGTTTCACATTCATTTAGTAATTAATGTGTTCACACACTAATTTCTTAACTCTATCACATACAATTTAATGTGTTCACACACTAATTCTTTTAGTTAACTTTTTTTTAGTTTTCGTATTATTAATTTTTTGTTATGAATACTGTGTGATGTCTATTATGGAATGTTCTAGATTTACTTGTTCCCTACTCCAAGTTACTTGTTCCCTACTCCAAGTTATTAGACTTTGTCTCCAAGCTATGTAATCCTATATAAAGAACTCATTACTCATGGAATAAGAACAATTCATTCCTCTCTAAGTCATACGACTCTCTCTCTCTCTTTAGTTCGATCTATTTCTAAGATAAGAACACTAGGATTAGAACACGTTATCAGCACGACCAGACCACAAATTCGTGTATTATGATCTAAAACCATGCTGGCCGTCCAAGCATTATGTTTAAGTGAGGACAAACAAACGTATTTTATAGCATGTTCATGAGGGGGAGAATAAACACTCCGTGTAATCCATGACCATACTATAAAACCCGAACATGATAAGCATGGCCGAAGGCCATAAGGCATTATAGCTTGACCGTATAAGGCATAACCTATAAGGTTGAGACTTCAAAAGTCTATAAGCTTGGGTACACCACAAGAATACATGTTTGAAAGATAAGATACATCAGGCCATATAAAGTGAGCATAGATATTCCCGTCTAAAGATGATAAAGGGTCATAATCCATATATAGACCATCCTAAGACTTTATGGATAAACCACCACATACTTATGTGCCATCTAGGATGGAATACCTCATCTAAGGATGAGATGAAAATCGGGAATATATGTTGGATAAGAGAACATGATCTTTCTCCCAAGAATTCAATGAGACCATGAGCCAAACAAAGGTGATCATACTGTGGCCAAGGTACACGGATTACATACAAGATGAATCCGACTATCCAACATCATGGAGAAAGCTATAAGCTGGTAAATAGAAAGTGAAAGTGGAATGGTTTTAACCATCCAAGTCTTGGCAAAGATCCTCGGACCAGATATATATGTACTGGACGTCCATAAACAAAGAAAGAATGATAGCCAGACATACCCGAAAGAATGACTAAGTCATACTAGCTTAGCACCACTATATAAATGTACTAGTAGAGACATAATCAAGTTGCTGTAGAAGTCTATACAAGATAGACGAGTATGTTCCATATACAAGGAACCTCAGATAGAAAGAGATAAGGTGCTCATAATGATAGATCCGGGTTCATGAAAGAGAAACCATACTAGACAATGAGATAAGACCGGCCGGTCCTAAGGTACAGGTATCATACAATGTAGCCTTGCAAACTACAAAGTATTCAATGATCCTGATAATAATAAAATCTCAATCGATTGTATCATGTCTGGGACGCGATAGAACGCGATGGAACATTATATAAGGTGTCGACACATACACACACTCATAAGTGATAAAGAGAAAGCACTTGAGAATAAGAGATATGCGAGGATCACTAACCCACGTAAGAGTACTCATAGAGAATAAAATGGGACGTGGAGTTAAACCCAAAGAATGTATGAGATGGGCGTATTGGCCAAATACATAAGATAGACGCCATCTAACCAGTGAACAGATGAGTCTTGTGAGGAAAATAAAATCGTGAGCAGTAGAACATGAAAGTACAGACAAATGGTCGTACATGTTGCTACATAAAGCACTCAAAAGGAATGGCTTGATCACACAAGGATACTCACAGGGACTAAGGAACAAGGAAATAAATTCCTATGTGGTGAATGCTACTACCCAATATCGAAATTAATAAAGATCTGGACATCTAAGAAAGATGTAGTAGACATTGGATATATCACTGGATATAAAGGTAACATAAGATACCTTGAGAAATGAGAAAGATGTTCTCATAGAACAACATCGTTCCTGCGTTGTTCATGGACTGAAATGCAGCTGCATGCGTGTATATACACACGATATGATAAGACTAAGTGATGCTTAGTAGAAAGTTCTATAAGAACGTTTCAGATCAGTCCATATAGTAGTCAATATATTCCTTGTGTTTATACTTAAAGAAAGGATGATTAAGATGATTGATTCTTGGAAAGGCTATGAAGAGACTACGATGATCTATAGTAGAGATCATTAGCCGTATATGAATGTTGGGATCTATGATCCAACGTACCAAGAATAGATTGATCAAATGGTCTGAGAATCCATCAGATTCAGGACCAAAGGGAACCATACCGACTAGGATCATGTTCGACATAGTTCGACCTTAATCATCATTGGTCCCGACCAATCCATCCTGTCCAGCTTGTTCCGACCAGTTCCTCTAGGTCTTAAATCCGACCTAAACCATCCAAGTGAGAGGAACGTCCTATTGACCAAAAGGTGGTTTAGTTTTGATTAAACTTCAAACTATAACACAATAGCCACTTCATGAACAGACCGTGGACATATACTAAAAGTTCATAAAGAGTTTTGGTCAAAAGATATGAATAAGATATATAGTGGACAAGAACATAATCCAGATGGATTATGGATGATGTCATGATCCGGACAGATCATGGACATACAAAGACATTCATGGTGGAATTTATCTAAGAGAGATAAACCATATGATCCGAATGGACCATGAATATCATGAAAGCATTTTGCTGATGCAGGTTACCAGTCCGATCCACACAATGCTAAGTCCCAAACCGGCTATGTTTTCACATATGGAGGCACGACCATTTCATGGAGGTCAGTCAAGCAGACTATATCAGCCACATCATCCAATCACTCAGAGATATTGGCGATCCATGAAGCAAGCAGAGAGTGTGTCTGGTTGAGACTCATGACACATCACATTTGGACAGCATGTGGGATCACAAATGGTAAAGACGAGCCGACCGTTCTTTACGAAGACAATGCGGCCTGCACAGCTCAGCTCAAAGATGGTTACATCAGGGTGACAAGACTAAGCATGTTCTCCCCAAGTTCTTCTTCACCCATGATCTTCAGAAAGAAGGAGAGGTCAAGGGTACTCCAAGTCAGATCCAGCGAGAACTCAGCCGACCTCTTCACTAAGGCATTACCAACATGCACGCTCAGGAAGCTTATGTAGCAGATTGATTGGTATGCGATCACTGAGAAGCCTTCAGTGATGTGCACTTCAGGGGAAGTAATGCGGCTGTACTCTTTTTCCTATCCATGGCTTCCCGTTTTTACCACATTGGGTTTTTGGGTTTACCATGGAAAGGTTTTAACGAGGCAGTATTCCAAACGCATTACATACTCTAGACGGTTATGGCATTACAATCTCAGTTTTTAACGAGATAGCATCTTACACGCATAATGGACATCAAGGGGAAGTGTTATGAATATTGTGTGATGTCTATTATGGAATGTTCTAGATTTACTTGTTCCCTACTCCAAGTTACTGGTTCCCTACTCCACGTTATTAGACTTTGTCTCCAAGCTATGTAATCCTATATAAGGAACTTATTACTCATGGAATAAGAACAATTCATTCCTCTCTAAGTCATACGACTCTCTCTCTCTCTCTTTAGTTCGATCTATTTCTAAGATAAGAACACTAGGATTAGAAAATTTTTTTATTATTGAATTCAAGTTTTCTCAAGACAAGTATTTAATAATCTAAACTATTAAAACTGAAGTACATATAGTAGTTAACCCTAACTTTTCCACAATATTTACCATCCCATGCCACTGCAATTAAAATAAATAATAAATAATTAATGATTAATGGTTATCAATACAATTAAAACAACAACACTTTTTCAGACTTCCCCTTAAACTTTAAAAATATTTACAGATACATGCCACTGTCTGTTAATTATTAAATATATTAAAAGTATAATTTGATATGTTCCACGATTTCTTCCATTCAAAAATAAATCATCATATTACTTTTAATTCTCAATACAGTTATACGACTTCTAACAAACCAAATATACGACATAAGCAATCCACTTTTTAATAATAATACCACAAACTGATATAACTTTTACAGAAATTATTTTTATTATTCAACGTAAAGTATCTTTGTATTTTTATATGATGTTTGTTTTATTTTATATCAACTGGATACAATTCATTTATTTTTGAATCAACATACTTATGTTTAATATTTATAAACTACATTTCATACTTTTCATGAAACTCTATTTGTATTTTTTAATTCGAACCACTTAATTAGAATTAACTGAGAATATGCAGAGATTTTTGCCATCTCAACAAAAATATACTATTGTTGTAACTTAATATATCTAAACAAACTGAATACGATAGATTTCTGTAACCAATTATATTTCCAATTATTTATACGTTAAGACCACTATGAATTAGTTATGGGCTTATATATTTTAAACCATTTGTAGTTATTGCATAATAAAAATTACTTTGATACCAAATTTAAAAAAAATTATATTATCAATATCATATTGATTTATATATTTGTATAACATGCCAAACTACACAAAACTAAAATTAAACGATTACAACACAGCTTACAAAATATACAAAATTAACCATGTTTCTATCATCTAAGTTTCCATCTTTATATAATATAAAAAAATTTTAATCTTTGCAAACTAAACATTCGAAAAATAGAATCGACTTTGAGCCGATCAAAAAAAAGACATCCCGCGCTTTTCAAAGCGCGGATCAAAATCTAGTTGAACATTTATTATAACTGATTTTTAAAAGATTTCCATATATATGATCTATCAATCAAATCTTAGGAGTTTGTTGTAATAAAATGTGATCTACTGCTAAACTAACGTTTTTAATTTCTTTCCCTATAATCAAGTATAATTAATTTGAAATACAAATCGATTATTTCATATAATTTAAAATAAATTAAAAAGCATTATAGTTTGAATATTAGTTGGACGGCGATGACACTATCGAACATGTATTTTATAATATTACGCACCTATTAGTCCATATGCATATATTGATTTTTTTTTAAATCATACGGTTTTTTTATGATCAAATAAATCATACGGTTTAAGAAATGCACTAGTTCTGTTTTTAAGCTCACTTTTTTCTTATCTACTTGATGCAACACACACCCAATAAAATATATATATATATATATATATATATATATATATATATATATATATATATATATATATTTCTAACTGATGCAACTCACATCCAATAAAAAAAATATATCTAACTGATGTATAAAATATATACAATTTTAAGTTGATACAGTCTCTTTTAAAACAAATACATAGTTAGATTTTTTATAAAAAAATATTACTATCTAACTGATGTAACACACATCCAATAAAAAAAATATATCACAATGCAATGAAAAATATGGTCTGAATAATAAACAAACATCAGAACGGACGCACGGATTTGCCGATTTAACTTAAATCCGGTTTTTAACATAACTCAAAATCAGTTTGAGGAGCGAGTCATGGTCCGACTGTTTGACGGGCCGGTTCAGTACAGTTTTCAAAAGAATACAACTATGTAATATGAAAATATTATTTAATATATATATATATAAACTATAAATTCTATAAAAAAATAAATAACCGTGCGGGCGCGCGGATCAAAAGCTAGTATCATTGTTGAAAGAAATAAACTACAGAATCATTAAGATTCACATCAACTAAAATGTCAGAATGAGAATGCTTTTAGAAATTGAAAGTTTCGTATTTTGTTGAACTTGGCCATGGTTGGGATTTAGGCATACAAAAGAAAAAAAGAATTATGATTGGTTATGAATTAAGAAAATTTAGGTGGAAAACACCACACAAATTAGATCTTAGTTTTCTTTTTGGCATCAGATCTTAGTTTAGCAAAATATTGTTTTTCTTTACAGAATTTTCATATCAAACCAAGAATTAGAAACATAATCAGATTGTAGAAAAAATCAGAAATCAGAAAAGCTTAAATTTTTTTTGCGAAATCGATTGGAAAACAGAATTCATGTATCGAGTAAACAAATCACATTATTTCTGAGGCAACTCTAACCCATTTCATTCGATTATATTGTGTTTTTATTATATTTACCAAATATTTTTATAGAAGTATCCGTCTTGCCCAACACTACACCACGCCCAACCATTTTATTGGTATTCTTAAAATGTCGTCCAATAATTATGTATGTAAAAAAAGCCCAACATATTAGTTTTACATTTATTTATTTTTCTTTATATAAGTAGAAGAAAATAAGGCTGGATAAAATATTTGGATCCGAAGAACTGAACCGAACTTGATTTGAAAGTAATATAAACACAAACTAATACATATAAAGTACTCAAATGGATCTAAAGTTTAATATCCGGATAACCAGATCTGAATCCAATCCAAACTAAAATATTTTGGATACCGAAAATATCTAAAACACAATTATATACTTAAATATATTAGTTCTTTTAAATTTTATATCTATTAGATATTAATTAATATGAAAATACCTAAAATATTAAATATGTTCAAAATACTGAATATCTATTATTTTCCCATTTTTTGTCGACCCCCATCTAATAAGATAAAGTGGTAGTCGGTCTTAAGTCGTTCCAAAGAAACGCTCTGTCCAGATGGGTCTGATCTATATGGGAAAAAGAACACCGCTACTTCTCGCCTCCTTAGCGAGAGAATCTGCACGCAAATTCCTATTCCTTGGTATGTGGGCAATGCTGAACTCCGAGAACCCAGCTTGTAGAAGCCGAAAAGAGACTAGCTTAGAATTAAAGGCTGGCCAGTCGGTTGGGTTAGCAATCATGTCCACCAGGTCGGAAGAATCCGTCTCCATATGAATCATGGTGCTAGTGCTATTATTTTTTCCATTTAAATATTTAAATTAAACTATTTTTATGTAAATTTAAGTATTTAGTCTTATATTATTTAAATTTTTATATTTTATATTATTTTTGTTTTTTGGATTTTTAAGATTAAGTATATTTGGATTTAAGAAAAAAAATACATAATTAAAAAGGTACCCAACTCGAACCTGAACGAAACATGCAATACTTCGAACCAAATCCAAACCACATTGAAACCAAAAATTGTAAATATCCTATCATATTTAAATTTGTAACTCTAAAAATCAAAATCCGAAATCTGAATATATCAACTAAATGCGAACATATATTTGAATGCTCATCCATTGAAAGAAATATACGACATAACTCTTATCACAACTTAAAATAAATAATCTAATCAGTTATTTTACTCCGCGCATGGCGCAGATTATTACCTAATTAAAATATTAAAATTGAAGGAAAAAGCCAAATATTGAAACCATGTGTGGTCCTTGGAACATTGATATGTTCTTGTTGAACTTATCCTAGGAGCGTATGGTTAGATGGAACAGAGATGCACCAACTCTGTGTGTTCTTTGTAATAAGTCCGCTGAATCTCGGAACCATCTGTTTTTCTCCCGTGAGTACACCTCAAAGGTTTGGGGCAACCTAACATTGGGTATACTTCAAGGGAATCACACCTCGGTCAGGAATGAGATTGTTCTGACACTCTCGGATATACTTCAAGTTGAAGGTATGTGTTAGGTATGCTCTGCAGGCTGCCATCTCCATGGTCTGGAGTGAACAAAACAAACGGCTTCATGGTGGAGGGCTCTTCTCAAGTTCTACAGAAACTGCTGGATAGAAATGAGAAACCGTCTTGTTCTTCTGAGGTCTTTTGACAACAAGAAACATGAAGGTCAATTAACATTTCCAATCGTTTTTTATTAACCTCCATAGGAGGTTAATGTTTTCATAGAACTCAATTAACATTTCCAATCGTGATACTCGACCGCCAGACACTTTTGTAATTAATATTTTTTATTTCGGTTTATAAGGATGTCTATAATATATCGCCTTTTCTACATTAATTAAGATTAATGCATTTCAACGTTCAAAGTAAAATATTTTCAGTTTTTATACTCAGGCTTCCTAGTTCATAAAATATTTAAAAAATTGTAATCTATATTTTGTATTAATTGCAAATGAGTTTTGCTGATGTGTCACTTAATTAAAATGACAATTTGGCTTATGGCAGCATAAGAATCAATTGAATAATTTATAGGTCCAAAATCCACTTTTTAGGGAATGTTATATCCCATAGACTATATTTGAGAAGTGATTTTGTCACATGTCATCTGTACAATCATTTTCAGAAAAATAAAATGACATACCTACTAAAATTAATGACATGACTTATAGATTAATATGACATGGACAATTACATTTAATGTTGATTTATATTTTTGGTAAACTTTTTAAAATATGGTAACAACGCATATATTACATTTATTGTCGATTTCTATTTTGGATTTTGTTTTTTAGAATATGGAAATAATACATAAATCATCATTAAAATAAATATATTCAACTATGGAATTTAAAATTTAGAAATACCATTTAATTATTTACTTTAAAATTATAAAATTTTCATAAAAATGTATACAATTTTTTTTACAAAATTATAAAATTAAATCGTAAATCATTAGTTTCTTATATATATCTACAAATTTTATAAGTATTGTTTAATTTTAATTTTTGAAAATTATGCAATTTTTACATATTTATTTAATATATTTAATTAAAATAAATAGATAAAAAAATGAGAGAGAAAAGGGCGACGAAAAAGGCGATAAGAAAACGGTTAACGTTATGGCAGTTCCTCGCCACGATCTTCGTGGTTGAGAGTAATCTTGACGACATTGGGATGTTTCCTTGGCAGTTTACAACCATGATGTCGAGTATCTCCACTAGGGATCCATTATCCCTTTGTGATGTAGCGGTTAGAGAGAAGTTGACGAGATTTAATGACTATTTAAATCTCCATTTGAGGGGGAAAATATCTTCACAAATCTCAACTTCTCTGGAAATTCTACTTTACTACTTCTGGAGATTCTTTATCATTTTCATTTCAATGGCAGACGGAATTCGTAGAGCGATGCAAGATATTGATCTTGGTGCCTCAGAAGCGCCGGTGGTAATGCCCAGAGAGATTCGTCAAGCGGAGGAGGGGAATCGGTTTATCATTGTGGGCCGACCAGTCATGCCTCGAAGATAAAATCTCAGGGCTATTGTGGCCTCAATGCCTCGCACTTGGGGTTTTGAGGGTATTGTTAGAGGAAGAATCACTGAAGGCGGGCACTTTCAATTTGTGTTCCCCTCAGAGGAAGCTATGGAGACAGTCTTCCGTCGGGGACCATGGGCGTATGCTGAGAGGATGTTGGTGCTTCAGAGGTGGACCCCTCTTATGGATATGGAGATGCTGAACTACATTCCATTTTGGGTTCAAATCAGAGGTATTCCATTGCAATTCATGAATCGCGAAGTCATTGTCTTCATCGCTCGCAACATGGGTCAGTACATCCAGATGGAGTACAATGAAGAGAATGGAAGCCGTGTGGAGTTTGTAAGGGTATGATTGAATTGGAATGTCAATCAACCTCTGCAGTTTCAAAGAAACTTTCAATTTGTGGCTGGAGAGAACACACTCCTATGGATCCAGTACGAACGTATGAGGGGTTTTTGTGAAGTCTGCGGTCTTATCACTCATGATACAGGCGCTTGTGTCATCAATAATGGCGGCCCTGCACCAGATGCGGGGGATGGTGATAGTGATAATGGGCAAGATGATGTGGAAATAGTTCCCAACCAGGGAATTATCATCGAGGAGATCAATGAAGAGGCTGAGGAACAGGCAGAAGAGGTACCAGTGGATCAGGTTCATGAAGAGCATGGAAGGCAGATTGAAGAAATGGAAGCGCAAGCAGATGATTCAGAGTTCTGGAACCCATCTGTTACTCCAACAATGTTTTCTGATGAGTATGTGACTGATGAGATGTACTCCATTGATCCGTTTGGTCTGCGAGCTGAGAGAGAAAGAGAAAGAGTAGACCAGGTCAAAGGCACCAAGCGAAAGGTTTGGATGGAAGATGCAGATGCCAACAAAGCAAAGTTCACAAAGCGAGAGATAGGGGAGACGAGTAGTGGTTCTGTTGGTAGGAACTTGAACGACGACCATCAAGCTTTGGAGAAAGATACAGAGGAACCGGTAACCACCAAGACTGAGCAGAGAGGCGCGGTGGGCCCTGAACCACCTCTTCCACCATGAAGACAGCCTGTTGGAACTGTCGAGGTCTAGGCAATGACTCAACAGTTCGACGCCTCAAGGAGATAAATCGGAAATATCTCCTGGACATTATATGCCTATCCGAAACAAAACAACAGGACGATCTTATTCGTGATGTTGGCGCTCAGCCAGGTTGTTTATCGTATTATTCAGTCCCTCCTATAGGCTTAAGTGGAGGTTTAGTTATCTATTGGAAGCCTCATGTTCAGTTGCAAGTTCTGTTTCAGTCTCCTAATCTAATTGATTGTAATGTTTAAATCAATGAAAGTTCTTTCTATTTGTCGTTTGTGTATGGTAATCCTAATGCCAGTTTGAGACATCATACATGGGAGCAACTTGAACGACTAGCTGTTAATAGAAGGAACGAGTCTTGGATGGCTCTTGGAGATTTCAATGAAATATTGGGAAATCATGAGAAATCAGGTGGACGTACAAGACCAGAATCTTCTTTTGTGAATTTTAGATCAATGATGAGGACTTGCGACTTTAATGATCTACATACAGTTGGCAATCGATTCTCATGGGCAGGACAAAGAGGCAATGATAAAGTTCAATGCTGTCTTGATAGAGTTATGGCAAACTCTAGATGGCTATCTGATTATCCAGCATCTGAAACTGTGTTTCTTGAGTTAGGTGAATCAGACCATCGTCCTCTAGTTACATATTTATCTGCTGAAAGAGAAAAGCCATGGAAAATGTTTTGTTATGACAGTAGATGTTTCAACAAGGAAGGATTCCAGTCATCAGTACATAGAGGATGGAGAGGTGTTGGGCAAGCAAGTTTTACTCAGATATCTCTTACACAAAGACTCAGTCGATGTCGACAACAAATATCTATGTGGAAGCGTAGTAACAGAACAAATGCAGAGGAGCGCATACAAATATTACGTGCGAAACTTGACCAAGCTATGAGTTCTAATACTAGTACCACTACAAGAAAAAGTGGCATTAATAGCAGAATATGATAGCACGATTTTCGTAAGTGCTATGAAAGACCAAAAAAAGAATTTAGTTAACATTAATAGCATTTTATTAATGTTGTTGTGAAAAACTTTGAGAGCGGGAAGGGAAAATCAATATACCGCTATACTTGAATGAAAATTACACGAGCGCCAAATATATTCCCTCGTTAAGATAACAATTTCTTTACTTAGGTTAAATGAAAAAAAAATCAGTGTCACCACGAGACTTAAAAAGAAAGAGAACCAAGACCAATACACTTTTACCTTCAAACATCTGGGAAAAAAAGCTCTCGATAGAAACTAAACCCTATGTACGACGGATCTCCCCCGGTGCCGGTAGCCGTAACCGGTGTCGGAGGCCTCTCTTCCCCCTCCTCTCGTTTTCCCCTTTGCCTCCTCTGTATCTTCTAATTCCCGGCGATATGCTTGCGGTTGTGGTGATCATTGGAGGTCCCTGACGGAAGCTCTGTCCGCGGCGGAGAACAAATCGGACGACTGAAGATGGATCTGGAGCTTCCAATCTAAGGTACGTTAGTCTCCCCTCTCGTGTTCTTCATATAGAGAAATGAGCAAGCTCTTTCCTATGTTAAGAGATCTGATTGATGACGTACAGTAAGATTGAAGATGGATTTGTGCTATGTGTTGAGTGCAGGAGACATAGGGTTTATACAGTCTGCGATGAATCTAGGTATTACCACAACCTTCACTACTCGATTTTTGTTTCTTTCAAAGTTTGAACCTTTTTCGTTGTTGGTTTTAGATACTTGGTAGTACGAAACGTGCCGGCTTTAGGGTGTGGTGATGATCTCATGAGATTGTTTTCTACTTACGGAGAAGTGTGAGTAACTAACTTCTCTTTCTTTCCCTCTCTTTTTTAGATCCTCCGCATTGTTGTTACTGATATCTTGTTTAATTTGGTTTTGGGAAGATGTAAACCAATGGATGCTGAAGACTCTGACGAGTTTACTGATGTCTATTGGATCAAGTTCTGTCTCATCGCTAATTCCAGGTTTCGCTTCCCTGTTTCTGTTTGGTGATCAAATCCTCTTTTGTTTGATTTTCTAAACTCAATTGAAATTCATTACTCTTCTGTTTTTTTTTTCGTTTTAGCAGCTATCTTGTCGCTGCATTCTAGTATACTCTTCTCTTTTACTCATAAGTCGAGTATTAAAATTGTGTGAAATTTTTCAAAGACAGAAGATGTCTGCCTGCATGAGTGTTATACTCTCGGTTCTGAGGCTAAACCTGTCTAAATATATATTGTCTCTACTTTTGGTCCTAAGAGGAATAGTTTGTTGGTTAATGGTATGGTTCTATTTGATAGATTTGCAAAGAGGAAGTTGAATGACTCAGTTTTCTTGGGAAATCGGCTCCAGATTTCATATGCTCCCGAGTTCGAGAGCCTCAGTGACACCAAGGATAAGTTGGAAACAAGGAGGAAAGAAGTGCTTTCAATATCCAACCGTAAGCTTTTTTGCTTTCCCACCTCAGGTAGTCTTCTTACAAAAAGAAAGAAAGAAAGGTTTTTTTTATCAATCATTAGGTAGGAATTGTACTAGTAAAGTGTGTTTTGTGGTATACTACACTTTTTAGATGATTGACAACTCTATATGTTTTATCTTGTGAACAGCTCAGAAAGCCAAGAGCAGCGTCTCACAAGTCACAAAACCGGCTTTGACCCAAATGGATAATTTCTCACCACAAACGGTTAAAACTGTGAGGGAGAAACTCAACAAGGTAAACAAATCTTCCCCAAGTTTGTAACATAGAGTTTATGCATTAGCTTGCTCGAAAATAAAAAGAGACCATTGTTGTGTTTGCTGAAGTGTTTGGACCGTTTCCTTTTAATTGTTTTACTCTCCAACTCTAGTTTCTTCCTTGATTTAATTGATATTTATACTTTACACTTCTACAGCGCAATGAATAAACAGTTCGTCGCAGTTTGTGCAACACCATCAGGTTCAAACTTTAAATTTATTTGCTCTCCTTCTTCTTCTTGTTTTAGCTTCTTCTTTTTTTCTTTTCATGTAAATGTGTGTTCTCTTTCGCAGATGTCGAGACTTCTTCCAAGGATGAATCAGTTTTGATTACGACTGTGGAAACCGGAAACAGCAACGAAGTTAAGGTATACTATTGTTTCTGCGCAGAAGAAGCATGATTACTAGTGTCAAGAATGAGTTATAACATTAAGTAAACGTCCTGGGAGGAGTTTAGTTGCTTTCCACCTTATGTTTCCTACTGGCTGAGTGCAGGTGCATCTCTTCTCTAGCAAGTAGTGGTCATTACATTCTTCTATTCTATTTGAAATCTGCTGAGGGGTTTTAGTCTTAAATTTTTGATATATTAATCTTCAGTATTCGTCTTGCTTTCTTGTTTGCGGTTTATGTAGGTTTCTAACTTGCTAAAAATTCACTAAGTCCTCGTGTTCAGGGGCTAGATTCTGACCTTAGTGTTGACGGTGTTCTCTCATATGTTACGAAGTAAGAATGCCTGCTGCTACGGGTGGGGTGGAGTACTGTCGGTGTCTACAGAAACCTTGCTGCAACGTAAGAAAGGGTGCTAAGAACGGATCATTTGATGTGGAGTAAGAACTGTATCATCTTCTCTTTTTTTTTCTTTGAAAATGAGACTTGTGTTCTTCTTTTGAGATTTGTAACTTTAAATTGTATCTCCTTTGGAATTATGACAAAAATGTTGTGTGGGATATTATATTTTTTATTATGGAATACAATTTCATCTTCATTACAGGTTACTATTTTGCAATTGCAGTGGTTCATATGATCAGAATATGGTATAATTTTATGTTATGGAAGACTCACTGAACGCAAATAATATAAGCTACAACTCAATATATACAGCTCAATATCAGTGCTACAAAACATAAAATAATTTCACCAAAAATGAGCTAGTATTACATGAATCATAGCAATGACATATAGCTACAAATGAATTATTTATAGCAAAGTATATCTACTATTATATAGTTTAATATAGCATGGTTCATGTGTCATTAATAAATATAAAACAGCATTTAACAATACGCTATTATATGTTATCCTATTATAGCGTCTTGTAAAAACGCTATCATATCCTACCATCCTATTATAGCGTCGGCTGTAATAGCATTTATGAAAACGCTATAAAAATACTGACATAGCACTAACCGTCTGCTATCAATGCCCATATTTGTTGTAGTGTACACAGGAGGAAACAAGTGTACTAAAAGAGGATCTAAATCAAGCTTACCTGGAGGATGAGATATTTTGGAAACAAAAAAGCCGGGTTATGTGGTTAAGAGCAGGTGACAGGAACACTAAATATTTTCATAGTGTTTCGAGAACAAAGAGAACACGCTGTACGATATCTTCTATCCAAGACGATGATGGTGTTGTGCATCGAGGGCAAAAGAATATTGCAATGGTAGCAACTACTTATTTCAATAAGTTATTTGCCTCGCAGATTGATATGAGTAACCTTTTCCCGCAAGTTTTCCAAGGTTTTCCACACAGAGTAAACGATGATATGAATGAAGATCTTATCAGGGATATAACAGAGGAGGAAGTTAAAGATGGTGTATTCAATATAGGTCCTCATAAAGCTCCAGGACCAGATGGGTTCACTGCAATATTCTATCAACAACATTGGGAGCTAGTGAAAGATGATATAATGAAGGAAATGATACAATTTTTCAACGATGATGGCTTTGATTCATTACTGAATCACACTAATACCTGTCTAATTCCCAAAGTGTGTCCACCAACTGGTATGGCTGAGTTTCGGCCTATTGCATTATGCAATGTTATCTATAAGATAATATCCAAGATACTGATCAATCGTCTGAAGAAGCATCTTAATGGCATTATCACTGAAAATCAGGCAGCATTTATTCCAGGCAGAATGATATCTGATAACATATTAGTGGCACACGAAATGTTTCACAGTCTCAAAGTCAGGAAACGTCAAGCTAACTCCTATATGGCAGTGAAAACGGATATCACAAAGGCTTATGATCGTCTTGAATGGAGTTTCTTGGAGGAAACAATGCTGAGGATGGGGTTTCATCAGAGATGGATTAAGTGGATAATGGCTTGTGTAACATCAGTGAGTTTTTCGGTGTTAGTCAATGGAGTTCCAGAAGGAAAGATAATACCACAGAGGGGATTAAGGCAGGGCGATCCTTTATCCCCATATTTATTTATACTCTGTGCTGAAGTATTATCCCATTTAATGAACAGAGCTATGCAAGATCATTCTCTGCTTGGAATAAAAATATCGTTGAATGCACCTGCAGTGAATCATCTTCTATTTGCTGATGATTCTCTTTTCTTCTCTTTGGCTAATCCTAAGGCGGGTCGGAAGTTGCAGCAAATACTGAGTCTGTATGAAGCTGTCTCTGGACAATCAGTCAACTTGAGGAAATCTGCAATAACATTTGGAAGTAAGGTTACAGAAGCTGTCAAGAGAAATATGTGTACTCTGTTAGGGATACACAATGAAGGAGGTAATGGCAAATATCTAGGCCTACCAGAACAGTTTGGACGCAAGAAGAGTGAGATGTTCTGTTATATTATTGAGAAGGTGAAGGCGGTAACAGAAGGTTGGAATAAGAAATTTCTGTCACATGGTGGTAAGGAGATACTCTTAAAAGCAGTAGACTTGGCAATGCCAATCTACTCTATGAATATCTTTTGATTACCAAAGAATATCTGTGAAGAAATTAATGGTATTCTTGCAAAGTTTTGGTGAGCATCAGGAGATAAAAATGGAATGCATTGGTATAGCTGGGATCGTTTGAGTGTACCAAAGAAGGAGGGAGGCTTAGGGTTCAGAGTTTTGGAGAAATTCAACCAAGCACTTCTGAGCAAACAAGTTTGGAAGATGCTATCGAGATCGCTAGCGGTGGGTAGTAATCTTCAAAGAAGACATATCACTCGATATGATCAGTGTCCAAGATGTTGCTTAGCGCCAGAAACAGAGCAGCATTTGTTTTTTGATTGCCCTTATGCTCAAAAAATTTGGCGTGCTTCAGTATTAATCATACGATTCTATTGGATCCTACAAGATCTTTGGAGGCCAAAGTAGAACTATGTCTACAAGCTAATACATCATCAGCATTTTCAAATATCAAGGATATTATGATAAGTATATTGTGGCGAATTTGAAAAGCAGAAATGTATTAATCTTTCAGCAAAAGGATCTTCAATGGTGGGTGGTACTGAGACAAGCAAGGGCTGATGCAAAAGAATGGGCTGATCAAGGAAACGCGCAGCAAGATAGGTTTGGCAATGGCTAACACTCGAGTGGATCTTCTCAAGTAGTATGGAAAAGACCTCGAGACGGTTGGTTCAAATGTAACTATGATGGCTCCTTTACAAATGCACAAACGCCAGCAAGAGAAGGATGGGTAATACGTGATTCAACGGGCATTTTCATAAATGCAGAACATGCAGAAGGAAAGTTAGTATCTTCGGCTTTGGAGGCTGAGTTTCAAGCACTTACTATGGCTCTTCAATATTGTTGGAGTCAAGGTTTCACCAAGATAATTTTCGAAGGAGATAATAGGAAACTGGTAGACGTTTTAACATCAAAGACGGTGCACTTTGATTGATATAACTGGGTCAGAGAAATTCGATGGTGGATGAAAAATTCAGTGATGTTGAGATGAAATGGATAAAGAGACAGGGTAATATGGTGGCCGAAAGACTTGCAAAAGGGGTTATTCCAGCAGGCAACTCTTTTCAATCATATTATTATGTACCTCGTTTCATAACTCAATATTTACATCAAGACTTTGTAAGTTTGGATATGTGAGATTAATAAGATGAAGTATAAAAAAAAATTAAAATAAATAGATAGAAAAATCTATCTAAGATTAGAATTTTAAATTATACATGCATATTCTTAAATATAATTTAAAATAAAAAAAATTATTTTTATCTTTTTATTTTTATGTTTAATTAAATCAAATTTATACTAAAATATTGAGAAGAAAAAGAAAATTTACAATATTAATAAAAATTTTAAGTTTAATTTATATTTATCTGTTAAAACATATTTTTAAAAAAATTTACTGCACATGGTGCAGAAAGACACCTAGTTAACTTAAAATATTAAAAGCGTGTAATCTTTGCTTAAATAAAAGCTATGATGTTAGCTAATATGATTAACATATATATGATAATTAATGATTATGAATAATAAAAATTTTATAAGAGAAATTGTATCCTTCCTCTTTTTTGTTAATTTTATATTATTGAAAGAAATTAAACAAGACATTAACTATATAATAAAAAAATTTAGATTTTTCTTATATGTTACATTTTGAATTTTTAAGCAACTATAAATTACCCTAACAGTTAGCCTCCCCAGCTCGTTAGAACTTTCGCGATGTTCTTGCGAGAGGTAAGACATGTTTGGTAAGTTAGGCGAAATTAATGGTTGAAATGCTCCGTCGAAAGTGGTAAGATTGGGGCTGCGCCTTTCGAAGGCTGCCTACGTACCCTTGTTGAAGGGATCAAACCTTTCGTAGTTCATTTTGGAGTTTAAGACCCTTGTGACCTGTTTTCCAGCGAGACTTTATAGTCTGGTTATGTGTCGTGTAGAGACTTTCGAGCATGTTGCTGTCAATGGCATTTCGTATTGGAGCTTTGCCGGCCACAAGAGTATCCTTGGAGGCTGTTTATTTTGGACAAGTTTGGCATGTTTTTTATGTTTTCGGGAGTGGCTGTTGGTAGCTCTGAATCCCTGCCCGTTTCAGGGCCTGTTAAAAATATTTTGCTCAAATCTATAAAATCGTGGGTTTTATAAATTGAGAGAACTTCCATTTTTCGAAGTTAGAGGGACAGGGTGTGAGTTGTCGTCTCATTTCTGCCTCTCAGATGATCACCATACATGTAGTTGTGTAAGATGAGAATTCCCGAAGTCTTTTGGTTCTCGGAGACTCATAAACATACAAATATAAATGAAGAGACAAATTTTGGGATCTCGTATCGGGGTGTTGATACTATGCCTTTGAGATGTAAAGATCCAGCATGGCTGAGTTTAGGGCAAGACCTAGGTTTACTCTCAGACTAAGGCGTTGCGATGACAAGTCGGCTTTCGTTTTGCCTGTTTGCGATTTTAACCTGATTCGTACCGATTTAAAGTCCGCAAATTGTTATCGGCTTATATGACTTGTCTTGGCACGAATCGAACTACTTCCAAAGGCTGTTTGGAGGTGCTAACCAAAATTTTGGATTTCTTGTATAGCGCGCTATGTTATCCTTGTCGGATGTAAGAGAGCATATCCTTTCGAGGGCAGCTAATGTCTGTTTAGGACGTTAGAGTTCGTTTGTTGTGATCAGCAACAACGAAATGATACCATTTTAGAGGCATGTTACTGTTTAGAGGCGTGTTTGACTATTTTGAGTTTCTGAGACGAGAATTTCGTCTGGAATGTTTTGAGGAAAAAGGTCCTTCGAACGTTAGCTACGTCTCGCGGTGCCGAATGTTGAGTTTTCCTTGTGCCGCATTTCGTGTTTGAAATGTTCGCGGGCTTGGAGATGTTTTGCGAATGTTCGCAGCCAAAAACTGTTGTTTCAGTTTGGGCGCTGAATTGTTCGATTTTCGATCAAGGAATTAGGACCGAGGGGTCGCGTAAGTTTGTCGCAGGGAATGAGTGTCTTCCTCCACTGTGCTTCGTGAAGTGTTGGCCTCCCGGAAGATTTGTTTTGTGTATTTTTAAGGATGATTTGTATAGCTCTAGGAGCTTTGTTACGAGTGTTTCTTTTCATGCCATGTTTTACGGGGCATATAGAACTTACTCGATTGATAATAGGTTTACATTTTCAAGTTAACCGTATGGTCGTTAGGGCTGAGTTTTGTTATGAAG
Source organism: Raphanus raphanistrum subsp. raphanistrum (assembly GCA_019706035.1). NCBI lineage: Eukaryota > Viridiplantae > Streptophyta > Magnoliopsida > Brassicales > Brassicaceae > Raphanus > Raphanus raphanistrum. The sequence continues at coordinate 43,910,614 of CM033983.1, forward strand.
AATTTATCGTATGATTTTTTCTTCAAGGTTATACGATAATTTGCTTGTGTAATAGTCACTTGACATTTTACGACAAATCGTGTATTGTCGTTTAGCCGTTAAGTGATTTGAGCGGTGGTCGCTCAATTGTTTTGGCTTGGCATGAAGGTTGTGTTCATTTGTATAGCCAATGAAGTTTTTGGTGACACCATGACCCTTTCGTGTTAACATTAAGGTCATGTTAGTTTACGATTGTCCTTAATGGAGATGCCGAATTCAGGTCCGGGCTTTATGGAAAGGGGTAGTTGGCCGAGGGCCGAATAGCATTCGTCGAGATCGACATGCCAAGCATAGTGGAGTTTTCCGAGTTCTGGCTGATGGCTGTTAGAAACGATTTTTCACTTTAGGTTTTAGTTATACGATGAATGCTTCATATAAAGTTTTCTTTGGTTGCATGAAAATTGTTTCATTTTATCCGAGGGAGACATTGTTTAAAGGGCCCACGCAGAACATGTGCGGATTCGGTTGAGCGGTCATTTCCTTCTTGGACGTAACCGAGGGGAGTGAAAGCAGGAATCGGCAATCTCATGGAACAAAAATTATCTACGACAGTTATTCGTTGGATCCGTTATTTTATTTTATGAAATTTGCTTCGTATGAATTGATTCGACCATACATAGGATTTTTTGTAAACGTATTGTGAGAGGGGTTTTCGTAAAAGTAAATGGAGAGTGTTTCCCACAAATTACTCGTGACATTTGCGACCATGGAATATGTTTTCCTCATTCAATTTTCCGTATTACGACGTCATTTTGCATGCGACTGATCTTGTTTTCCCATAGGCTGTTTTGTATAAAATGTTTTTGTTATACAGAAGTAATGGATGACTGGTTTCATCAGAAATTTTCCGTGTCCATAGGATTGATCCGAAGGAATTTTGAGTAGTTTCTCCGAAGTAAGTTTACTGGGAAAAAGTCGAGAGTCCGCAGCGACCCAAAATTTTAGATGTCGGAAAACGTCTTAGCAGCGAGGGATACGATCTCTCGTTTTGGCTTTGTTTAGTCTTCGTTAACCGTTTTAGGTTTTGACTGATTTTATAGAAATCAACTCTGTTTTTTAAAAGCTGGTTGAGAAGGACCGAGCTTGCCATATGGCGAGCTGGTCAGGACAGAGCTGGGGAATTGGTAACCCGATCAATCGTGCTTCTATTCTGCGAGTAATAAAGGGTTTCTCCACGGTTTCAAGGAGAACGAGTTTTATTTTTCCGAGGAATTCTCAAAAAACGTTTTCGGTCAAACCCTTACTCGTTGAAACTTCCCAAACTCGGTAATTAGACGAATTTCTTAGGGAGATTTTATCGTTGCCCTTTCTTTTTAGATAGATAAATTGCGAGCTCGTTTTCGTGTTCTTCCTGTGGCGAAAAGCCGCGACTAGGTTTTTCTATTTTCTGAGCACTGCGGCGTTTGCATAAGCTTTGGCCATAGGAAGAGTTACTGCTGAAGCTGTTTTACCAACGTTGATGCGAGCTGCTAGTTTGTCTTTCATATTTCCAGACATCGCTTCGATCAAGCGTTTTCCGGCCGTGAGAGTAAGAGGAATCCGTCCCCTCCCTCCTTCTAGCGCCGAACTGTGGGAAATGAAACTCACACCATCGATTTTAATGAATGGAGGAAAGAAAAGAAATCCCTACTTTCCTTGAGGTCCGGATTCTCTGCGGGAGCCAACGACAAGTGACCAAATAAATGCGGAAAATAGAGAAAGATAACAAAACGAGTTTAATAAAAAGTATATCTATATTTCGAATTCGCGTAAGAGCATTGCGATGATTACAAAAGACTGTAAAAGCTTCGGCAGCGAGAACATGCAACGATATTCCTAGTTCTAGCCGCCTAAAACCTTAAACCTAATTGAGTCGCAACTCGATAACAAAAGACGAAAAACATATAAAAATGTTTTGTTAGGATTTGGGACTAGACCTTAAGAAAGGCTGCCTACATACCCCTTTCGAGGATCAAGTCGGACATATTTCAGTTAGAAAGAATTGAACAAGAAATCGAACTGCCTGGGCGATTTCGTCTAGTACGAGCGCATGTCATAGAAACAGGCATGTCGAAAATAATGCCTAGGATTTCTAAGTGTACAGCTCTAGAGTAAAAGAATTGTTAGATGTCCTCGTCCTTTGCCCCAGCTCTCCTTATATAGGTCTCCAAGTCAGTGGCCCATTTACTTCCTTGCCTTTAGGCCCAAGCTTATCATTTTGCGGAAATATTCCATTTTCGTTGATCTTCATGATTATCTTCGGAAACTTGACATTTATCTTTTCCTGCAAATAAAAATAGACCGTCTTACCAGTCTCGGGATCAATCCCATCTAAAAATCATAAGTCGGCCGTTTTAGTCGCGTTCCAGACCCTTTTGGGCCATTTTGAACTTTAAATGTTTTTTTACGATTTTTCCTAAGAAATTGCCTTCGACGTGACGTTGGTTTTTCGAAAGGATTCCAATTCCTCGTATAGTTAAGAGAACTGGTGTTTAATCTAACCATGGCCGTTTTATACGATAGACGGGAATCCGTTTCGACGGCCAAGTCTTTTATAATTTTTCCGAAGTCTTTTCTTGATAATCCTGATCGAGACGAGATATAGGTGTTAGGCTAACGGACTCAAGGATCGGGATACCAGGATTTAGACAAGGATGCATGGTGCTGGGACAGGACCGGGTTTGCCTTAAGGCGAGGCAGCTAGGACGTGGTGCTCCTCGCCCTAGGGCGAAGTGACCGAGACAAGGAGGTCCTCGCCCGAGGGCGAGATGACCGAGACAAGGAGGTCTTCGCCCTAGGGCGAGGTGGACGGGATACGACGGTCCTCGCCCTAGGGCGAGGTGGCCGAGATAAGGAGGTCCTCGTCGTAGGGCGAGGTGGCTGGGACACGTTGGTCCTCGTCCTAGGGTGAGGTGACCGGGACACGATGGTCCTCGCCCTAGGGCGAGGTGGTCCGGGACAGGACAGTCCTCGCCCTAGGGCGAGGTGGTTCGGAACACGGCGGTCCTCGTCCTAGGACGAGGTGACCGGGATGCGGCGGTCCTCGCCCTAGGGCGAGGTGGTTCGGGACGGCGCCTTGTTTTTTTCGTAAAATCTCAACGGAAACTCCGACTGTGACGAAACGAAAGATATATTGATCAAGACTCAAAGGAGAACAAGCTGTGCTCGCCCTAGGGCGAGTAGGACAAGCTGAAATCAAACTAGGGTGAGCAGGACAAGCCGAGCTCGCCATAGGGCGAGCTGACCGGGACAGTGCCTTGTTTCCTTCGTAAAATCTCAATGGAAACTCCGATTGAGACGAAACGAAAATCATTTTTATCTAGACTCAAAGGAGAACAAAGTGAGCTCGCCCTAGGGCGAGGTGGCAATGACGGAGGGCGAGGTGGACATGACGGAGCTCTCCTTGCCCTAGGGCGAGGTGGCCGGGACAATGACTTTGTTCTATTCGTAAAATCTCAACGGAAGCTCCGATTGAGACGAAAAGAAAGCCATTTTGATCAAGACTCAAAGGAGAACAAGGTGGTCTCTCCCTAAGCCAAACTGAGAAGACTGAGCTCGCCCTATGGCGAGTTGACCTGGTAAGACCAAGCTCCAACCTCTTTTCGTTTTGCGGTTTGTTTCTTGAGAGTTGTTTGTCGAAGAGATCGGATATCCTAATTCAAGAACTTGTCGTATAACTTATTTTCAAATTATACAAGACTTTTTGTTCTGAGAAATACTTTCCTGGGACTTTCAGGTATTGATTCTGTGTGGACCGATTTTGACCCCAACAATTGTCTTTCTAGATACCCATACACAGGCGACAAGTAGAAACTGATTCTCTAAAGAACTTTACAATCAACTAGATAAGGTGAATGATACAACACTGTTAAGTCAACCTCTTGCTTCCAAAAGATAGCTAAACCACCACTTAAACCATTAGGTGGAATTGTTACATTACTGAGAAAACCTAATTCGAAAGCCAAGTCTCTGATGGAGTCATCATGTTGCTTTGTTTCTGAAAGGCAGATTATGTCCAAGAGATACTTATGATATATCTCTTTTAGGTGTCGAAACTGTCTAGTCATTACTCATCCATCGACAGTTCCAACAGGCTGTTCTGGACCCACTGCGCCTCTCAACATGTTGTATGGTTCCAGTGCACAATATAGTTTATAAAAATTTATGGGCTAGCGATCAATTTGAATCTTCTTACCAGATCAGGTTAATGAATGGTTATATTAAAGCCAAGATAAATGTAGTAACGTCCGGTTAAGAATATATTTTAGATTGTATATTTATATGCAAACAACAAAATCCACTTTAAAAATTCACAGACAATAACACACAAGTTGATCATTAGCAACATAAAAATTTTCTAAACCATTTAGAAAATGTTTTGCAATAGAAATCCGGTTGCTTGAGCTTTGTTCATGACATGTGCTTGCACAATGGAAATGAACTCTTTAACAGATCAGGTAGGAAATGAAATTAGTTAGTAGCAATCAGGTGTAATAAATATTTTGTATATTGATCAAAAAAAAAAAAATATTTTGTATCATTTTACCAATGCATGTGATTGAATTAAGTTTTGTTTATATCGTAGGTGACAATGAAGAAGTCTATTTTTTGGCTGGAGTGGTTTCCATGCGATGCTTTGCTGGAGAAAGAAAGAGCTAGAAATCCTTACAATAGCAAACCGGTTATTTGTCTTATTTGCGAACCGGTTATTGTCTTTGTCTTATATGTTATAAATTATAATGTATGATGCATATTTATTACCAGTGGCAATTCTGGTAAATTCTCTAGTAATTAGAGGTCCATTAATTAAGAAGGCTGAGAAGACATGTGGTGTTGCCACATCACCAAAATGGCAAACTTGTTAATATCATACAAAATTAAGGTTAGTTCTTAAAATTGTTTCCCTATTAATATATAAGGGATTCAAGTGACAACCTCATGAACAGTCCAAGCAATTAGATTACCGAAGAAGTCTTATTATACAATTTGTACACGTGTCACATAGATAATAAAAATGAATCCAGTTTCCAGATTGTGTGCTTGTGCCTCAAGCACATTTATCATTTCTGTACACAAATATGTTGTGTGGAAGTTCTTTTAGTATCAGTTCATTATTTATATACTTACTACATAGGTAGATCCTCTATGCGTATGTGCGGACAACCCCTATATATTAATAGAGAAACATTTAAAAAATTATAATATGTAGTTTGTACTAATTAAAAAGTGTACTGCTAAATTGTTACGTAATTGGAATGTTAATTTTGTTTACGTGACCGACTTGAGAATCACTTGAGAATTTTGTTAGTCCAAAATTAAATTGTTAAGAAATGTTATATTATATAGTATGTCCATTATAGACTATTAATTTATCAAATTGAAATTTACTATCTATTCTTTTGTTAAATAAAACCTACAGAATTACCTAATGTGATATATATATATATATATATATATATATATATATATATATATATATGACAATTAATGATTTTAAATAATAAAGATTTGTTAACAATCTGTATACTTTTTATAATTTTTGTTTAATTTTTTATATATGTTATATTTTAAATTTTTCAAAACGAGTATAAATTACTAAAATTGTTAAAAGTCTCACATAAACGTTTGTGATCAATGTTTAATTTTTCTCAGTAATAAGATACAATGATTATAAAACCATATGAATAAATAATTTTATTTTAATAGGTGTTTATGTTAATATATATATATATATATATATTTCATATCATTTAATTTAAACTATACATCATATTGATACTTGCATTAAAAATATTGAAAAGTTAATATTTTAATTTTGAAATATTTATTGTTTTTAAATGATTATAAATTATTGAAACCACTAAACATCCCACATTAAAAAAACAATTCGTTGGTGTAAAATTATGTTACACAAATATGCAAATAGTCATAAAATCATATGAGTATAAAAATCAATTAATAAATATCCATATTAAAAGTATACTATATATATCTATGTTAATATCATTTAAATTTAATTATATATCATATACATAGATAAAATTGATTGTTTCGATATATTTATCCTACAATGATTGCTAACAAACAAGAGTGATCGTTTGATTTATATGTGCGTGCCAATTTATTATATAATATTAACTGATTTATTATTTATTTAATATATAATTATTATTTTATTATTTCATAATATGCATAAATAATAAGTAATAAATATAAAATATTTATTCTGCACAAGGTGCATATCTTAACCTAAGTATGTATCTCTTTAATAATTTTAATTCTTAAATATTTCTAAATATCAAGCCAAAAAAAAGAAACAATGAGAATAAACTCCAAAATCAATATTTATATCGACCAATAATCAAAATTAAAAAAAGAGACACAATAAAGAGAATTTTTTTTGAAGATAGACAGGATTGACACGTGAACGTAAATTTCTTATAACCATAAATAACTTTTAAATTTCTAAATCATGATATAAAACCGAGCTGACATAGTTTCATTGTAACCAAATAGTAGGCCTGAGATTCTTCGGTACAAACGTTAGGTTCTTATGCGATAGGTGATTTTTTGACTTAAAATATTTTTAAAAATGAGATTAGCTAATCAGTAAACATAATATGTAATTAACAAAAAAGTTTTAAATTAACTCGATAAAGAATATAAATTTTATTTTTTCATACAGTATTTATTAAATAATTTTTATATAAATTCACCTTGCACAAGTGTTATCCTAGTTAATATTATTATTAGATGATAACTCGTGCCTTGTGCAGAGTGAGTTTTTTTAACTATGATATATTTAAATGTTATAAACAATACTCATTTTTTATCAATATTTTTTTTTACATTTGTTAAAAGATGACATTCAGGTATCATTTGGTTCGGTTTGGTTATGTTCAATTTGGATCTTTGTGGATTCAGTTCGGTTCGGTTCGGATCTTTGCGGGTTCGATTTCGGTTCTGATAACCCACTTAATTTTTTAAAAATTAAAGTTCAAATACTTTTAATTTCTCAAAATATAAAAATAATAATAATATATAACATATAAATTTAAATAATGTATGCCAAAATACTTAAACTTAACATAAAAATTGGTTTAGATTAAATATTTGGATAGAAAATCAATATATATTTTAAGTATGATTTAGTATTTTGAGTATCGTTTAGCTATTTTAAAAATGTAATTTAATTTTTATATTTCCAATTATTTTGGAAAACATAAAACATCTTATATATTTTATATATTCTTTTAGATATTGAATTTATAAAAAAAATAATATATTTAAGTATATAAATATGGTTCGAATATACTTAGACACCCGGAATATTCCGGTTCGAATCGAATTCGGTTCCGGTTCTCTAAATATCAAAATTTTGAACCCGTTCAGATATCTAACCAATTTTGGCTAAAGTTCAGTACTACTTTTCAGATTGGATTTGATCCGGTTTTTTTTAATTCAGATTTTGTCTAACCCTATATTTTTTATTGTAACAGAATTTTATACGAAAGTGATAATGGTTCATATTTATTTTCGGTATGAAACAATTTTTAAACCAAAACACATTCTACTATGTACATGACGTATTTAGTTAATCATTAAAATTATTATATGTCCATTTAAGGAAAATGATGGAATTGACTAAAAAAACATTACTAATTCAAATTGTCAAAAATCGACACTTCTAAATTATTCTTTGTCAGTATTGTGACGAAGAGAAATAAGGTTAGGGTTAGGAAAACAATTTTATTATGCAATCCATGTTCTCGCTTGGTAATTTCAATAGCTTTTAAATAAACCTTCGATGTATTGATCTCTTGTAAGATTTTTGAAAAATATTAATTAATAAGATCTTGAGAAATTGCCAAAAATACCATTTTCATAGTACCACTTTTCATGTTTACACTAACCACTTTTACCACTACTTTTAATGAAGGATTTAGATTTGAAGGTTAAGGATTTAGGGTTTAGATTTGATGTTTTAGGGTTTAAGGTATATAGGTTAGGGTTTAGAGTTGATGATTTAGGGTTTAGAGTTGAGGATTTAGGGTTTATAGTTTAAACTTTAGGGTTTAGGGTTTAGGAAATTTAGGGTATATAGTTTAGGGTTTAGGGTTTAGAGTTGAAAATTTTGGGTTTAGAATTTAGAATTGGAGGTTTAGGATTTAGAATTTGAGTTTAGAATTTTGAAATGCATATAAAAACAAAGATATAAGAGTCTTTATCATTTTAATAAATAAGGTATTTTTGAAAATGTGTCTTTAGTGGTGGTAAAGATGAATAATGGTACCTTGAAAGTGGTATTTTTGAAAATTCCCCTAAGATCTTATACTTGGTAAAGTAATTAATTGTTTCTTAATTAACATATATGGTATTAGAATAATCACATAAATCAAATCAATTCCTCTTGTTTATTTACAATATTTTATGGTAAGTAAATCAAAATAATTATTTTTTTATTTTACTTGGTATATAATTAAATTTGAATGATATGTATAGATATATAATATATTTCAATATAAATAATTATTATCATATAGTTTTATTAACATTTGTATATTTGCTGTAACCAAAAAATTAAACAATTAATGATTAATCCCAAAATTTTTGATGTGATAGTTTTTCAGTGCAAATTTCAAAATGAACATATTTATGTGTTTTATATTGTACATAATTTAATTCAAACGATATTAATATATATATATATATATATATATATATATTATTTATTTATTTAATATAAATATATATTAAATGAGAATTCATATTCATACGATTTATGATCATTTGTTTCTTGTTATAAGAAAAATAAAATTCATTCATTGATCACAAAATTTTCAAAGTGGGATTTTTAACATTTTTAGTAATTTATTGTCATTTAAAAAATTCAAAATATAACATATAAGAAAAAATTAAAATTTTTATTATATTGTTAATGTGATTGTTTAATTTTTCAGTAATATAAAATTAAAAAAATGAAAGTGGATACAAAAATTGTTATCAAATCTTTTTTATTCGTAATCATTAATTGTCATATATATGTTCATAATATTAAATAATTCCGTAACTTTTATTTAAGGAAATGATTGAGAATATTCTTTATACACTACTAATTAATTTAATATTTAGTTTAATAAAAAAATATAATATATATTTAGATGGACCAACTTTTTTTCCAAAGATTCTAATAATCATTGTGGTGATGACACGTGGCTTCAAAAAATATTGCAGTGCTCCAGGATTAATATGTATGGATTAGATTGATGTTTACATACTCTTATGATATATATAATTCTGTTGTAATAAGAAGAGAGAAAGAATGAATTGCTTTGTCTTATTCATTGAGTAATGAGTCCTTTATATAGGATTACAATAGCTTGGAGTGAAAGTAGAATTTGGGAAACAAGCAAACTTGATAACCAACTAAACTAATACTTTCCATAATGGATATCACCACAATATTCAGAACATTTCTCTTTGATGTCCATTATACTAATGTGCTTTGAAAACGCCTTAGATGTTGTCTCGTTAAAAACCTCACTAGAAAAATCCAATGGGAAAACCATGGTTCATGGAAAAAAAAGTGCAGCGCGTAGACTAACCCTCATGTGTGTGAGGGGTAAAACTCACACCTAGATTTTAGATCAGGTTTTATGTTTAGGAAAGGTTAGGGAAAGATAACGTGGGCTGAATCCCGTAAGAACTTATAGAATGAACTGGATTTGTATTGATAATGTGGTAAAGGAATGGTTACAAAGAGATGTTTCTCTTGATGATTATAAAGATTACAAGAATATTATGATAAGAATGTTTTGATGAATGTTGAGTAAAATATGAGTTGAATCGGATCCCTTTCTTAGTCTTCCACC